>JAZDUH010000413.1:1450000-1970000 GCA_036419115.1 Scarus forsteni
TTTAATGTAAATCCTTTTCTAACACATAGCCTGAATCAGCATTGAGTTGGTTCTATAAAAATGAAATCAATTACTCTTTAAGTCCACGTCAAGGACTTAAGCCAGGTCAGACAGGTGACATTTATGTGTTAGGACAGTTGGTGTTAGAGTAAGAGTACTTGATTAATTGGCAAAAATTTGATAGAGTAATCGATTACAAAAAGAATCGATAGCTGCAGTTCTAGTGTTTGCTCAAACTCCATGGGCCCTAATTTCGTGGCCCAGGGTAGCGAAGGGCGCGCAGAGACTGGCACACCCCGGGCAGTGTTAATTTCGTCAGGCGCACCGCTGTGCCCAGCCGATTTGACCATTTGGTAGACAGACTACGCTGAGATGGGTCTGACGGTGCACCAGAGGGAGGTGACGACAGATTCAGGTCGGCGCAGTGAATATTTCGTGCCAAAAAATTGCATGGAAGGTGCGCTGAAAGCTCACCAGCTCCAACCTGGTCTGTTCTCGGCTCAGGCGAAGCGCACCCTCCGCAGCTGTAATTTGGTGACAGGTACACATAACAAAGCCTCAGAGGCAGGTTTCCAGACTGTCAGGCACGGGCAAGGGACCTAACCTAGCATTGCTCCCACTGCTTTATCAGGGGCATGTATATGGATATGAAAATGCTTGCTTGTGATAGCTGATACTGATGGACAAGGTACATAGAAACAACCACCCTTACCATCAGTTTTATAAAGTGAGTGTGAAAGGGTAAATGTGATCTGCGATGTAAAAGCTCTCAGAGCAGTCAGTAAGAGTAAAAAGCAGTCTTTGTGTGTCTTTTTGAGTTCTGATTCCATTTTGATGCAAAACAATATTTGTGACTCACAGAGTTAAACAAAATGAGATGTTGTGACATAATTCTTTCAAGAATATACTGCATTTGCAATTATGAAAAAGCAATAAGTGGCATTATTACTTTGAATCAGTCCATTACAGATTCATAAAAATCTCAATAACATTGAATCGTAACCACACTGTTTCCCACAGTGCTAAGGCCTCCAGATAATCCCCAAAACCTTTGAATATGCATTTATTGCTAAAATTAAACCGTTTGGTCTTAAAACAGACCTTAATTTTTGCCTCACTTTTATCAAAGGGAAAAATGAACTTGTATCATTCAGTATGTGTAGGGAAAGGTCCTTTTCAAAGAGGACCATATCGATATAATGTCATCCATAGGACACACATTAACATCATATCATATAGTCAAAGAGGCACATGAAAATTACATCCATGTGGATATATGCTGTCTTCCTTTCTAATCTGAGTTATGACGACAAGAAGCAGAGGAGAACTGTGTCAGGACTGTGCAATTCTTCCAAACACATCCATGAATGTTTTTGTGTGTTTGTGTGCGGATATGAGAAATGTGTAAGAAACTTAGGAGATAACCTTGATAGCGGGTGAGAAAGCTGTTGCTAGGTAACTATAGTGTGTCAGAGTATCTTTGACTATGGCGGTTGTAGACTTTAGCTCATAGACTAATGGGCATTTATAATATAAACATAAAATTTAAACTTCATGCTCTTGAATGCAGTTTTTGCAGCAGAGGGGCCACGTTTGACTAAGACTGAATCTTCTATTGTTGACTGTTGACAAAAATACACTTGTTTGCCTCTGGCATTTGATTTGGTTGGAGTATAAGTGGTTGGAGGGGAAATGAGGATGAAGTAGAGAGCCACTCATAGACAGATGGAGCTGTAAGCACTTTAGATGTGCTTGATGCTCGGTTCTACTGATAGAAGTTATTTCTGTAACAGTGACGACAGCACTGTGGGAATTGTTGTGATCCTTTTAAAATACTATTTTTTAGGGAAACAAGTGTTTTTTGTGAGTCACATAATTAGCCAGACTAATCAAAGATAAATCAAAGAAAAAGTCTCTGGATACCTGGATATTCAGAGTGGGAAACAGCTTAAGGTTAGACAGATTTAGAGGTCCTCTTCAAGTTGTTAACACTTCAACTTTTCTTTTTCTGCTTACATATTGGACAACTTCAGAGTTAGATGAAGATCCAGTACCCCTAATGCCCCGTCAAACCTGCCCTGGTTGCTCATATGTAGGTTAGACCTAACACATTGAGGTCAACAACATGCCATGTTTGACCTCTCAGTTTTTAACTCTTCAGCTCTGCTTATCTCCATTACTTGGCTTCATTCTGTGTCACAGCGATAGAAAGCCAAAGCCTCCCTCTTTCTGACTGCTTTCAATGAGATTGGCCAGTGAGAAACAATGTTGGTTTGACAATAAAGCAGAGTTCAATTGAGGAGCACTCTTGTATCCATGGAGACTGCCTCCTGTGGTAGACTGAGTGTGTGTGAGTGTGTGGTCAAACCCAGGAGAGGTTAGAGTTACACTGTGTGTATAAATAGCAGGTTATAGTGGAAATAACCCTCCATCCCAGTACAAATCGCCATTCTCCTGTATACTACAGCATGCTACTTCTATTACTTCTACTTCTACCACTACAGCCACAATCATTTTTCTCTGCACTCTTACCATAAGAAGGTTGACTGCAATAACAAAAAAGGGATAATGAAGATAATGTTAGTTAAACAAACCAAAAATGGCAACATTTCAAGATTTTTGTTAGTAATAGAAACTGACCTGAACTGAAAAACAACTGAATTATTGTTGCAATGTTTTACACTCTTATATGGCAGACAATGCTGCTTGAATCATAAGGTTGGCAGTTTTGCTATCAACGATTAACAAAAATTGAATATTCTTATTCTTATTTCTGATGTATATTTAATTAGACTACACATCTGGATAGATTGCAAAGCAACTTAGCATGCCAGTTCAAAACCCAAAATACTGGGTGGAGGAGATGCAAGTAATCATTTAGCACCTGCAATGTAATATATCAAACCCAAAACTGATTACGCTTAGTGTTTTTATACTTAGCATGTTTGAAAGGAACATGCAAATTGGCACAATGTTATGCACAGAGGCTTGCCAACGGAGAGAGAGAATCTTCCTAATGTGTGTCAGCATGTTTGGACTGTCATAAACAGCATTTACCATATATTTTCCTTCACTGATTGAATTTTTTGATGAATGTCGGAAAGATTTGGAGGCTGTCTGTCATTAAGATGAACTGGAAAACGAGGACGACCCAGTGTGCTATCATACTCATACAGACCCATGCGTTAAATAAACCCTCTCTGTTTTGTGCTCCTAATACATTGTGGAGCAGAGCCTTTAACCTATGTGTAAAAAAGACTCCCTTTGTAGCCAGAATCACTCAGTATGTCACTGTCGCTGACTGTGTCACACTCTCCAAACACTGACATAGGATGCTAGAGCTGTAGATTTTTTTCTCCAACTGCAGCATGTGCTTGAAGTCACGGTAAATCATGTATTCAGTTAAAAGTCAAAAGCATTTTTCTCCTAATTATCTTACTATTTTCCTGGTGCAGAATAATGGATTGTGTGGATTTTCAGTTAAGATGAACGCTCTATCTGTGTGTGTAACTGTATGACTGCTCTTCATATGAGAAGCTATTGGTGATGAAACTGTGTAACTATGTGAATGCTGTCAGTTAGATTATGTTTAATTGGAATCAGGAAAGGAAAATCAAAAATGATGGATAAAAATATGGCATAGGGTAAAAGTGATGACCTTGTCCGTCAAAATGACATACAGCAAAAAAGATGATTGCAATCTGTGGTCAGTAATATACTGTACATCAAGTAATGACATTTTTGAGCTTTTTGCTTTTCACAGATGGCCTCCCAAATTACGTTTCTTCTTGCAACACAGAAATGTCTCTGCTGGAGTTCACCAGTTGGTTCATTTGCCTCAAACTGTTTGACTTCAAACTTCATTTTTTGTTTACAGTCACTCTGCTCTCCCATACTCTCCATGGCGACAGCTGGCAGCACATGCAAAATCCTCATCTAAAGAGGACGTTCCGCACCACTTTTGCAACCTGTTATAACTTGGGCATGCAATCATAGTAAATCACCCTAAACACACCCACTTATGGCACAATTTTTTGTTTCCACACGCAGTGTAAGTGCTCGTGACTTCGGATCTGAGTAGATCCAGCCTTCGATTGTGAACTTTTTAATGTTTTATAAGTGGTGGTGCAGAAAGTAGATCTAATATGTGGAAGCTAGTTTGACTAACGTACACCTGTGCCTTCATCTCAAAGACTATGAGATTATTAAATATGTTATTTTTGCCAAAATAATCTGATAATTAAATGTTTTTCAGATTGTCTCGCAATGTGTTGATGATTCTTAAAAAGTGCAAAATTCTGTGTTTTTCAGTTTTTTATGCCCTTTAGCGTGTTTTACCTGTCTCCTCCTTCTCATGATAGAGTACCTCTATCACCTCTATAGACCCACCAGGGTGACGTCCTACTACTGTTACCTCAGTAGTTTAAGCTCATTGGCTCAGGGTGTCAGGCCCAGTCCAGACCATCGACAACAGAGAGATTGCAGAGCCATTGAAAAGATGGCGCTGAACTACCCAGAACTGACTATTTACTAAAGAGTAGACAAGTCTACCAATCAGATTAGACTGGACTCATGAAGGGATGATGGTCTTTCAGTGATAGTAGCTACAACAGAGCAGACTGAGAACAGAGGTGGATTAGGAGTAATCAGTATGCAAATCTAGAAGGTTTTTGAACAACTGCAATTGTACTGAAGCAGTTATCAACATTAGGTTTATGAAACAAGATGATAGGGATAATATGACCTTTGTAATGTCTATATTTTAAACGATTGGTCAATAAATATTATGGGTATATTGGACCTTACATATCATGTCTATATGTACTTTACCATATGTCTCACCTATATGTCAACATTGATGAGTGTCTAATATTAGGATATTGTTTGCATTCAACATTCAACACTTTAGCTGCTTGGCAAATGACAATTACCATAATACACTAACATGCTATTTCATTAGCAGTGTATTTCAGCAAGCAGAAACACAGGTCAGAGTTTTGAGTGACTAGGTAAATGTACACTGATAAATGTCCAATAAACACCGTTGAAAAATCACATTTGTACAGTATATCAAACTGTCAGCAAATAGAGAAATGTTTGTTTACTTTCATTATATGCCTTCTACTCTGGCCTTCTTGTATCGACTGGTTCATCCCATAATCACTTCCTGTGTTGCAGTGCATTCTACAGTCTGTCTTTACTTTCACTGTCCTTACGTCTTTGCCCTCTCATTTGGATGAATGAGCCGCTCTGTAATTCAATTACTGTACTTCCTGTTTTCCTAGCAGCATGTGTGTGTTTGTGTGTGTGCAGCTGAGCAAATATGGATTGGTAGCTTTGAACTAATCACTGCTTGTCATTCTGTCCCAAGTGTTTAACCAACTGTTGTGAACACAAAGACATGCAAGTTCATGCACACAAAGTTTCACAACCTGCAGATCACCAGTAAGATTATTATTTTATTGTTATTGATTTTGTTAAAGATCTATTGTTGGGTGTTTCTGCCATAGACAAAGAGGACAGAACAAGGGATAGAAATGGGGAAGTGGGATAAAGAATGGTAACATGACACATAGGAAAGAGGTCTCAGGCTTGCTTTCAATCCACAACACCTGCAAAGACAACTGCCACAAGTGGCCAAAGCGGAGCATTTACATTAATGCCAGGATTCTTACTTGTTGCTGTTTTTTGTTAATTTATTGTTGTTTTGATCTGATGTGTTTTCTGTAATGATGTTGTCCCAGGTATTCTGGTTTTCAGTTTTTTGCTCTTCTCGGCAACCATATCCTTCTTATAGGCTCTGTAAAGGCTCAATCATAACTACACCAAATACAGATGCACATTCTAAAAAAAAAATCCAACCGATACCAATAACCTCCTGCTTCTCATGACCGATACTGATACTGATATCTGATAAGTTCATATTTGTATTTTTAATATAATCTTTTTGCATGTTGAAATCTTTATCCAACCACTGAGCATGCTGACCGGACTAACGTCAGATTTCCATACAACATCTGATTAACATCAGTTTAAAAAAACGTCTATATTACCATATGACCCCTGATATGATTTTGTTTTGTTATCCAGGCAAAGCGCACCCTCAGCAGGGGTAATTTGGCTGACAGGCACACAGTGTGCGCATGTCACCAAACCCTCAGAGGCATTTTTCCAGAGTGTCAGGCATATTTCAATGCAATAAACAATCACAGCAACCACTATTTAATGTACCCGTCTGAACCAGCATATACATTTGTATCTATATTAACTGTCCCGACACATCTAATATGAGATCAAAGACATTTGTCATAATGGAAACGTATCCTGAAGTATCTCTGTTTTAATCTTTATTCTTAATGTGATCTAAAAATATGGAGTACATTATTGCCAGGAGGATGAAGAACGTTACATTTTTATGCTGACGACACCATTGTGTACTGCTGTGCTGCATCTCCTGTACAAGCTGCTGAGCATTTGCAAAATGCCTTTGTGGTCCTTCAAAATGCACTTTATGAACTGAAATTTGTGTTAAACCCTGATAAGACCAAGCTAATGCTTTTAACCAGATCAAAGACCGGGTCACAGATTGTTCCTGCACTCTCTACAGATGATGGAAAATGTACACTGCTATAAATATTTGGGCGTACTGATTGATGGCTCCCTTAATTTTAAATCACATGTACTGTATCTTGTCAAAAAGTTGAGACTGAAACTGGGTTTTTATTTTAGAAACAAGTTGTGTTTTTCTTTTAATGTAAAAAAGCGACTTGTTGCTACAACTTTTTTACCTGTTTTAGATTATGGGGATATTTTGCACAAGCATGCCTCTGCACAGTGTCTTCATATGGTTGATACTGCCTACCATGCATCCTTGAGGTTCATTACCAACTCTAAGCCTCTGACTCATCACTGTGAGTTGTACACTCATGTTGGATGGCCTGCTTTGGTGACCCGTAGGGCAATACATTGGTACACTTTCATTTATAAGGCAATTCTTGGTCTGCTTCCCCCTATTTATGTGTTTTTATCGTGCAAAGAACTACCGGACAGTATTCCTTGCGTTCACAGGACCTTATCATGCTATCTGTCCCAAACGCCCGAACTGAAATTGGGAAAGGGGCTTTTGGGTACTCTGCACCATCAGACTGGAATGTTTTGCAGAATGACTTAAAGCTCGAGGAGCTGGTGTCCTTAAATATTTTTAAATCCAAAATGAAAGACATGGAAGCAGATTCTATCTGATGCCGATGTTTTTAGCTAGGCTGTGATATGGCTCATAGACGTCTCTGTTTTAAATCCATAATGATGTGCTTGTAAATTGTTTTTGTCTCTTTTGTATCTGTCTGCAACATTCTGTTTTTTGCTGCTGCCTGTCTTGGCCAGGTCACCCTTGAAAAAGAGGTTTTTAATCTCAATGGGACCAACCTGGTTAAACAAAGGTTAAATAAAGAAATAAAAAATATCACCAAAGGTTCTGCTATTTTGTGATGACAGACCAGGAATGCAGGGGAATCGCAAGCGTGATGAATGGATTTGCATGCTGCTGTGTTAAATGTATTTGTCACTTAATTTTGTACTCCTATTCATGACAGTAAGAGATTACATCTGTCCCACGAGGTGGTCCACACGGTGACTCGATCATGGCCACAGTGGCCACTGTGCCTCGCTTGCAGCTAATTTAAAGGCAATGAGAAGCGTTCATTTGATTAGTGAAGATTACACTTGGCTGTGTCGAACCCACTCCTCCCTCCCTTTCTCCTCCCTCTCTACCACCTGTGCCAGGGGGAGGAGAAAGGGAGGTGTGTTTGTGCCGTGTTTGCGCCATGCCTGTGCCGGACTGCTCCGTGCAGGAAAATTGCAAAATGCCGTGGTCACACCCCGTCATCGCAGGCACGGCACAAAATGTTGTAAGGTCTTCAAGCAGCAATTATGCCATGGTCCAAGTACTACACAGAGAGCCATCTGGGTCTGTGGTCCATATGAGATAGATAGATAGATAGACAGACAGACAGACAGACAGACAGACAGACAGACAGACAGACAGACAGACAGACAGACAGACAGACAGACGATCAGACAGACAGATATGGTTTCAGAGAAAAAAGTAAACACACAAAAACAAGACTAAGGGTTTACACAAAATAGAATATACCGATATACAATAAACAAGGCAAATTGAGTCCACTAATGACTAAAACAAAAAAACACTTTGTGTCAACAAGGCAGAGTAACATGAATATAAACATATATGAATCTGATCTTAAATTATGTTGGTTGTTTATCAGTCCTTTAGACAGCGGAGCTGCACCAGCCTGTTGGAGAAGGTGCTCTGCTGTCTATCCAGCAGGTTGTGCAGGGGGTGGTCCTGGTTATCCATTACACTGGGGAACAATTTAAAAAAAAAAATTCTGATGAGTTAGATTTTTGTGCTGATTCAACTAAAATTGTCATGCTAATTCCAAAATTGTAGCCAGTTTTTTTCCAGCACGTCAAGTTTTTTCTCCACAGCTTACCCTCCAGATAAGCAAAATTCCCCTGATTAGCTGTAAATAATACTTGCCAGATTATGATTATGATTGGACTCATCTACAGCCACGAGACAACTTGTTTGTGCAGTCACAATTGAGACAGTGCAATGAGAGGTGTGTGCAGCTCCCACTAGGTCAGTACTATCAATATCTGCAAACAGAAAGCTAGCATAGTCGGAGTTGAGAGGATTTGTGGCGGATTTTCTCTTAACCCTGTAACTATTGGCATACCATTTTCAGTTTTATTTCTTTTAATGTTTTTTTAAGTTTTTGAAGCTTGCAAGTATCCATCTTAGTGTTTTATTTACACTGGTATATATTTCTTTTGCTTCAGATCATGTCTGTTCCTGCTACTTCTCGTCGTAAATGCCTAAACAACCCTGACTCTTTTTTCTACATTTGTGGTAGTTTCTCCATTCCAAGTCAGAGGGCAAGCATCAGTGCATTTTCAAACAAGCATATTTAGCATGTTTTAAAGTAAAACACGGTGATCAAGACAACCCATGGGCCCCTCACAAGGTGTGCAAGCAGTGTGTCGAGAGTTTATTGATGTGGACCAAAGGAACAAGTGAAAAGTTGGCATTTGGTATCATTTGGTTTGTCAAGAGCAAAAAGATCATTGCACAGACTTTTACTTTTATTTAGTGAAAACATCAGGGTTTAACAAAAAAAAAAGTAAAATAGAATATTTACTGTCAGCTACAAGACCAATGCCTCATTCAAGTGAAATTCTAGAGCCAGTTTCCGAACAACTACCTCCTCTCGAAGATCTGATGGATGTTGAAAAACGCAGAGACAGCAGTGATGCAAACTTTGAAATTCACATGGATTCAGTTCGTAGGGGATTTAATTAGCATGAGTTTCATGATTTGGCATGTATATTGCATACTTTTTAAGAAAACGAAGATCCTATAGTTCAAAAACTTGAAGTGATAGAGAAAAACTGAGATCAGTTTTGGATTCAGCACCTTTAAATTAGTCAAAAATAGCTGTCAAACCTAACTGAAAAAAAATTTGTGTTCCCCAGTGTTATGGTTAACTGCTCAGGGTCCACCTCTCTGCCATCACAAGGAACTGGTCTGGCTGGCAACCAGTCTCAGAGCTGGCCTTTTTGATACGTTTCTGATAAGTTTGTCCTGCCTGTTCATGTCCATGAAGTCGACTCATTCCCTTCTTGTACACAGCCTGGGTGTTGGCCTGTCAGTTCACTTTTGCCATCTCTCCCCAAAGTTTTGTCTAGAAATGGGCAAAAAAAATTTCAGATATGCTGCTCCTGCAGATTGGAATATGCTGCAGGAAAAACTGGGTCTTTGGGAGGTGGTCTCTCTGAGTCTTTTAAAGTACTAGTTAAAGGCAATGGAGAAAAATAAAGCTGGCTGTCGATACTTTGGATGATGAGTTGCTCATCTCTGACTCTGAATTGATTGGTGGACATGTATGTATCTGTTAATACCCTGTTCCCTGTCTTGGCCAAGCATTCATGCAAATGAGATATTTGCATGAATGCTTTTTCATTGAGTTTTCTCTGGTTACATAATGATAATAATAATAATATTAATAATAATAATAATAATAATAAAGAGCTCCTACATACTGGTGTAATAAACATTCAAAAAACATTTAAAAAATGACTTTGGTAAATACTAATGCTGTTACTTTAATGCAACTGTGACATATAATATGTAATGTAATAGCACAGCCTAGGCATGTTCGTAAAAAGCAAAAATTGCAGGCAAATGAAAGATATTGTTGCAGAGTTTTGGAGGTGGGGGTGGGGGGTTGTTCAGACAAGATTAAGTGGTGAGAAGGACAATATTTAAAAAGGGAGTGGAAATGGGAGACAAGTCAGGGAAAAGAAAGATATGAAAGAGGAAAGCAAAGTAATTGATCAGGTAATATGATCAGAAGGATGGGCTGGTCTGTTGGCTTCATCTGGGTCTTAGTGCATCTCTTACACACACACACACACACACACACACACACACACACACACACACACAAAGCTAAACAAGTAACTACACACATCCTCTCTTTCTCCATTTAGTCTTCTACTCTCATCATGGCTGTGCTTTCCGAGACCTTGGGCACAGATGTGTCAGGATCACATGTGTGAGGGAGCACAAAGGGTCTTCTCAGGGTGATTGTGCTTCCATGTGTTGTGTGTTTGTTGTGTGTGTATAGAGTTAGCAAGGATATGTCGTGTATTTATAGTAAATTAATTCAGCTGGCTGGACCTCGGACTTCCTCTGGAACAAACTTTTAACAGTCCTTATCTGTTTGTGTGTGTGTGTGTGTATGCTTTACTTGTACATGTTATTATGTTGCTGCTTTTGCTATATCTTTGCAGTCTCTGTAGTTCCATCCTCAAATTCATGTCTAACCGTGCATCCATCAAGTGATGCTGTTGACCTGACAGCCAGCAGATATTGACTGCTGCTGTCCAATAATGCAGCTGTCAATCAATGAAGACATCCCATGACAGCACTTATAGCAGCAGAGATAATGGTAATGAAATGTAATTGATCTAATACTAATCCACTTCTAATACTGAGTGTAGTTACCTTCTTTATTTAGTCAGATGAGGGGTTACATATGTGTTTGTAGAGGAAACAATTAAAGGCAGAATCAATTTAAAAAGCTCACCCTACACAGACTCAAAGATTTTAAATTATTTCTTTGAAGCATATCCTGTTGTCGATGTTGATGCCCAGGTGTTCTATAATGATGATCATATATCATATATCATCATATATATCATATTATCTTTATTTAACTAGCAATTCATTTTTTAATTTTAAATTTAAAAATCAAACAGCGCAACATGCTGTGTTTTTTTTTTTGATTAACAGCCTATCCTCTGTATACGTGCACTTGTATTGTAATCTCACACTAAGTTAGTTGCATATTGATCTGCCGTCAGAGTGTTTTAAAGTCTGGTGTTATGAAAAAATGAGCAGGTGAAAGACAAAAACTTCCTAAAGACACCATTTAAAAGCCAAAGATGAAGTAAAAGATTCAACTACACCATGCAAGGCCATTTTTTGACAGCATGAAGCAAGTTCTTTAAAGCATTGGCGCACAGTGGTCTGGGTCTTGTCAGTCTCTGTTTCGCTATTTTGAGGGCTCATGGTTTAGGCAAAGCCAGGCACAGAACACAAAATAGATGGATCTTGTGCCTTGTTATATATGGGTTTGTTTTGGGAGCAACCTCAATCAAACCAATCAGAGTGTTTGCTTTTATTTCTTTTAAATAAGCAAAGTGGCTGGAGTTTTTTTTTTTTTTTAAAGTACACAGCGGGTTAAATGTTAGTCTGATTTTTGTATTTATTACTAAATTCCTCTCCTCTTGTTGTGCCACTGTATTAAAAAACACTTTGACAGCTTTGATTTTAGATTAAAAAACGAACAAACTTGAATAAAATAAATAAAAAAGTGCAAACAGAGCCAAATAATCCTTGTTTACTCTTAAATTTAAGAGGTCCAAGCCAAGAATGGAGGTTCCTACACATCATGTGAAGGGGTCAGTACCTTCAGAATCATTAAATAAAAGGTGGCTCTTTTTAGGAAAATCAGTAAAAAAGTATTTTTCCTCTACTATTTTCTTTAAAAAAGAGCCAGGAAGACCTACATCTCCAGTAAAAAAGCCAGAATCTTCATGATTCAAGAACTTAACTCGTAAAAGTCTGATAATTTGTCATCTGTTACTGATTTTTCTGGTGTGTTGTTGCAATATAATGTAACACTGTGAAGAAAGTGATAGGAAGATAAATACTTTATTTGCAAAGATTCCAGATTTTGCTCTCTCTCTCTATGTTCTTAACCCTCTCTCTCTCGCTCTTCTGATCTTTCTTTTTCTCACACAAACAGAGCTACATGCATTGCATGAACCCACACTCACATAATAAATAATAGAATAGTGTTGCTAGAACTTACGAAATGTGAAATATTTGAAAACAAACAAATGATCAACTCGATTAGTAAACAATATAGTGGGACAGATAACTTTAAAATACAGTGGACTCATTCATTTGTGGAAACAAGCAGCCAAACTGGCACACATAGTCCTTGGGGATTGCTCTTTTGATAAAATGTGTCAACCACCTAAAATTCATGATGGCAGCTATTTTTCAAGATGAAAAATGAATATACAGTAAAATTGCAGTTTGTATTAAATTGAACAGAAGTCCTACTTGAATGATATTGTTGTCAGATCATACATTTTTCACTATGTAGTATCCAAATTTGGACCCATGGACTCACTTGCTGGATTCATTGTTTAATATATCAGTACTGTCTGATAAGCCTAGCTTCAATTAGCTAGTGTAGATTACATGTAGTAATAGCGCCGTGGGATCACTCTTTGTCTAGTCCTGAATGGTTCTGGTGTGTTGCAACACCCATCTTGGCGCAGCCTGTTCACATAATTACCAAAATGGCTGTGCACGGGAGTGCGCTGGACCAAATTACCACTGTGCGGGATGCACCACGCTCCCCCAAACACACCACTGGGTACAAACCGGAGTACATGATCATTTGCTGTTTTTTAATGATACTGTGCTGCATAGATAAATGGATTCGGTAAGTTGCTTTTGTTCCCACCTACTAAATGTTATGTGGTAAGTAGGGCTGGACGATTATGGTAATAATAAGAATCCCGATTATTTTAAATGATATTGAAATCACAATTAATATACACAATTATTCATTTATTTAAAAACTTCAGTATTGATTTAACACAACTTTAGAGAACCAGCGGGTGGCACATGCAGTATTATTGAT
This sequence comes from Scarus forsteni, assembly GCA_036419115.1. Taxonomy (NCBI): domain Eukaryota; kingdom Metazoa; phylum Chordata; class Actinopteri; order Labriformes; family Labridae; genus Scarus; species Scarus forsteni. Next base: position 1,463,308 of record JAZDUH010000413.1, read on the forward strand.
CCACATAAGTCACACACACTTGTGGCTGCACGTGGAACACAGAAACGCTATGAAGCGCAGGAACTTACATACACGGCACTCCACACTGTGAGGCATATTAATTGTTTTTCTTCGATTATAATGTTTTTATGATTGTCAGATGGCAAAATTGAAATCACGATCAAAATCCGATTAATTGTCCAGCCCTAGTGGTAAGCATACTTTTGTAAAAAATGGAGTCACATTGATTTCAGTTCTACCTCCATCTGAGATAACTACACCTTTTATGAGCATGATGTCCTTGATTTACAAGGCATGCAGAACAAAGCAGAAGGAACTGGTAAGAAGATTGTTAAGTATGGGACCTATTAATTAACATGGATCCCTCCAGAAAACTGTTACGCATTCTTATTTTAAAATGTGTTTTGATTCCATCCCTATTGTCCGTATGGCACAGCCCTGAGATTGGCAGGTGACCAGCCCAGGGTGATCATCTCATTTTGGCAGTTGGGACAGGCTCATAGGAGGAATAAACAAAATGTATAATGTATGGAAAGACTCAATACGTAAAAGACATATTTTTTTATTGTCATTCCCTTACCTTGCAAAGACTGTGATTTATCTATGAAACATTATGTATATTATGTTTCAAATGATTAGAGATGGACAGAGATACTGTGTTTATATTAACATCTATAATGATTATAAATTGGAGAGGAATTGTGTTAATTAATATAGCAGCATCTAGCAGATCTGCATTTAAATTGGGTTTAACAGATTTGTAAATATTAATTTATATCAAATGATGTCATTATATATACACTGTGTATATATTCATCTTCACAGTAACTGGATGACCCTGTGTTAAAATGTCTGTAGTCAATACTCATGAAAGCTGTTTCATTTGGGAAAGCATTTGATTGAAATAGAAGAATTATATATATTCTAGTGGTGTTTAGGGGTCTGTGTTTCTGTGTTTGTAAGTTGTTCTCCTACCTATGATCCCTGTTGTTCTGCACTCTGCTGTAAAAGCTCAGTGCTCCCTGTTGTATTGCTAATAATTACATGAAGTGCCATCAAAATAAGCATCAGGCTGTTTGAAAGACATTGAAAAACACAATTGATCTGTTTTCTACCAGTGGGGTGGAGTGATATGCTTGCAGTAATAAATGAGCAAAATGGGTAACAGACTGAGGCTTTTTAACTGCACTCAGTTCAACAGATCTGGATACAGGCAGCAGCTTAATGAGTGGAAACTCTCCATTTAGCTGTATTTATTCACTGTGGGTCCCCTGGGAGGAAGCAGGATCTGTTTCACACAGTTCATGTGGAAATAAAGAAGCGACACACTCAGTGTCACTACTGGCATTACATTAATATAAATGCCATTGTGTGTGTGTGTGTGTATTCATCTGTGTGCATGTAAATTTGAATTACATTGTTTCAGTTCGTGTGCTGAGCTATGTATAGGGAGAGCTAGGGGATGCTTGTTGCCTAGCAACCGCCTCTATGCAGTTTGAGAGTTGGAGTGTGTGTGGGTGTGTGTCGTTGTGTGTTTGTGTGTGTGTAGGGAAGGAAGCAGAGAGCAGAGTCAGGCTACAGGCTGATGGGTTGCAGCAAAAGCACCAAATGTGTATTTTTCCAGAGTTCTTTGGAGCAGGCAACAAATTAGTGAACTTTATGATTCCATACATACAAACACACACACACACACGCACCCCCCCCCCCCCCACACACACACACAACTTTATGTATCTCTATCTATCTATCTATCTATCTATCTATCTATCTATCTATCTATCTATCTATCTATCTATCTATCTATCTATCTATTAAAAATGATGGCGCCCTTAACTTAATAATTTGTTTCACAACCTGATTGTGGGATTTACTGTAACCAGGCAATTTCTGTTACTCTCATTGAGACTTCTGCACCTGTCGACAGGTATTTTGGCCCACTCCTGGTTAGTAAACTGCTCCAGCAGTCTCAGGTTTGAAGATTGACTTCTTCAGACTGCATGTTTCAGCTCCCTCAACAAATGTTCAATAGGATATAGATCAGGGATCATAGACAGCCACTTTAGAACAATCCATTGTTTTGTTTTTGCCATTCTTGGGTGTTTTTAGCTGTGTTTTTTGAGTCATTGGCTGTGGTTGAATAGTCCTTTTTGCTAAGGAAGGTTCCTATGCATAGGAAAGGTGACTTAATGCTTCCTTTATTAGCTCTTTTTTGCATAGGATGCACTGGACCATCCTTTACTAAAGGAGAGGAGATTATTCTGTCCCACAATTCTCTGCAGCAGCAGGATTTGTAAACAGCGCATTATCCGACTGCTTCCGAATTCAACCGAATAATGACCAACAAATCACACAGACCATGTAAGTGACCGCTTACTGTTACTGTTCTATCCTTTAAAAAGTTTACCAAAACGTGCCTTAACTTTCCAGCAGTCTGATTCTTTGAAAGCAGCAGGATATGAGATATTTGATGATGATTATATTTTAAACTTGGTTTAATTAAAATAATTTGTACACTGTTGGATTACATATAACAATTTATGCCTTTCTTTCATTCAGTTGCCATTTTTTTCATACACTGATTGGTATTCATGTTGATAATAAGTGAAAAATTTTATTTAAATTCTCACTGCTATTCTCTTCATCAGAAGACACAGAAAACAGCTTTATTTGAAACATTACAGTATATGAAACCTATCTGCAATATTTTACCCAAAACAATGATACATAAAAGTGAAACTGATCATGTAAGCAGCAACACATGAAAAGGTAAAAATCAAAACAGTTCATTGGAACCCAACAAAAATATATATTTACAGTCTTTCTTGTCTCTCAATCTGCAGAGCAAGCATGGCCATCTGGTCTATGAAAATGTCTAAGAGTAGTTCCAAGTTAAATATGTCAGTAATATGTTGTGACCCTATCAAAGGGGCAGTTAATCACTTTTTAACTAAATAGTCTATCTTGTTTAATGAAATAGTACAAGGATATAAAAATATCGTATGCATGATAAATTACTTTCAAAGTTATCTATATTCAGCATTAACTCTCCACAGAGAGATGGAGAGTCAAATGGCTGAATATCCAGAATTTCTGTAAATTCTTCACAACTAAAAAATGATAGGCTAAAAAATGTTGATACAGTATAATGCTATAATGTAGTAATTGTAAACACAGTGTGAATATCAGACAGAAGCCTCTAAAAGCTGGTGCCTTATTTCAGTGGCAAATATCTCTCTACCAAGAGAAGGAAACCATCTTGAAATAGAAAGATTTTGACCCATATTGAGGAGAACTTATAATGGCAGAGGAATCAATAAAATGTGATCGGTTGCCCTTCCCAGCTCAGCTGACTGCTCTGTGATGAGCTCTATGACCTGTTTTTATCTGAGTGCTGGCTTCTTGGACAGAAACACCAACAGATGTGGAACTAACCCCAAAACTTCATCCAATTCCCTCTGCTGCATTATTCCTGGTTGGACTCACTGAGCTCCAGCAGTGCTGCACATTTGATCTACCGGCCCACTTTTGTAATATCTGCATAATTTATGATTGTTGGCTAAATTCTGCTCTGAAACACAGTGGAGTGTTTGACCCCCTATCTCGGTCTAACAAGTCAGGAATGATCATTGATCTTATTCACTACTTTATCTAAATGAAACATAAAAAACAGCATTGGTTAATTGGAATATTTGATTGAATGGATTATGCATGTGATTGCGTGGCATTTTGTGTGACTGGGACATGAACAGATGGTGTGTGTGTGGTACCTGTGCTTAAAGCTCTGGCCAGGGAGTGTTAATCAGGTTGGACCGAGCAGAGCAGGTCAATGTGGATCAAACAGCTCCAGCAGCTACCCTACTAACACACACACACACACACACACACACACACGCACACACAAATGTGCACACTATACAGTACACACACTACTTTGTTGACACATACTTGTTTTTTAATGCTATTTAAAAACATATCAGTTTAAAAACTGATATTATAACTAATCTGCTGTCATGTGTAGCCTAAAAACTAGATATAAAAATCATACTTTGATAGTTCTTGATTACATATTTATAAAATGATACAATAATGTTTTCGTGCCAATAGAATTGAAAATGGCAGAGCTTGTAAAACAGATCTAGGATCAGATTCTTCAGCGAAGGGCTGCAAAGACTTGAGAACCAATTTTGATTGCATGAAGTGCATTGTCTAAAGTGAGTGTCACATGTCTGTCTGGAGCATGTAGGTCTATGTTTGACTATTTTAGGAGGCATGTTCATGGTGCAAGAGGAATGTCCTGATTATACAGTACAGGGTATACAGAATGTTTTGTTAGTAACTAAAACTAATCAGAGTGTCTGCTCTCAGTTCCTTTCAGTCAGTATGCCCCAGGTATCTGGAGTTTCACTATTCACAAAACTGATTTCGTTGTTTGGTCTAAATTTGGGATGGACTTTTAGACTTTAGCTCAGATATGAGAAGGTATAAAGGGCAGTCATTGTATGTGTCATTAAGTAAGGAAACAAGCAATAAAATAACAGTGAGAGTTAATGAACCCCATCTGTTGTGATTGCCTTTAAAATAGAGTATGGGCATAAATACTGCTTTTTGTTGCTGACATTAGCCCATAAAGACCAAGTGCAATTTGTCACTCTCTCTATCAATAAAGAAAATCAAAATACAGCTCACCAGTCAAATCTCCCTACCTACTCACTCTTTCACAAAATAACAAGGATGATATTTTTACAATGGCATGATTTACTCTCATCATTACACATTTTTATCAACAGGTAAACAAAAGGCTGTCCTAGAATTGAGGGCTGAGTGTTTCAGGAAACAATTTTATTAAGTTTCCTTGATAAAACATTGTATGGGGACCTAGAAGATGCATAAACAGATTATAATTTCTGGTATTAACCAACCTTTTAGTGCAGATGGGTATACCTGACCTAATGTCTGTAAATAGAGAGATCCACCTTGCCAATGTCCAACCTGTAACAGTTGTGAGTGGCCACATTACCAGAGTCCTTGGGAGCAGGTGGGAGCTATCAACGAGTTGACAGCTGGAACCAAGTTTTGGTACAGAGATTTGCATTTCTGCAAACAGCTTCGGTAGCAGTTTTATCAGATCTTGACCACATGTCTTTATAAAATGAAGAACAAACAACAACTCTACAAACTTCTATATTAAAAGGATATTTTCACTCTACTCCCTACTTTGAGTTTGTTTAAAAAAAAATTTGTCCTTCAAACTGTGGCAATAGCGCCTCCCTACTACATTATCTGATTGGTCTGTAATTTATTTGATTGATGGGATGTTCAGCCAATCACCTGCCAGATATGCTTCAGAAAGATTCTTCCCATTCCCAAACACTTTCTATGGGCTGTTTCCCAGATGGACCAGGGAAATATATAGAACAGTCCACCTGGTGTGTCAGGTTAGGTTTTAAACAAGCTCATCAATTTTGGAATGTTGGTGCCTGACAAAAACACACAGCAAAAAACTTTCACACACATCAAGAAGGTTAAGGTGAATCGTTTCTCTTTGGATTGAGATTTCAGGATGACATGCTTGTTAGTAAATAATGGTAATGTGTATTCGTGCATTGTGTGTGCATTTAACTTGGATGTGAAGTTACCTGTCACTGTGTGTGTCAACATTCATGATACAGCGCAGCGTGAGAAGCGTGCATAGGTGTATTTACTGTTTATGTACATCTGGCAAGCAGAGGATGATGTTGGCAGAGCTCCCACTCTTACGCACTCTGTCCTTACATGCTGTCTTGCATAGATTCAGTCCTTATTAGATGACACAGAGCTAGTTCTGTCCATTTCTAGTGTCGGAAAATGAAGAGGGTCTAAAGTTCTCTGATTCAAGGCAGAATTCATCCTACACAAGAACACTTTAAAGTGGAGAAGACAAATGTGTACATGTGCTTTCACACGTTTGACCGCCTAAATGTTACGTTAAAAGGAAATAATCATCATCATTGTATCATGCTCAACAACACATGACCAATGTACGCAATGTATGACAGCCTTAACATGATTACTACAGAACAACACCTAAAGGAAAGATCTCTGTCATAACACACTCAAATGTTGGTAAAAATGTATTTTATACCTATTTTAAGGTTTTTACCTCTGGATCTGAGACTCATAACGTGTGAAATGTCAGACATATTGGCAGACAGAGAGCATGGTGACATTTTTGATTCACAGGGGAACAGACAACCATTTTTCAACTTCTTAAAAAAATGGACATAGTTGAACATGGTCAACCAGGGATCACAATTTGAGTGCAAATGTAAACCACAGTTTTTCTCTTTGAAAGAGATCACAATTCTCATATGGAATTTGTATTTTGGAAAAAAGTTCAAACCAATCTCTTGCTTCCTTGTGCTGCTACAGACAAAATATTAGATAAAGTGCTGCACATAAAAATATTTGCAGCATGAAACCATTATGTGACTCTTTTCATCCAACTTTAAAAAAAAATTGAAAGGAAAAGATTTTCAGGAGAAATTTCCATCTTAAATCAAACCAGTCAGTTTGGATTCCAAACAGATTACACTGTAGCAGTGATTTATCAGTAAGCCTACTGGGTGTCTTGATCAGGTTTAAACCCCAAAACCTTTCAACCACTGCAGTGTGCCTTTTGTCTTTGCCAATATATCACTCTCATCTCTGCCAATTCATTTTCATCAGTGTGTCTACAGTTTATTTTCTTTTGTAAACTGTCTGCCTTCTCTCTGCTTGTCTCCACGTCTCAGTGTATACCTTGAGCCAGCTGATCAAGTCTTATGGAGTCCTTTAATATGACAAAAGAACTTAGATTTACATAACTGGTGTGCATGCTGATACTGAACAAGGTCTGTAAATGATGATTTCAGTTTTAAAACCTGCTTTAAAGTAGGGATGGGACCGATCTGATCCAGTATCGGTATCGGCGTCCGATCCAGGCATAATTCACGGATCGGAATTTTCCGATCCGTGTGCCACAGGGCGCCCGATCCAATACAACACACACGAGACATGTGACGCCACCTCTCAATTCAAGAAATCCATCCCACAGTTTGCAGCCAGCCAGTGTGTGCGGAGCATAGTGCCCCTGTGAGTGTGACGCCGTCTATTAGCCACCTGAGCTAACAGACGAGCGCTAACAACAACATATCTGCTGTGTGGAGTAATGCTGTCAGTTCTCCTCAAAATCAAAGCCGAACAGTTTTCGGATATGCCCCCCGGGATAAGGTACAGAGACTCAATTATCTGCCCTTTCGGTAAACACCCTGCCGAAAAGAACACCGTCACACGGGGTTAAACTCTTGACGATGCTCCGCTGCACTCGGCTGTATAGCTTGGATGAAAAGCCGTCGGCTGAGCCTGCAAATAAGTGGAGGACGAGTGACTAAACTGTATTTCACGGAACACACAGTCTGGTCTTTGATTTTAAGTTTCCCATCAACGGTGTAGAACCAAAACTACTTCCACACAGCTCTCCTCAGAACATACAGAGCTATTTGGTCCACTCCGTTCGGAGCGGAAACTCTTCACTGAGATGAACAGAGCAGCGGATGTGTCTGAGGGTCAAGCTGCGCTCACAGCGTCCTGACATGCTGCTACACTCATTATTATTATTATTATTATTTTTAATTTTTTTAATGTATTTTTTGGGCATTTTTATGCCTTTAATGATAGTAGAGAGACAGTGGATAGGCTTGTGAAAGGGGGTGAGAGAGTAGGGGAAGACACTCTGCAAACTGGTCACAGGCGGGATTCGAACCTGGACCGGCAGAAGCATGTACATGGGGTGCTAACCACTCCGCCAAACCAGCACCCCTACACTCATTATTTTACATTCAAATATTTATTTACTATTTAGTTACAGATATTTATCCCCATATTCGATCAGCTATTTGAGTATCACAGTTAAAATTAATCAAACATCTGAAAAGGCACCACGTGAACGAACACCTTGAATATTTTTGTTTTACTATATTTTATTTTGGGGTAGAGATGTTTACAATTATTTCATATGTCACTTATGAAAGCTGCTGCACTCTACTTGATTTGTGTGCTGTTCAGAAGCAGCAGCCCGTATGGTGTTATTATTTTTTTGGTAGTGTAGATAGTTTAGAACAACAGACACTGTCTTCTTGTTACACATTTTATATCAAAAGTGAGACAATTGATAAAAGACCTGCTACAAGAGCCATACTCTGCTGTTCATATCAAGCAGCCCTCGTCTCTATGGAGATTGACTGTATCCTTAGTGTTTTGCACTTCATTCAATAAATGTTGCTATTCAATTTAAAGCCCTTACAGTTGTATGTTTTTTTGTTTATCTTCTATGTAAATAACTGTTCTGTGGTTAATTACAGCCTCATGATCAAATGTTATACATAATTTCAACAATAATGATAATATTAATATTCCAGTAATAATAGCCCTGGTATCGGAATAGTATCGGTATCGGCTGATGACCCAATTCAGGTATCGGTATCGGATCGGAAGTGAAATAACCTGGATCGGTGCATCCCTACTTTAAAGATATAACACTAATGGAAGCTTTTGAGTGATGTAACAATGTGACATAGGGTTGCAACATGATTTGTTGAAAACTGACTTTAGCAATCAGCCTTCTAACCCAGCTTTGCCCAAATGTAAACCATTGTGATGGATATCTTGTAGGAGCAGAGTACTAATGCATTTATTTTTCTTTCCATGAAGTTTGGAATTCACAGTTTTATTGGAACAATGCCAGTTAGGCAGATAATAATAACATTATTTATATATACAGCACTTTTTAAAACAGAAGCTTCCCAAGTGCTTTGACATATGCTCAGGAACAACAAACAATAAAGTACAAAAACTACAGAAGAAAACAAAAAGTTCAGTTCAAAGGCACTTTTACAGAAAGACACTTTCATCATTCATTCATTTTCTATACCCCTTTATCCCTTTCGGGGTCGGGGCTGGAGCCTATCCCAGCTGTCATTGGGGGAGGGGTGGGGTACACCCTGAACCGGTCACCAGTCCATGGTAGGGCCAAATAGAGAGACAGACAACCATTCATACTCATACCTGAGGGCAATTTAGAGTGACCAGTTAACCTAATGAGCATGTTTTTGGTCTTAGGGAGGTCGGAGTGCCCAGAGGGAACCCATGCATGCACGGGAAGAACATGCAAACTTCACACAGAAAGGCCCCTGTCCGACCTGGAAATTGAACCGCCCTACAGAACGACACAAAAGGCATAAAAAATACTAACAAGGAAAATTAAGAGAAGAGCAACTGGCGCTTCATGTGTCAAGTGACTTCGGGCCTCTGACTCAAAGGCCCTTTCGGTATGTCATAGGAACCCAGACAATACAAGAACCATGCAACATAAAATGAGACCATGAGGACCGACATAAAAGCTAAAAACATAAACTCAGTAAGAAAATAAAAAAGTGATTGAAAACAAACAACAATATACAACAGATATTACTAAAAAGGTGATCATTGAACAAAGGTGGTCCTTGCCATGTAATAGACAAAGGAAAGTGCAAGATTTCTTTGATGCTACAAAATCATGATCTTTTCAAATAAGCATGATATAACAGAGCCAGTCAAGTCTATTGAAACAGTCAAAGGCATACGGATAGAGGTGGTCACAAATTATAAATACCTGGGCTTTCTCCTTGATCAGGATCTCTCTTTTATAGATCGCATTGGCAACTTGGTCCGTAAACTGAGCGTAAAACTAGGATTTTATTACAGCAATAGATTCCCTCAGTGCTCGGAAATACCTTGTTACTGCAACATTTATGTCTCTAATTGATTATGGTGATGTCTTGTACATGAGTGCCTCGACCAAATGTCTCTGAACTCTGGACACTGTGTATCACTGTGCGCTGTGTTTTTACTGGCTGCGGTCGCCTCACCTACCATTGTGAACTCTATGCCAAAGCTGAGTGGCCCTCTTTGAGCTCCCGGAGATATACCCACTGGATGTTGTTGATTTATAAATCTTTCCTTGGTCTGGTTCCTTCCTACCTCTGTTCTCTTCTGCAGAAATTGAGGAGAACCTATGCCCTACGCTCTTGAGCAGTTTATCACTTAAATGTGCCCAGAGTCCGAACTGAACTGGGGAAACAGGCTTTTAATTATGCAGCACCCACAGCCTGGAATACTATACAGACTGAACTGAAAATGTCAGAACTGGTGTCAATTACAGCTTTTCGTTCCATTTTACTCACAAGGCAGCGAGAATCCTATGAGCAATGCTTGTGTTTTTAATTTGTTTTTGCTCAGTAAACTACAGCACTTTCACTGTGAAGTTTTTTAATCCCATGAGCAATACCTGTGTTGTTTATATTTAAATTGTTACTGTTCCCTAAAACTTATTTAGTTAGTATCTTGCCATATTTATTGTTGTGATTTGCTATTTATTGCCTTAAACTTTAACATGAACTTGTATAATTATGACGTGTGCTGCTGACCTCTTGGCCAGGTCACCCTTGTAAATGACATCCTGATCTCAATGGGTTTTATCTGGTTAAACAAAGGTTAAATAAAAATAAAAATACTCTTCTATACATCATCAAACTTTTCCCATTGCAGGACAGATATTAAAGTGGTGAGCGTGGTTCAGTGGTGTCTGTTTCAAGAGGAAAGTTGAATTTGGTCTTCAGTTTCTGCACTCACATGTAATAAGAAAATAAGGCTTGAGGAAGAAAAGGCAAAGTGGAGAAGCAGGGGTGGAGAGTCGAAAGAAATAGCCGAAGGAAGAGAAATGGGGACAGATCGATCAAGGCCAAGACAGCAGGTCTACTTTCAGAGAGCTCTCCAGGGTCCAGCGCACTCTTTTCCATCCCCCCTGCCAGGGAGAGAGAGGGAGTTAGGAGTGGAGGGAGGAGTAAAGGGCGGAGAATAAATTAAGAGAGAAGGACTAAAGAGTTATAGCTATAAGGTTAAGTGGTCATAATGTTAATTTCTCTCTGCTTTCTTATCTCAATTTCTGTAATCTTCATGTTTTTTGTGATGAGAAAACGCATCTGTCTCTACTTTAAAGATGAGCAGTCTTAACAGGAAAGGACATAACAAAATAGAACAGCATCTCAGACATGCACCAACACTGTTTCTGTTTCCTTTGTCATGACAGATAATCAATTTTCTGCCATGGGTAAGAAAGAATAGAATAATTAGACTGCAAATGATCTTCTTTGGCTTAAGTGAATAATGTTTGTTCTCTTCAATTACCTCCATATTGGAATGCTGATACATATAACCTTATCAAACACACTGTTAGTCCCGCATAGACACCACAATTTAACTTAAGGATAGCTCTTGGACTGACTGGAGGAAGTATTTGAATATAGTTTAGTTACTCATTCACACCCATAAAGTCTCCCATCCACAAACTGATGGATGAGATTTCTACGTAAGTTAGCAATCAGTATCAGGGAACACAGTCATATGCTTTCATACCCATTCACACATCACTGACACAGCATTTGGAGCATTTGGCACTGAGTGTCTTAGCCATTGACACAACCAAGACCCCTTTCTTCAGGCTGACCAGAGCTTTTTTTCTATTGGTTCATATCAGATTTTTTTGAGCAAAACAAACTGAAACTAGAGAATTTGCCTTTCCATGAAGGAAATGCGTTGAAATGCTGAGCGTTACTGCTGAAACTGTGAAATGAAATTGCTAAAAGTAATGCAAAAAAGTTGAAAATGTGACATGAATAGTTGTAAGCAGTAAATCACGGCTGAAAATGTGTGAAATGTGCAATAAAAATGTTTGCAGAACATCATAGCTACTGGAGGTCAGGTGTGCAGGTCACGTGACCATGCTCTAACTTCAAAGAAATGTGCAAAAGTAGATGCTGCTTCAACAGTCACATCTCAGAAACTGTAGCAGATAGTGAAAAGTGCACGAAAAACTGTTTGCAGTTGTGAAAGAAAGCAGAAAATGACTGTTTTGTAACATGTTTCAATGTGGTGATATTTGTAGATGTACCTAATAAAGTGGCCAGTCAGTGAAACTTATGTGAAATGGGGTTGAGAGTGCAAGAAAAGCACGAATATGCTATTACAATGAAGAATCTGTATCAGATGGAGAATAAGATAATACAGAGTCTGTCTGGATCCGAACCCCGTGCTCTGAGTCCATAGTCCGCTGCTCTGACCACTTGGCTGTGGGGCCAAATATGCTGAGTGATCGAAAACACAGTATTTGTCCTAGTTGTATTGTGCGCATGTATAGTGTCATACAGCAGGCTCATAACGCTTGGTACTTCCGGGGTAAACGAATGCTCGCTGTGCCAAAACCGTGTTAGATATCAGAAAAGGGATTGCACTGTGAGTATCCCAAGAACTTGCTGAAGCTATGGTTGTAATTTCACGTCTGTACTGTCGAAAATGTTGACACAGTGGCGAGTTAAAAACTGGCTTCAAAGTGAAGCACTCCGCATCCCGGAGCTGAAAAATTGCATAACCGCAGATGGAAGCTTTTGCAGCATACCGCAAAAGCTGAAGCTCACTGAGAGAATTTGATATCAGATTAGACTTTGAAGCCGATTTCACGTGTAAGAGGAGAAGATTGTCTACGTTTTGATGCATAAATCATGTCTGTGGAGGACGGTTTGACGAAGTTATGACAAGATAATTCTGCTGAAGTTTTTGTGTGTGTGAAGGAGGGCTACGGTCTAATCTGTCACGTGACACGCTCTGAGTCCAGAGCAAACCACAAAACTCGGTGTTGCTCAAAAATTCATATTTAAAAAATTGTTGAAGCCAGCAAAAAGCTGAAGATATTTATAAATAGCTGAGAAGTCAGTGCAGCTTTTAAAGCATGAATGAAGTCTGTAGGTGTAAGTATGCTCAATCTGTGGAGCTTCGAAGTTGCTGAAGTTTTCAGCAGACCTGCGGACATGTCCCATTGATTTCAATGTAAAAATACATGCAGAAATTATTTTTTACTGTAAAAAGTATAACTGTTAAACCTGTGAAAAATACAAGCGCACTGTTCCTGAACATGCTGCATATGTCAATTTTTTTTCTGTGAAAATCTGTGCAAATTTGAAGCCTGTGAAAGGTGGCAAAGTCTCAGGAATAATAAGAAGAAAAAGTACAAAATGGAGTTTAGGGAGAACAATATGTTGAAATGCTGACTCAGCATTTCAACATAACTAGAGGTGGCACACACCTCTGCCAAGGCATTTCTGACATTCTAAGCCAGTGATAATCAACTGGCAGCCCGTGGGCAAAATCTGGCCCGCCAAATCGTTCAGTCCGGCCCGCGACTGGATTCCAAATATCAGGATCAGAGAGAAAATATCATGTGGTTCACATTATTGGGCAACTGAAAACAGCAAAAAACTGAGACGTTAACTATCAGTAAACCCCACCATTTATACTTTATTTAGGCCACATTCAGAAAGGAACACAGACTCGCTGCACTGTATAACATTTAGTGTTTCACTCTTTTTTTAAACACAACTTTTTCATACTTTTCAATCCATTCATCATGAAAGGATCCGTTTTCCACATCAACTGTTCATTTCATGGCTTTTCAGAGTGACATTTTACCTGTTTTAAGAGGCCTTTTCCTTTCACTTCAGAGGTGTTTGTTTTTCTAGTGCTCTTAAATAAAGTTGACTTGAATTGAGTTACTGGTGGTCGACTGTGGTATAGGTGATAGGAGCCTGACTCATAAAGGCAAAAAATGCCCTCAGTTTTTTAATGAAATGAAAAGCATGTAAACAGTTAGCATCAAATAATAATGTAATGCCAAATATGATTTTTCTTTGAGGCCCCCCCCCCCCCCCCCCCCAGCTGTCCAGTAAAATACTGGCCCTCTGACAAATGTAGTTGGTGACCCCTGTTCTAAGCCAAGTTATTACCAAAATAAGGAAAAACTACTCTCTTCTGCTACGATGAAAAGTACTTAAAAAACCTCCAGGATCTGCATCCAGATTTGGATCACCAACAAAATCTAATCATAACTCCCTTGTGCCATGTTCAACTTTCCTTGAGAAATTCTTTGTTGAGACCTTCTTTAGTTAGCTTGCTCACAGGCAGAAAAATAAAAAAGGTTAAGACCATTGTGTTTTAATTTAAAGCTTAATAATTATTTGCTGAAGCATATTCATATCTTCTGACCATTATCAGTCAAAGGACTTCAGGCCACCTACAAGACAAGAGGCAGAGATGAGTACAGGAGCAACAAAAGGGGCAAAGGCAGATGTAGAGAGAGGGTGAGTGAGAGAGAGATCACCCTGGCAGTCTAAGTCTTCTACATCTTAACGTATGTGTCTAAACTATGGACTATGAGCTGGTCCCTTACTGAAAGCTTTATCAAAGAGGAATGTTTAAAGCATTTACTGCTGCAGCAATTTGTATAAATATTTACAGTGGAAATAGCTAATACTGGTACAGAATACACATTGTAGTCTCCAAGGGTGAACAGGGACAGAGTGAATGGATGTGAATAGGTAGATGGAGCCTGTGGTTTTAAAATACTTTTTAATTGCACAATCACAAGGTAAGCACTATGAATTCAAGTCCATTTTATTGTGTGCCTAAAAGAAAAAGTACCTTGTCATTTATTCTTATCCTGTGCATCCCTGCTGTCCTTACTGATGGCAGGTTGGTGCTGGAAGAACACAAAAAAAACCCTCTTGGCCCTGCAGGTGCTGTTGCAGTGACTCAGACAGGCCTACAGCCTGCACAGTGTGTCTGCTCCTCACACAGCTGCTGTGTTGGGAACTACACAGACACAGATGGTTTATGTGTCTTTTAAAAGTGTTTGTCTTGAGCATTGCAGCATGACTGTCAATCTTTTTTTAATGGCAATGAATGTTTCTATCAGTGCCTACTGCATCTGCATGAGCGTTTGTGTGCCCAGTATGATTGCAAATACTGTATGTGGGTGTGGAGTGTTTAACAGGAATGTGTGTATTTAACAGCCTTACTCCAGTTCCATGTTTTCACATTTTACTAATGACTGTGTATTAATATGCTGTTGTCCAACATCTCTAATCAACAGTCTTCAGCAAAGACAATAGTACAAAAGTATAATCACAGTAAAATGTAATTCAGTACATGCCACTCATCTGTCCTTGAATGAATGGTCTACACTAGTGTGTGTGTATATGTGCCCATGAATATGTTATTTTAACATCAATGCCATTGAAGGGATAGACCTTTTCAAAACAAGGCACTGAGCAGTGTTAAACTGACCAGTGACCCCAGAATAAAGCGGCTGACAGTGTGTCTCGAACAGGAAAGAATATACCTGAATCACTTTCTTTAACGTTAGTAATTGTGGAAATACTATACCAGTCAGCAAAACTGATGATATGAGCCAGTGTTAAAGTAAAATACCTCTTTAAATCTGCACTTTATCATGTGACACACAATGCATAATTAATGTTTGTGCAGTAGTGAGAGCGCAGGTGCTTCATAACTAAGGAGCCAATGGGCCTGTCATCACAGCCTGCACGGGACCAGTAAGTTCTACCACAGGCTGATGAATGGACTTGTCCTCACCGGGTCCTATGTACCAAAAAAAAAAGTATGTTAAAGAATTATTTTAATTTATCAAAGAGCTGTTCGAAGAGAGACCATCTGAAACAGTTCACACACCAAATAAAATCATGGCACTAAGACATCTCTCACTATCAGTTTTAGTTCAGCAGACAGTTTAATAAGTAAGGACAAACTAAAACTTATAATAGATTATCGTAATGAAAATCAGATGCTTTGATGTTACCCTTACAGGATTTGTCTGGATAATGCAAATGTCACTCTAAGCTCTGAGTTTCATCTGATGTTTAAATTGTTGCATTATTTACTAACTAAATTTAAGTGCTGGGACATTTTTTGGGTTGTGATTCCTCTTTAAAAGAGAATGTGGTGGTACCTTTGGCCAGACCAGTTAAGTGCCAGCTGTTCCAATGCTTCAAACCATACTGAAAAGATTGCTTGATCTTCATATTTTGGCACATGTCCACTCAATCAAGATCTTTAAAGAGGCTGAAAGAACCACCAGGGAAAGTAAACAGAGTTTCAGCCCTCTCTGCTGGCAGGGCTCATTTTCCTCACATAAAACATTTCTGTGTCACACCAGGGGTCAAGACTAACAGTTTGAAGCCATGACGTTATGGAGTAAAAGGTCAACTTTGACGGCTGCTGAACAGATGCTGAAAACTGTGGATAAAGACTGCTGTGTGTGCCTGTGTGTGTATGTGTGTATGTGAGAGACAGTAAGTCAGTTATTCTGTAAAGCTTATCTGTGGCTAAAAGTTTGAGACTTTGGATTCTTCCTGTATTGATCCCTCTTTGCTTTTTTAAATGTTCTTTCACTATTTAGCATGTTTAAGTGTTGGCTAGATCTTTTCTCACATTTGTAGAAATGCATATTAGAGGATGCATAATGGGCTTACTTTGCATCACCGCCTCTATAACAAGTTCAGCTCCACCCAGAGGATGTAGATCGTGCCTTTGAAAGCTCATGTTCCTTTGTGTATATATGTTTGTGTGTTGGAGAGAGAGAGAGAGAAAGGGAGAGAGAGAATCCCTTCATTTAGCGTCCAGAAATAGCTTGTTAGGAAATCAATGACCCTCTCTCAGTGGTGCTGGGAGCTGTCTCCTCCACAATAGAGAGACTGTCCTGTTTCCTGCACCCTGGGGTGTGTGTGTGTGTGTGTGTGCATGTGTTGAGTTTGTGGAGGGAGTAAGAAAGAGGAACATGAAAGTGAGAGAGCTTCGTCTTGGCACTACTCAGTTCTGCATCATCAGCTGACATTATACACAAAGTAGTCTAAAAGATAGCTGATGAATCAGTACAACTATCTAAGGTGAGCGTGTGATAAATATGTTTCAGGTTGTGTGTTTACATGATTCAAGTTTTCCGCACTAAATTATTCTCAAATTGCTTTTTACCTGATACTTGTGTATTAAATTCTTCTGCTGGTATGAGGAAAATAAACAAACTCTGATCTCAACTGTCTCTGAAGGTGACCTACTCCTTAACAATTTTAGCTGGGCACTTTTGTTATCTCAAATATTTCCAGAAAAAAAATTAAAGCCATAGTGTGAACTTACCTTGCAGTGCAGAGGGGTACAACGTACATAATCAGGCAGATCCATCTTGCAAAGCTCCAATCTACAGTGCCTGTCAGCGGTCCAAGTGTCACTGCCCAATAAGCTTTTTTTAGAACAGGAAGAGGTGAGTTACCAATGTGGCAACAGCAGGTAGTGACTGCTTGTACAGAGATGGCATAGATTTTAACAGCTTCAGCAGTGGTTTGATCCCATCTGCAGTAATCTGGGAGTTTTGGTGGAAGTTTGTTCTACAAAGAGGCTAACTTTCTGTCCTTTACGCTGCAGTAGAACCCGCCTACCATATTGTCTTATTGGCCCTAATAAATGTCATCGACTGAACAATCATCCAATAACCTACTGGATGTGCTTTTGAAAGGTTCTGGCCTTTCCCAATAAGTTTCTATGGGCTTTTTACCCAGATGGACCAGTACTGAATCATCCATCTGGTGTATCAGGTTAAGTGTGTGCATGCGAACGCACAACATGTGAAGACACAACAGGTTAAATTTCCATGGTAAGACAAATTGTTTTGTCAACTAACACGAGGAAGTAGGACCTGTAAGTTGCTTGTCCATCTATGTATGTGTGGTATTTGGGTTTTATGCAGCTCACTTGTGATGGAATACGATTCCTCTCTCTCATCTGATGTATGTTTCATTACCTGGGGTACCCAGGCTCCCAATTCAATATTACAAAAGTCCATCTTACCACCCCTCAGCTCCAATAATATATTTTCAGTCAAAAGAAAGAACATGCTCTTCAGTTCTACCCACCTTAGCTATATATATATGTATATATATATATATATATATATATATATATATATATATATATATATATATATATATGTATATATACATGCATTTTCTAATACATCACTCCATTCATCAGCAGACACAGTGGTAAGCCATCTGTGAATGAGGTAAATACTCTGAATTTCTGAATTACAGAACAATATTATTACCACAGGGGCTTGAACTTCAAATAATAACAGTAAGCCACAGGCAGGAAATAACTGTCCTCTGTTGAAGTACAATGATAGTGAATCCATAGACCTCAGCTTAACACCTATATCGCTATCTTATGATAAAAAGGCACAGGATATGATAGTCATGCTTGTCATTGTTTGTTTTTTCAGAACTCCTCGGTTCAGCAAAGAGGGTGAATGTCAACTTCCAGGATACAGATGGGTGAGTTACTTCCCTTTATTCCTTTTTTAAACCCTCACTCTCTCCATTATCACTCAGTCCCCTCCTAATCCTTCCCCAGTTTAAACATCCATTCCCCCCCCCCATCCCCTCCTGCTCTTCCTCCAGTTTCATTCATGTTAGGGTGGCTAGAGTTATTTATTCCTGTATAGTCAGATGAAGGCTTAGCCCTGATAGCACTCAGCTCTAGTTCAGACTGGAATGGCATGTGTGAGCTTAAGACTTTTAATGCCATTCAGATCCTTGCATGAGTACAATTTGTGACTTCACTTGCCTGTTAGATCACGTGTTTGCGACTTACTACTTCAAAAACAAATGAATTATTGATAAACTTCATATGAGAGGGAAATCGGTGGTTCAGAGTCCTTCAATTCTGCTTTTATTTTGTGAAGTAAAGCTTTAAGATGGTAACCTGACTTACCAGATGGACATTTCCATAAATCCACCATGGAAAAATTTCCCTAATCCATCTGGGAAAGAGCCATTCAAAAACAAGAGCAGCGTGTGATTGGATGATCATTCAGCTTGTCACACTCATCACAGACGAATCCACATCAAGCAACACCGCTATGTATGAGATAGCAGCTCACACTGTTGTTAGCCGCTAGCATAACCTACCTTAGACTGTCATCTTACATTAAATTGCACTACACAGATGTATCATTTAACACTTAAATACCACTCTAATACTTACATGAAACTCCTCAAAGACAATCCCCACAAGTTCTCCCAGTAAACTTCTGAGGAGCTCCTTTTGCCAAGTATCACTGCATAACCATGACGGCCATAGACTAACCCAGCATGTCTGTAGAGGATTTCCACGTTCTTCAGTTTCCCAGCAGTGACTCCGGTCACGTTACGTTCTTTGCTCCTGTTTCAAAGAATAAGTTGAGTCCATTATTGATTAAAAAAAGGAAATATTAAGACTATTTCAGAAGTCTCCATTTTTTTAAAAAACATGCAGCCACTTCCTGCTGTCATCACGTCTTCAGCTCCTGCCTCTCTTCACTGATTGGGCCGTTAAGAATTCAGCTGAGTAAAGTCGTTGGACAATGAAAGTTAAAGCTGTGGTCTACGATTTGAAACCGCAGCCTGCCCCCCCTTCCCTCACCTCTCCCCTCCGTGTTCCAAGATCCCGCCCCCAGCTCGTGTCGCATCATAACGGCCAGCCCCCTCGACAGAGCTACGAGCGACTAGCATAATATATCAGCTGCAAACTCAATCAAAAACAGCTCAGCTCAACTGAAAGTATGAAACACGACAGTCATCCCCCTTGTAACACACAGCAGTAGCCATTTCAATTGGACCTGCGGCAATGCGGGTCTGGCGCCGCCAGAGCGGAGCCGATTGTGGGGGAGGATTTATCTTTCTCGGCCTGTCCTCCCCAGCTCAGCTTACAATGCTAACAGTTAGCGGCTAACAGGCTAACCTGCTCCGCTACAAGTCATTAGCGAGGACAGACACAGACTAACCAGAGTTATTCAGCAGACATCTCCCACTGGAGTAAACAAAACCATTACCTGATCAACGAGGGGCAAAACGGCCGATGCTGAAGGTCTGACGGCCGACTGGGGCAGTTCGTTAGCCGTTAGCCCGCTAACAGGCCTCAACCCGCGGGCAGAGCTCCGTTGGGCCCCGCGGGAGAGGGAAGCGGCTTCCCGGTATCGGCGCTAGGCTTTTCCGGCTAGTTCAGTAGCTAACGCTGCTAGCTGCTCACCGGACGTAGAGGGGAGGAGGCGGGACCATGGCATGATGCTGCGTAGTGAGTGAGACGGGATTGGATGGACTCACGGACCAACTCACGGACCAATTGAACCTTATCAGTCTTCTAGGTTTGATTGGTCAGCTAGTATGCAGCTTTGCAGCGGATATACTGAATGGATTTTTTTCGTTCTTTTTGGTCTTTATACTTTGTAGATAGGACCATAGGACCATAACAGCCTTATAAACGGTGTTATTAAGATGTACAAAGCTTCCAAATCGTAGACCATAGCTTTAAGATGGACATGCAGGATTTCAGAAAAATAAATCAGGCAGGTCTGTCTGCTCTACAAGGCTATTAAGAGTGCTCTCTGCATTTACTATGTCATATGCCTGACGTAGTGCTGTTGTGTGTGGTGCAGATGTATTTCCTATTTTCCACCTGATGCAGTTGCCATTTTACAATGTTCGCTCATTCAAGTGAACATGCACTCTTGTTTTTATCCAAGGTTTCTGTTTTTTCTCAAAATGAAGAGTGGGCAGGTGCAAAACTTGCATGTTGCCTTCAGGATGCAGAAAACGGCTACTTTACCAACCTGAAAACTGGACTTATGTCTGAACTGTACCACAGTGTGCCTCTGATATTTAAGGGGGGCAGTAGAGAGATGGTTAATCATCTTCCAGGGCAAATCACACTCAGTATTAAGCTTTTATTACTCACACAAGATGTACAATTGCACCTTCTCACCAACATTTTATATATATATATATTTTTAATATAAATTCAGTTTGTTTGTGAGGCCTGAGAGACAACATGACTTTTCTGAATCGCTTCTCAGCACACCAGGCCTTTGCACTCTGGTGCCTAACACATCCAGAAATGTGTGTGTAGTGGCACAATCAAAGGAGAGGAATAAAATGACATATCTGAAAGTTGAATCGAACAATGAAATCTACCATGTAATGCAAAATGAGAGCCTTGCGACACACTGCTTTTGTCCTGCATGAAACAGATGTTTCAGTTATATAAGGTATGAAGGCATGTACAGGGTCAGAGGGGAGTTCTTGGTGGTTATGTATTCCTTATCGACAATATAATTGAAGATTAACACAAATCTTCAAAGTGTTTTTCAACAACCTCTCAAGGTCCCAGGTTTAAATCTGTTGTAAACTATATAGGCTCATTGCTTTTTTAAAGGCCATGAATTAAGTTTTGTCTCTGCGAGGACTGCGTCTGTCAAATGAGCAAAATAGCACGTACAGTCCATTTGTGTTTGAGTGTTTGCCATTTTGAATATGCACAATACATGCAGATCATCAGAACGCACAAAACAGGAGATTGGGAGGAGGAGATGCAATCGTAATCATTTAGCACTTGCATTGTGATTAATCAAACTTTCAACTGATTGCATGCTGTGTTTCTGCATCCAAGTTTAGTATGTTTGAAAAGCAGGTGCAAAAAAGGCGCAATGTCATGAACAGAGGGCTCGGATCACGGTGGCAAACGGGTCACATTAACCAAATATTTTCCATCACTGACTGAATTTTTTGATGAATGATGGAAAGACTTGGAGGTTGACTTCCATTATGAGGACTGGAAAAAGAGGGGTGATCCAGTGTGCCATGCAGACACATGCATATAGCAAACCCTCTTTGTTTTGCGCCCTACATCGCGGAGGTCATTTAGCAAAAAAGGTTACTACAAGTGCATTTTATTTGCATCTAACTCCATGGCTTCAAACTTTGTTGTTCATTTACTGCCTCTCTGCTCTCCCAAACTCTGCATGGTGACAGCTTGGCACATGCAAAATCCTCCTATAAAGAAGGTGGTCCGCACCACTTTTGCGCCTTTTCTGAATTGTGCATGCAATGATAGTAGATAACCGGCAACACGCCCACTAATAGCACAAGCATTTTTTTGTTTGCACGTGCAATTTAGCACTTGTTATTTTGGATCTTAGTACATCAGGCAACATAAGGGATATAAAACCTTGATTACAAAGCATAGTGAGACCTATTTGAGATCCTTTTTACGCTAAAACTTTCTTGCTGTACAGAGCAAATCAAAACCTACAGTATCTTGGTCTGTATACAGCTTTCATTTACCATGTGACACAATTCTGATTTCTTCAAATAAGATCATTTTTGTATGGAAGTCTAAAAGATAGGGTCCAAATTGTAAATTTATTGAAGGATGTCCTTTTTTCAGGGACAGAAAATGTTATCATGCTTACTGCAAAAACACCAAATTGATAGCAATGTTTACTTTTCGTGTATCTCCTGAGGCAGACCTCCTATCGCTGAAAAGAAAAGGCTGTTATTGCTCAAGTAGAGATTAAGTGTATCTGCTGAATACTACAGAATAAACTGATTTCTGTAATCATTTCCGTTGGGGCTTGTGTTGAAGAGAGCTTTTAATCTGATGCAAAGCAAATCTCAAAAGATCACAACCGCCCCCCATGTCTGCATCAAAGCAATGGCTATAACTATAAATGCCTTTTACGTTTTCACGTTTCACATTTTCTTTGCTGCTGCTTTTTTGTTTGCATTCTCTCTGTGAAGTACAGCCTTTGTTTATTTTTGTGATCATTGTGGTTTCTTTTTTAAACCCTTAGCCATATTCCTATACCCAAAGCTACTCCTGCTTGGTCCTTGGTAAATGTCTTAACCTCGAATAGCCTCTTATTGTGCTTAGTACCTTGAGTGGTTTATGGACCCTTGGGAGAGTTCTTGCTGCTTCAGTTCCCACTTAAAGCTAAAGATAGAATAATGTTGCAGTTGTTTCAGGCATTTAGAATCAAAATTCTGCACTTACAGTGTATAGAGTCTCATCATTTCAAAATGCAAAACCATTTTTACTGTTTTTTTTGCGCCCTTATTTGATAGACAGGACAGTAAATATAATTGAGCTTTGGCTAAATAGTATGAACAGATATCAGTTGTTATTTTACTTTCACCGCAATCAGCCTGTTTGTCATTAGCAAGTACAACAAGTGTACTTTTATTTTCCCCACAATTGTCGTCCTCTTCCTGCATCTGACACGAATATATGTATCAAAGCATTTCTATGAGACCCTGAGATGGTCCCACAATTTTATGGTGAAATTATGGACTCATTTAATGCTTATATAGAGCAACTCCACTTTAAAACAATGTACAACTGAAGGTACTACTGTGCATTATAACTTACTTACCCTTTGCATCATGTTGTGGGAAGCACTTAAATAGCAAAAATCTTCAAATCACAGGAAGAGTAAACTTAGGATCCTTTACATGGAGTACAGGTCAAGACCATGTACACCATGATGAAAATAATCAAATGATGTTTTAGTTTAGATAAAAATAGATTAACAAAAATGTTTATGACAAAATCCAACTACCTTTCTTATTTGAAGCCATTCTTTGCTATTTGCTGTTGTTTTTCTTTCAACAGTGCATGTAGATCCTTACCTAACCCTAACCCTAACCCTAACCCTTACGAGCACATTGAAGTCAAAGAAATCTTTTTCCTAGGTCACATTGGACATGCATGGTGCAACAGTACCCTTCCTTTTTAATCCTAAAGTGTTTCTGCATGCATAAATACATATGTAGAGGTACTTTAATGAGTACTGTACTGTACTCACATGCCTCAATGGGAATCTCCCTGTCAGATTTCTAAAGATATAGACTACAGAAAGATAGAGACTCTTCTTTTTTGTTTTTCTCCAGTCCTGTGTGCATTACTTGAAGATACATGTGAAATGGCTCTCTTTATTTTCATCTCTTTGCAATATACCCTGTACCTCCATTACTTAATACACACTCTGTTTTCCCATCAGTTTAACATCATAACATCCGACCCTCAATCACTGACTTTTGATAACATCAGCTGATTTAAATAATTATAACGTTATTCATACAGCACTTTATAAATCAGAGATTTACAAAATGCTCTTGATTGAGACCCTATAACACGGGCACAAACACACACACTGAAAAAGGGAAGAATCTGTGACCTATCCCCCTCTCCTAATATGTGTGTAGACTCATGAGCTGTCTGTGCTCATTATGAAGTGACATTGCCCTAGATCCATGCACTCATCATGAACTTTATTTTTGACTTATCTGTACTGCAGACAAACACACATCTTCATTAGCATGGCGCAAACACAGAGCACTAAATACTGTGGGAGGAATTAGGCGGCTAAAAGGCAATAACAGTAAACACACTAATTAGATTACACTTTTACTCTGAGGATTACTTTTGATCTTTGTCATTTAAAAAACACTTAATTCAGCTCACTTTGCAGTCTTTTAGCTCATTTAAAGGACTTAGCGGGGCAGCTGTTGGCATGACTCATGGTTGTAGAAATCTTAATTTTTACACTTTTCCCCCGCTGCACTGCAGACACTCAGGTTTTGTAGATGCTGCACAAACATATAACAACATCACGAAGAACAATTACAGTGGTGTTAAAGCTTTTCAAAGTAATGATTGGAATAACTTTATTGACTCTTAGTTTCAGGTTTTAGATCTAGAGGGACCAAATTATGTTGCTGAAAGGGTATGGAGCTAAATCCAGGCCCATAATGTTGTTATTTGAAAGCTAAAAGATTGAAAAAAATTTGAAACTAAAATTTTAATGTTTATTGTTGAATTACATAAAGAAAAACATAAATGTGAATTAAAATTAAGTGAGATGTTTTATTCTGATTATGCATACTTTAAAGAGGACATATCATGCTTGTTTCTCCTTTTCACTATGCCAGACTAGGATGCTTGTAAAGCATTTCTGCCCTCAGTACAAGTCATTTAGTTCCTTCATTGCCCCACAATAGCGTTGTCAATATCCTCATTTTAGGCCATTATCAAGTGCTTGTTGAAACGCTTGGTCTCAAGGATGACCTAAAGTCACCCTGCAATGTCACAGCCCTTTGTGCTCTGATTGGTCAGGTCTATCGGGGGTAGAGCCAGCTTGTCCTTCTTCTTCTACTGTATTTTCCAGCAGGCTCAAAGCAGTGACCACGTATTGAGTCCCCCTACAGACCAGAGCTGGTAATGAGGGAGATTGAGCGAGGGAGTTTTATACCCCTGCTGCTGGATGTGTTCCTCGGTGACGGTTTGGGGCTGACGGACATCACAGAGGAGGAAGTGTTTTATCAGATTACTCCAATAAAAAGAAAGGTACCTCGTGACGTCATGACGTTTGAAATCTCACGGACATCTCGCAATGACCTATTTTCAGAGGCATCAAATCTCATTCTAGGATATCAGAAAAAATACAATATCTCATTTTTTGAAAATTAAGGGGGTGTAAGGTCTTGTTTTCAAATTTATTATATTATATGTACGTATTAAATCATGCATCAGCATGATATGTCTCCTTTAAATTCAGCTCTGTAGTTTTTTTATCATTTAAAATAAGTGCCTGGCTTGGGTAAACATTTTTTCAGTAACCCTGGATATTTCCACTTCAGAAATATAATAGAACCGTACATTGACTGAGCCACTAAAGAAGCTTTAGTTTCCCATCTTCAGTAAATGCAACACATGCGTTGCATCATAGAGGAGCTGAGTGAAGCATCTATGTTTAAAAAGTCGGCAGAGGCTTAAATCTCCTGACTGCAGCTACAAGAAACAGAAAAATGAATAATTTAAAATCATTGTATTCTTACAAATTACGTGAAATGTTGCGCTGGGGACCGCGGGGCTGCGGGACAGCCCTCAGTTGAGATAGACGCTTTTAGGCACGGAGAAACTTCTTGAAGATCGGAGAGCCGGTGAGCGTAAAGACACAGGGACAGTGAGGGATCGTCAGCCATTTGGTGTGTTGTTATAATTAAAACGGTGTCTTGTTGGCCCACGATACACGGTTTTTAGAGAACACAGCAATTTAAAAAAGTATGAGTCCGCCTTTTGGTTAATTAAAACTCAGTACTCCTGAGCAGTCCAGCTCTTTTTTTAACTTAATTTTTCTAAATGTTTATAAATTCATCCTGAGGTTTTCTGCATCACTTATTCTCCATGATATAAGAGCAATCTGTAAAGAATCAAGCTCCAAATGCAGTCTACTAGTGCAGCGATTCTCAACCTGTGGGTCGAGCCTAAACAGTGGGTCTCAGAAATGTATTCAGTGGACGATGTATAAATCTGGTAAATGTGGCAAGTTTGTTGTCAGTGTTCAGAGGCCTTTAACCTGACACGCCAGATGGATAGTTTCATATGTTCGCCACGGAAATATTTCACAAGTCCATCTGGGTAGCTGCTCTTCTGATTAGCTTTCAGAGGCGGGACCTTCAAAACAATCAGTAGCTGGCGATTGGACGACCGTTCGAACCAAAGAAGAAGAGGATTGGGCGACCGTTCTGATTGACACACTCACCACAGGCCAATCCACATCAAGCCCCGGTATGACGTAGCTTATGTGCGTAGCGGCTAAAGTTAGCCGTTAGCGGCTAACTTAGCTGCTAACAGCTAACGGCCTCATACTATCCTCTTTCACTAAATTGTACCACACAGATGATTCATATAACTTTTATATGTAACATGAACCTTGTCAAAGACAATTCTTACAAGTAAACTTCTGAGGAGGGCAGATTTCGCCAAGTTTTACTAAGTATCTATGACAGGAGTTACTACCCGATCCGTACGTATTTCTATGACTGAATCCATCGCGTATATCGATATCTTTTTTTTATACACATCATGGCTCGAGAGGAAGTGACGCAGTTTTCGCGCATGCGCAGTACAAATCGGGTCACCGTCTGCTGATGTCACGCCATCTCGTCACTTCCGCTCTTCCCGCAGCTCCCGCCTCTGTTCCCTGATTGGGC
Organism: Scarus forsteni; assembly: GCA_036419115.1. Taxonomy (NCBI): domain Eukaryota; kingdom Metazoa; phylum Chordata; class Actinopteri; order Labriformes; family Labridae; genus Scarus; species Scarus forsteni. The sequence goes on from JAZDUH010000413.1 coordinate 1,490,127, forward strand.
CGTTAAAATTTTAGCCGAGTGAATCCATTGGTCTACGGTGCGCTACAAGATGGGGATCTGCAGGATTTCAGGAACTGAATCAGGCAGGCCCATCTGCTATGCAAGGTTAAGAGGCCTTAAGGAGACAAACAAAGATACATTTTATTTTACTCTGTTGTGCTTTAACAAGCACATATTAGCTGTTCTCTCAGGATCTTGGTGGATCCCTCTCATCTTGGCACAGACATGAGGATTTTCCTATGATGAACCTTTGACTTGAGATATCTGGAGAACAACCAACATGAATGTTATGATGAGAAACATTGTAGGATTAATGGATCTGTGATCTCCCAGGGCTCTCACTATTACTGAAGCTTTATAACTTTTTCCCACTTTTTATGCATAAAATGTGTTTTCTTTAATCTGAGATCCAAACTGCCACGATATGATCATTAAACAAATTTAAGTGGTTGATCTTTTTGAGATTTGGGTCATGTTGACTGTTGAGATGATCATTGTTTCTCAGAATAGAGCAGTAAGAGCCAACTCCTCACTCTGTTTTATCTGAAAGTGTCAAACATAACTGTTTCCTTCAACTTCTGGGGGGTCGGTGGTGCAGTTGGATAGTGCGCTTGGTCAGTGATTGGGAGGTTGCAGGTTCAAGCCCAGCTTTGGGCGACGCATGGCGATGTGTCCTTGGGCAAGACACTTATCCCCAAGTTGCTCCCACTGCTGCGTCAGTGGCGTGTAAATGGGCATGAAAGGGCTTGAATGTGTTAGAGATACTGATGGAAAAACTAACATAGAAACACAGAACCATCAATGAGTGAATGTGAGTGCAAATGGGTGTGAATGGGTAGGTGTGACCTGCGGTGTAAAGCAGCTTTGAGTAGTCAAAGACTAGAAAAGCGCTATATAAGCTCAAGTCCATTTACTTCTTATATTAGCTAAGGGAAATCTTTTATACGTTTCCATAAATAGGACAGTCACCCCAGAATGCACCTTGTTTGACAAATCTGTCCTCATTCTGGACATCAGTGAATCCCCTGGTGGCCTTCAGGCCACATCAGGCCCTCCACAGCCCCCAGAATATTATCAAGTTAAAAAAATGTGAATGGGTATTAGTTGTAGTCAGAAAAGTATATTTCTTTTCAGTGATTCCCTACAGCTGTAAATGCAGCCCCTGAAACTATTGGGTCTGTTTTACAGAAATCCACCTGCCAGCCAACATTCAACCAGTAAAATAATGGAATTTAAGTCAGTGCTGGACAACATGACAGACCAGAGAGAAACAGCCAAGTTAGACTTGAAAGGACTTGAAACTGAAACTTAAGGACTCAGGACAGTTTAGACTTGTCTGTCTTGTCTGGAGACTAACTTGCGACTTGCATAACAATGACTTGGTCCCACCTCTGGCTACAGGTAACATATCACTAAAAGAATTAAAGTTTGCTGAAAGACTCATCGTGTTATTGATGCATAACTATAGCTAACACAGCAGGAGAGGTAACACAGCAACAACAACAAGCCTCCAGTAGAAACGAACTGTAGACATATTTCATGAGAGAAGTTGTCAGTCTCATTTCTTATGTAGCAGAATGTGACAATTTATAGATAGATACTTTATTATACAGTCATACTGGCATGTAATTCTGCTTCATGTTTCTCTCAAAATACATCAGACTGATGCTTTTAAATATAAAATATTCAAAATTCTCTTCCAGGGGAGCATGCCCCCGGACCCCCCTAGAGGCATTACAGTCTTCTGACCTTTCTCACCACAGACCCATTTCATGCCTGTATGTTGCAGTTCAGTAGCAGAAAAAAAAAAAAAGCAAGCATATAGAGAGATTTTTTTTTCTATGAGAGTTCGGGCTCAGCCCCCAATGCCCTCAGTCTCAAGAAACGCCCCTGATGGTGCATATAAGCATTCATTTAGGCCGAAAATATAATATCAGAGATTAAAACATGACCGACTGGACAGTGCTGGCCCGACAGCCTGACCGCTCCCATGATAAAATTACCTTGGTATTTTCAAAATCCTGGCTACGGCCCTGCTGACGACACACACCAGGCAGAGTGACAGACACAATTGTCAAAAAACAGCATCTCAAAACGACATGAAACATGAGCCTGGAGAGTGTGTGCTGGCACTTTATTCACACGTGAGCACACACCAGCAGATGTGGGGATGAGAGTGATGGAGGCTGTCTTCTCCCTGTCACATGTGTGAAAAGTACAAAATTGAGGCAGTGTTTCGTTTCAATATGTGTGTATCTATTAGACTCATGATTCAAGATATGCATTTAAGCCCAAGAATGTGGCTGGGTGATCAAGCTAGTCAGGTCTTCATAAACACACAGTGCATAATCTCAGCAAGAGGACTGTTGGAGAAAGTTGTACAGAACTCAGAGGCATCATGAGAGACAGAGATGAGCAGCAGAGATATGTAAACAAAAGCAGCTGGTGAGAGGGATTGAAATGTAGGATATGGAACAGAGTTTGGATTCTAAAATAAAGATGCCTGAGAGAAGCAGAGAGAAGCAGTGAGCAGGGATGGTTTTGTAAAGAGGTTCTTTTTTTTTTTTTTTTTGAATAAGAACTAAACTCCCACATCACCTCAAAGGCCCCCGGCTGTCATCACTGTCATTACTCCGAGAAGTCTACAGATACATTTTACAATATGTCTGCTTGAAATTTAGGTATATTGGCTACTTAGTTTACACATGAAGATTTAGAGGAAACATTAGGCAAGAACTTGAGGAAATAACCTGTGCATGATTAAACAGACTGAAAAAGTTAGCAATACCCTCCTCACTACTCTGAATCCCCATCAAGTTAAAGGAATCGTTCATATTGTCATATTTGACACTCCAGTCAAAGTTTAGACCATACTGCAATGTAAACTACAAAAATCGTAAATATTTGTGTCTTTGTGTGTGTCAACATTAAATGAAGGGATCCTAATGGGATAACATTTAAAACTGGCGTAAGTGTTTACTTTCAAAGATGTAAAAATGCAGATGGTGCTGGCACTGCCATTGTAGCCACATTTAATAACCAAACTGACCTTGCCCGCGGATGGCATCACTTTGCTGTGATAAATGAATTGTACTAAGTATGAAGTGTTTCTTATTTTTGGCAAGTTCACTATTTTCTTATTATTAAACTCAGTATGAAATTTGTTAAAAGAGAGAGAAATGTAACACCAATAGCTGACTGGCTATCTTCATTTTCACACATAAAGAGAGTAGAGTAGAGTGGGCCTGCCGGTTTGACTTGAGGGTGAAGTTGCAACATTGTTGCATTTGGTTTAAGAAACTCTCACATTATTTTTTATGAGCAGACTGAAGTAAGTTAGTTGTTGTGAGATGTACCCACCCACCACCAGTCAGGGCTGAGGCTGTGGTCACTGGCGTCTGCCTCCCAGCCTACTGCTGAACGTTGTCTCTCCCTCTGAGGAGGGCATCTTGGATCATGGAGCAATCTGATGTGAATTTGAGCTATGAAGTAAATTGATTTTCAGACATATACATTAAAATGTTTTTTTGTTTAGTTTTTTTGTTCAAAGCTAAACTGTAAATTGTTTTAACGTTGTTAGCTTCTTAGGACATGTAATGCCTCCCTTCCCCACTTCAAATCAAAACTCAAAACCCACCTGTTTCAAACTGCCTATTCCCTTTAATTTTCCACCGTCATGTAACTGTGCCACTCTTGTATGTTGTTTTTATTTATTTTTATTGTGATTTTAATGCACTGTGTTTTTATGATGTATTTGTAAAGTGTCCTTAAGTGCTTAGAAAGGCGCTTTTAAATAAAATGTATTATTATTATTATTATTATTATTATTATTATTATTATTATTATTATTATTATTATTATTATTATTAATGCTAAGCATGTGACTTAAAACAGACCATGCTGCCATTTGTAAAGTTGTACCAGTTATCTTTGTTTCCTGACTATCTTTAATGAATGCTCATCTTATCTCACATAGAGGGATCACAGTGCATGCAGAGTTTTGTATTTTTTTGCATGTAAAGTGTTCAAGCTACTGGTTTGCTTGTCACTGATTCAGGGGTGTTAGAGTTCAAAGTGAGAACATGTTAAATGGAGACTTTTAGCTGATGACTTTTAAGCCTTCCTTAAACCGTAATTGTAAAAATAACCCTAGGTCTTTCATGGTCATCTTCACAAAAATATTATTTAGGGCACTTCCTGTCTTGGTAGTTAAGGTTTTACTTTTACAACCACAGATCACAGCAAGTCACTGTCAGAGGCAGTTTGCAATTTTAGGATCGACTGAGTAAATAAAAATCTATCCAATTCAATCTGTTACAGATACATTTAAGACATAGCATTCATTCGGGTAGTGCTCCTAGAATTTGAATTAAATAATGTTGGAGAAAAAAAAATCAATATTAGCTTTCCCTGTTTGAATGTCCACAACCACTCCAAACATAATAAAAAACCCTCACTCTCTTTGTTGCCTGCTCCCCTTAAGAAATATTTGCTTCTGCATTCTGTTTTCAGATTTTCTCCTAATGATGTCGTGAGATGGTAGACAACACCTCAATGTGTTATTTCTGCCCAAAAATGGACACAGTGGAAGGAATATGTCAAGGCATGACTATGCAACCACAGTAAACATTAGAGCACTATGCTGGAAAGTTCAACCATGTCTACTTCTTAAACAGCATGATTAGACACAGCTCATGACTTCTGGGACCAGTGGCAACCAGTTAAAAAAGAGTAAATGTTTTGTGTTTTGACCTGAATAGTGTGTAAATGCATTTGGCACAAACTGGAGGCTGGCAGTGCTAATAATGCTAATGCTAGCTACAGTCTGTTTACCTATTTGATATTGCTCTGCTCCTAAAGTGCTATGTTATTTTGACCACTGTATTAGTTCTGAAGTATTATGGCAATGCTCAGTGTGCGCTGCTTTTTGGGTCACTTCTGTGGCTTGGTCCTGGTTTGCTTTGTAACGCCTACAGTGTACTGGACTCCGGGACACTTGGAACCCTGCCCTCTGTGCCCTGATGGCAGCAGCGTGATGTTGAGGTTAAGGGCGTGAGAGAAGTCATTAGCTATAAAATGTGCCATTTAAAAGCTGGCTCTGTGGTTCAGGTATGAAAGATAAGGTGTAGAACAGGGATATTCAATTAAAAGTCACCAAAGTCCAGATGATAAAATTTCCTCCAATAAAAGGTCCAAACCAAAGTCCAGTTTGTGTCTTATAGCCTTCCCCTATGTCCACATTTTTATGGTTACAACCATATTTATTATCAATGTCTTTAATGCAGGATATATATTTTTAAGTGCACAGCTGGCTCCTTTACCAAAAATAAAAATAGTCCTAGGCAAATCAATTTAAGACCTTTATTCCATATTAAAAACAGGAAAATCTAAAGATAAATAAAAAAAAAAGGACAAACAATGCCAAATAACCACTTTTTTTATTTTAATGCATTTTTCTTGTTCTGTAAAGCACTTTGAATTGCCTTGCGTATGAATTGTGCTCTACAAATAAACTTGCCTTCCCTAAAGTGTAATGAACTTTTATACATGATTGAGGAATTATTTAATTCAGGTTTTAAAATCAGAAAAAATCTGCCACCTACTATGGAACTAAGTTTAAATTCGGAGTGGTCATTTTCTTTTGGAATTAGGGGTTTACAAGGTCATTTTTTAATCTTTAAAGAGGATTTAAGTTTTGCTTTGAATTAAACAAGAATTAAGGCTCTCATATAAATGAAGCCATACAGAGAGGAAGTGAGGTTGTCTGAAGAGTAAGATGAAAAGTGCAAGAGAGGAATGTGAAGGAAGAATGTAGTAAGAGAAGAGAGAAGAGCAGAGTAAGGAGGAGAAGGGAAGAAGAGAAGGAGGTATAAATATTGCATGGTAGCTTTTACTACTTGGCCAAGGCAAGGGCTTTCCTCCCCCTCCCCCTCCTCTATACTGAACATGCATCCCCCCCGACACACTCTGCAGGGCTGCACACACAGACACTGAATGCTAAGCCGAGTGCAGCATTGTGTAATGCTATCCTTGTTTAACCCTGGAGGGAGCGCAAGGGAAAGAAGATTGCTGAAATGCAGAAGTGGGTTATGACACATGCACAGTGGGAACACTCGCCTGTCTGATTTTGTAATAAGAGGGTTCAACTTGCCATTGTCAAAGATAGAGCCACTTGAAGGTTTAATGATGCTAACACCTCCAGCACCATTTGACCATTGATGACAAGTCAGCTCAACACATGAGGCCCTTCTGAGGGGCCGTTTACATGGAAACTCCTGACTTGAAGCCGCAAAGATTCTCCCTTTCCGTTTTCGAATTCTTCTGCGTTTACATGACAACGCTCGGAGACGAGTTAATCCCCTGTAAATCCGCTGTAGTGTGCATGCCGGTTCAGTAGATGGCGGTGTAGGTCTGCAGAGATGCAGCGCTGCTACAACACACGAACGAAGAAGAAAACCTTTCACAAACAACAATGGCGAACAGACGCACAGAGAAGCAGGAGTTTCTTTTTTGGACAACAAATCAGTTCGGACAACAAATCTGTCTGGATAGTTTTTTCTGGATAACAAACCGAGCACGGTAAGACGCTCACACGTTACCCGGCGGACGGAGGAAGCTACTGTTGTTCCTGGTATGCGCGCGCAGCCTCCATCTGAAAGAGTACTGCGCATGCGGTGACGTCAGCGTTTCCCCCTGAAACGCTCTGCTCTGTGTTTACACGAGGCCGGATAGAGGAGCGGAATCATATCTTTCCGCTCTGGGGAGAGGTGTCAAAAGTTTCCGTTTTCACTGGAAACGCAACATGGTCTCATCTAAACGGAAGGCCAAAACGCAACGAAATGTTTGCGGAATCGATCGTTTTCGGCGTCATGTAAACGGCCCCTGAGACTGTGTGCACAAGAAGACACTCCTACATCAGAGTAATTAATTCATCAGAACTAAGACCAGTAGGCTTTATCCATGGATACTTGTTCACTGCATTGTGTTCATATTACCGGAGACGGTCAGAGCAGCTGTCACCATTATAGCAAATAGAGAGCGGGGGGCTAGCGGGGCGCACATGGGAGGCCACGTCACGCATCACCGTGTGGGCCAGCTACCGGGACAGATGTAATCTGTTCCTTTGTCATTAATAGGAGTACAAAATTAAGTAACAGACATTTAAACACAGAGGCCAACTAATCCATTCATGCTTGTGATCCACCTGCAATCAATCAAACTTTATTTATATAGCACTTTTCCTACAATTTAGGAAAACCTTTGGTGATATACTGTATACTCTCCCGGTATCAGAATAAAGGTTGAAACAGAGAAATATGGGCAATCACAGGTAAATCTGAGTGGCATACATTTATTTTCTCTGTTTTTCCTCGTCTTTTTCTCCCTTTTTTCTTTGAATGTCATGAAATAAGAGAAGCCAGATATATACTCTGTATCAGATGATGAGGCTGTTTATTGTTGGCTTGTGAGATGTGCATCAAACTTCCAGCTGCCGTCACGTTAAGTTTTTTAAAATTTTTTTTTTTATTTAACCTTTATTTAACCAGGAAAAGAAACTCATTGAAATTAAAAAAATCTCTTTTTCCATTATGACAAACGTCTTTGATCTGACATCAGATGTGACGGGACAGTTAATATAGATAGAAATGTATATGCTGGTTCAGTTACATTAAATAGTGATCGCTGTGATTGTTTATTGCATTCAAATGTGTCTGACACTCTGGAAACCTGCCTCTGAGGCTTTGTTGAAATGTGCATACATGTGTGCCTGACACCAAATTACAGCTGCGGAGGGTGCGCTTTGCCTGCGCCAAGAATAGACCAGGTTAGAGTTGGCAAGCTTTCAGCGCACCTTCAGCACTGCTTTTGGCACGAAATTGTCACATTGATAACCTGAATCTGTCGGCAACTCCCCCTGTGCACCGTCAGACCCACCTCAGCACAGATGGCTACCAAATTGTCAACTTGGCTGTGCATGGCGGTGCGCCAGATGAAATTAACACTGCCCGGGATGCGCCAGCCTCTGCGTACCCTGTGCCACCCTGCGCCGCGCGACTTAATTAGGGCCCTTAAACTCAACAGCAGGCCAATCCATTTATCATGCTTGTGATCCACCTGCATTTCTGGTCAGTCATCGCCAAATAGCAGAATCTTTGGTGATATATTTTCTCTCCTGATAACTCCTCTTCATCCTCCTTGCAATAATGTACTCCATCTTTTTAGATCACATTAAGAACTAGAAAAGCACTCGGAGAGCACAGACCTCTGCCAGCGCCACAGTCCTCAGCCATATTGTGATTTTGACCATAAATATTAGTCCTACCTTTATTTCATTGAAATATTTAGATTCATTGACCATGAAAACATACCATTAGCAGTTGGATTCATAATGATATCCGTTTTAGTTCAGTAGTTATTCACAGAAATCACATTTTCTGCCCTGGCTGCCAGACGCTGATCCAGATCAACACCAAAATCGAATCAGTTCTTCTTTTTCCCATGCTGAACATTTCCTGAAAATTTCATCAAAATCCATCAATTACTTTTTGAGTTATTTTGTTCACAGACAGACGGACTGACAGACTGAACAAACTCTCCTGAAAACATAATCTCCTTGGCGGAGGTAATAAAGATTAAAGATTAAATCACAGGTAAATCCTTAAGACACAGAATGACGGATATATGATGGATACATACTCCGTATCAGATGATGAGACTGTTTGTGGTTGGCTAGTGAGATGTAAACCTGTTAGTTTGCATCACACTTCCAGCTGTTTTCCATTAAAACAAACATCTTTGATTCTACATCAGATGTGATGGGACAGTTAATATTTGAGCTGAAACGATTCCTTGAATAATCCCGATTATTCGATTACAAAATATCCTCGAGGCAAATCGTGTGCCTTGAAGCCTCGTTTAATATATAATTATACATATAACATATATATCTGGACTACTATACAGTGCACGGTGTTTGACACGGACGGTCATTTCTGTGGCACAACGCGCCTGCTACCTCTGCTGCTGCTAAAACCAGACTGAAACACTTCACAAAAATTGACCCTTTGAAAGTATTCTTGGAGTTGATTTAAAACGATTTTCTCTAAAACCTTGGAAATAAAAGGGAGTTTGGAGATCGGCCTAAAATTAGATAAAACCAAGGGGTCCAAGTTTTTCTTTTTTAAAAGAGGTTGCACTGTGGCATGTTTAAAAGAGGATGGAACACAACCAGAACTAAGACAACGATTAATAAGAAGCAGAATAAAAGACTGAACTGAATTAAAAAACTCTTTAAACAAACGAGATGGAATGCTGTCAGATGGGCAGTTTGCAGGACGCAAGTGCTCCACAATTTCAGTCAGTGTGGAAAGAGAAACAGGCTCAAACTGATGAAAGACAGCTGAGCTTGCAATGGGGACTGAAGCGTCCTGAACTGACTGAGGGAGTGGGAGCCTGAGAGCAGAAATCTTATGGGCAAAAAACTGCAGAAAATCCTCACACATAGAAGAAGAAGGCTCAACACAAACAGCTTACCAGGATTAACAAGTGATTCTACCGAAAATGACTGAAAGATCTACCAGCAGATAAAGTTCCACAGGCTAGTGACCCCTTCAACAGACCTACCACCACGAGTGTGAGTCAATCAACAGAGTGGACTGTGCCCACTGGAAGATATTCTTAAAGGGGCTCCTCAGACAGTCTGGGAATACATGTAGATCGAGGGCACGTAGTGCATGAAACTCCAGGGTGTTTTGAACATCAGTGATAGTTAAAATATTCTAGAATTGATTATAGGGATGCAAATTATCGAGTAATTCATTAATCGATAGTTGTTTTATCTTATCGATCGATGATCGATTAATTGATAAGCGGCAATTTTTCTGCGAAGCTGAATTCCCCTCTGAATCAAAAGGTTCCTTTCTGTGAAAATACTATTTTTCTTATGAAAGAGAAAATGCAAATCATATTCCTTAATAAAAGATTTATTCCTAACAGAATGTGACATATTGAGGTGATAATTTAGCAAAGTTGTGGAGGAGTTGTACTTTAAAATACTTCCACAGATGGTGCATTTGGCGTCTTTGTCGTCATTAACCAACTTAAAGTGGTTCCATACCGAACTCCATCTTGTACTCTTTATCCTGCCAGCCTACTACTTCTCGTTTGTCTTGTTGTTGTTGTCGTCTTCTTCTTCTTCGATTAATTGCAATTAATTTACTTTAATCGAGTAATTCCTTATCAACGATTAATCGATAATCGATTAATTGTTTGCATCCCTAATTGATTATATAAACCCAAAGCTTCTTCGCCTTTTGCATTTCAACATATTGTTCTTCCTAAAATTTATTCTTCTTTTTCTTTTTCCTCTTCTTCTTATTCCTTCAGATTTTGGCACCTTTCACAGGCTTCAAATTTGCGCAGATTTTCACAAAAAAAAATTGACATATGCAGCATGTTCAGAAGAAGTGCGCTTGTATTTTTCACAGGTTTAACAGTTATATTGTTTACAGTAAAAAATAATTTCTGCATGTATTTTTACATTGAAATCAATGGGACGTTTCCTCAGGTCTGCTGAAAACTTCAGCAAAGAAGCTCCACAGATTGGGCATGCTTCCACCTACAGACTTCCTTCATGCTTTAAAAGCTGGATTGACTTCTCAACTATTTTTACATATCTTCAGCTTTTTGCTGGCTTCTACATTTTTTTAAATATGATTTTTTTTAAGCAACACCAACTTTTGAGGAGATCTGTGTGTGTTCAGCGTGTCACGTGACTTCAGACCGAAGCCCCGGACAGCCGAGTGCTGCAGTTTGAAGCGCGTTTTTAACTCGTCACTGTGTTAACATTTTGAACAGTACAGATATGAGAATTATATTACACGTTTTAGCAGGTTCTTGGGATGCTCACGGTGAAATCCTTTTCCTGATATCTATCCCGGTTTAGACACAGCGAGCGTTTGTTTACCCGGAAGTACCGAGTGTCATTAGAGTGCTCTATGAGACAAACAGGAGAAATACCGTGCTTTCCATGACTCAGCAATTTAGCCCTGTGGTTGAAAGATTAGAGCAGTGGACTATGGAATGAGAGACCCGGGGTCAAATCCAGGCTGGGGCGGATGTACTTGTCTTTCCATCTAGTACAGATTCTGCATTACAATAGCGTAATCATACTTGTCTTTACACTCTCAACCTTACTTTGGACGTATTACACTGACTGGCCACTTTATTGGGTACATCTACAAATATCAACACATTTAACCATGTTACAAAACAGTCATTCATTTTCTGCTTTCTTTCACAGCTGCAAACAGTTTTTAGTGCACTTTTCACTATCTGCTACAGTTTCTGAGATATGACTGTTGAAGCTGCATCAACTTTTGCACATTTCTTTGAAGTTAGAGCATGGTCACGTGACCTGCGGACCTGAGCTCCATTATCTATAATTTTCTGCAAACATTTTATTGCACATTTCACACATTTGCAGCCCTGATTTACTGATTAAAACTATTCATGTCACATTTTCTACTTTCTTTGCATTACTTTTAGCAATTTTATTTCACAGTTTCAGCAGTCACACTCAGCATTTCAACGCATTTCTTGCATGGAAATGCAAATTCTCTAGTTTTTATTGTTGTGCCGTATGTATAGCTTTAGCACTAGTCATGACAAATCTGCAATGTTAAACAACATTTATATTGCTGTCATGGAAACAATTGATGCAACATCACAGAAACAGCATTTTGCTGCTCTAGCTCCCAATGTGTAAGTCCATCTGTCTTCCTAAAACCCTGCGACGGGCTGGCACAAATAAACACCTCGAAGGATGGGAATAGATAAGATTTTATTGATACTAATGACATTATCAACTCTGCATATCAGTCCAATTTTTTATTGATTCCGTTATCATTTCCTCTGGATTGTTGTTTGATCTGTGTGTGAAAAATGTGCTTACACAGGTTTTCAAGGTCAACACTGTTAAATGCTTGGGACTCCTGTCTTGTAGGCTGCTCTTGATCGTTGATGTGGACAGCCTCCTAAATGCTGTAGCTCAACTACTACCACTGCAAACATTTGACTTCAATTGCAAATAATGGCATTTCTTTTAGTTCCATTCCATTATCACTATATCTCCTAATGTTAACCTCAGAATGACCAGCCAATTACAATACATAGAAATGCATAAAAAAATCACACAAATATTTCTAAAACCACGACTACCATCAATCCTCTTCACTTCAAAATCACTAAAACTGTTAATGTTAATATTAGAACAATCTCAGTATCCATGTTAGCTATCGTTTATGCTACAGTAATAACTATCTTTGCAAATACAGAAGAGGGCCCTCCGATAAATGACATGCGTCATTTACAGGGGTTGTCCTCTAAAAATGCATATTCAGCCGTGAAATAAAGACAAGATAAGGACAAATTTATGGTGCAGGTATTGATGACTAAACACTCATACATTTTCATTTTCATCCTTGTGGCTCTGCCCACCTCTCTATCTTTTATCACCCATTTTAAAGATAAATACAAAATAAGAGAAAATTTTGAAATAAAAAGGAAGAATATGACACTGAGATAATTCTTTTGTGATTTGATTCTTTGCAAATTAAGATGTGTGATTTCCCCCCTTAGATTTAATTCTATGCAGCATAGGTGGATACTTTAGCAAGTTTCTGATGTTTCTTCTCTTGCTTCAGATCACAGAGGATGTTTTGCAGTTAGTTTTTGGTTTTTGGAATTAAATTAGCCAATATTTGGGCCAATTCTGTCTTCTGTCTGCCATGTTCACATCTTTGACTTCTATGCCATCATTTCTGCCAACTGCTTTTGAAGAGAGTGCCTCATTGTTTTCAAGGCATTAAAACCAAAGTAAGGAATTTGTTAAAGAAAAAGATAAAATGCCATAGATTCCTTTTACTGTTATGATACTCTACTGTATCACATTTACGATTCTCATCTCTAGGCATTTCCATGTCATTTTGGGGTCACTCAACACAAAACAGAAAGGCCATTTCAAGAGCATTTTATCACTTACTATGTTGTAATCATTAAAGAAATTATAATTGTGGTTCATTTTTTTGTTAAAACACCTTTCTGAAATGCAATTTAATATCAACGAAACGTCGAGGTGAAAGAGAAAACTAAGTAAGCAGTGTAGGTTGGCATATGTAGGTAAAGCTTCTGATGGAATAATCACTTTATTTACAAGTCATTAATCTGCCATAAAATGATTCAATGATGCTGTAGAATTAGATGCAAATTTTGCCTTTCAGATACATCCTACACGTTTTTGATAATTATTGTGCTTATAGGTTTTCTCCGCTGCATCATGCATCACTCAATGGGAACCTGGAGCTCATCACTCTGCTGCTGGAGTCACAGGCTGCTGTGGACATCAGAGACCAGAAAGGTAAGAGAGGATGCACCCACCCACTCACACATGAAAAACAACAACAACAAACACTAGCCCGGATAGTACAAAGGGTAAAGCTAGGTGCAACCATGGGGCCAAATCCAAAGAAGATGCATTGCGCCTACTATTAGAGCTTATGTATTTACACAAATATGGTCCACAGTTTGTCTCACAATTCTCAGAACATAATAAAAGTTCTCCAGTAGAGTGCTGTCCACTCCTGTTATATGGCAGATTTTTATGCTCTGAACAGAGATCACAGGCAGAAATATTCAGACAGTCAAAAAACAGAAAAGAGACTGAGCAGACGCATCGAAACATCAATATAAAAACTACTAATTTAATAAAGAGACAGACAGTGCTTCATGTTGGTCAGCGCTTCAATTAGGTAAGCACACTGTGGAAAACTAGATAAAAACAAAATACGATTTGCAAATCCTTTTCAACCTCTATTCAACTGTATACACTGCAAAGACAAGATATTAAATGTTCAAACTGATTAACTTATACTATTACAAATGCTGTTTTTTGAATTGAATTGAATTGATTTATTTATTTCGGTCACGTCAGCACACTTATACAGCATCACACATTGTCAATAGTTGATCAAATGTACATGTCCGAAAGGGAAGACGGGAGAAGCAGAGCTTATCTAGTCCCGTCCCCATTTTCTCAATATTTAGTCTCCTCTTTTCGACATATCATCAAATTATTATAAATTTTTATTCCATTTGCAGAAGTATGACATAATTCTTGACTGTCCTTTAGTGTACGTATTTGACCTATTATGACTAATCCTTTGTTCCACGTAAGGCATAGTCCAATTCCTTGTTCCACGTAAGGCATAATTCATGACTCTCTTTTATTTGTTGTTAGTCCCGGCTTGTGATGTTGGGTTGGTGATGTTTGGTGATGTTTGGATGGTGTGTCCGCGTTGCCTTTCTTTTTTCCAGGTTTCAAACCTGTTAAACGCGTGATTCCTCGTCACTCTCCTCTTCACCCAGGCGTGCTCCTGCACTGTCGTCCCGGGCTCTGCTGTAGTTTTCAGCCATGCGAGCGTTTCCGCCTCCCAGTCAGATTTTGTTGAAAGGTGCGCGAGCCATCTTTCTGTGACCTCCGGCTCTCTTGATCTCATTGCGTGCTTGCAACATCGCCTCTGTCGTTGCCGAAAACTCAGCCTTCATACACCTCAGCCTCCATATAATCCCACCGAGGCCCAGTCCCATGATTGTAATCGCAGCTCCAATTGCGGCAAACAAGAACACGTCTTCCACGTCCTCGACCTCCAGGATTGACAGACACACCACTCTCCATTTATTCCAGCTGTCCATTGCATACCCAGCTAGGAATGTTCCATCGGGGCATTTTGGTTCTCCCGGGCCAGCTTGACGGGTTGAGAAAACCTTATCGATTGCGTTGAGAGCCCAGCTTAGTGGATCCATTGTGAGACTGTATGTTTCTCTGCAGTTAGTTGGATTTTGTATTCAGAAACTTGCCCTTTTGAAATGTAGCAATAAAATTTTTCAACTGCCAATGGTTTTCTGAAGTGTTGCTGAACCATGCACTAAAAACAAAAAGCATTTTCCCGGTAAAAGGTCTGTAATATTTTACAGATGTTTACTGTTTTTCAATAAAAAATCAAATGCTAGTAGTTTTACAGATATTTTCAGTAGTTTCGTATGTTGTGTTTGAAAGTACAGCTAATTAACCATAATTTAAAATGACATTACCATTCTGCTTTTTAATGAAGATTTGTTGTATTCGTACATCTTTAACTGTAATCTAACGTACAATTTTTTTTAATGTTTTCATTGGTTTACCACCATTTCCCATAAGACAATAACTGTGAACTGTGATAATGATAATGGAGGAATGTATGTAGAACCACAGAAATCTTGAGTGTTTTACATACAATTGCAGATCATCAAACATGTGAAGCCAAGATGATTTTATGTTTTGTTTTAGAAGTGATGAATAATATTTATACAACACAAAACAATGTACTGTAGATTACAATATACAGATAACCCAAAGTATATTATTGTACAAAAAGTGCCCCCTAAGTAATTCAATTTTACCGGAAGTATTTTGTATTCTTTCTTATACATATAAGGAGTAGTTTAAATTGTTACCATATATATGGAACACATTCCAATGCAAATATATATATATCTATATATCTATATCTATCTATCTATCTATCTATCTATCTATCTATCTATCTATCTATCTATCTATCTATCTATCTATCTATCTATCTATCTATCTATCTATCTATCTATCTATCTATCTATCTATCTATCTATCTATCTATATATATATATATATATATATCTATATCTATCTATATATATATATATACATATATTTTAATACAATTTTCAATAAGACAATAACAAAACATATACATCTATCTATCTATATATATCTATCTATCTATCTATATATATAATATATTTTAATACAATTTTCAATAAGACAATAACAAAACATATACTAGCAGTAATTTTAACATTTTTTGCTTAAATTACAAAATATCTACCTGAGTAAGATTATAATATTATATTTCTAAGGGCAACTTAACATGTCTTTTTCTGATATCCAAATTTCATTTTTCAGATTTTTCCTTCTTATTGTAATGAATAAATCAGACTAACTTCTTCCTATATTTCCCTTCCACCTAAAAGGCACATTGAATGTATCCCAAAGTGTTTTTAAGATTTGTTCCATTTGCAAGAAATAGTTACAAAGTTTAATGGCATGACCTAATTCCAAATATACTTGTCTTCTGTCATGATCCTCTTTAAGTAAAGTTTCCTTTTATGTTTTTATGTTTCATGTTTGTCTTGTTCTTCCAGTTTTATTTTGTAAATTGACCTGTCTTTCTTTGTTCCCATACATTCTACTTCCTGTTCTGTCACACCTGATTCCTGATTTTTCTTCCCAGCTGTGCCTCATCACCCCCGACCACCTCATGTAAAACCTCATGTCTTCCCCTGGCTTGTTACCAGTTCTTAGTTCCTTCAGGTCTCGTTCCAACATTATTTTGTCTTGTGTTGCTGTTGTAACCGTAGTTATGTTTGTTTATTTATTTATTTATTTATTTTTTGACCTAGATTCTTGCCTCAGGTTTTTTGACACTTTGTCTGTTCTGTTTGTCTTACTGTGTAACGACCTTTTTCCAAACTGTTTTAACCCTCTTAAGCCTTTTAATTGGTGTCAGTGTCACATTTGTGTCCTGGTTCTTTGTGTCTGGTTGTAATGTCTTCATACTCTTGTTTTTCTGTCAAATGTTAGATTTTAACAATATTTGTTCAGATTAGTACCAAATGTACAGATATTATCTTTGAATATACCTATTTATGTATTATTATTTACAGTATTTAATTCTCCATTGTCAAGCTTTCTAAAAAACCTAATGCTGTAAATGTGTAGACATACCTATTTGATTAAAGGTACATATTTTGTTAATACATTGTGTAACTGTTGTTTTTTTAATGGGCAAAACATTAAAAAATGGCTGTTTTATGTATTTGTAATGTATTTAACCTGTTTTCCACTGTCCAGTGGTTGTATTTTTAATATACTAATTGCCTAAAATGATAAGCAATGATAGATAAATACTTAAGTGTTATGAACCTACTTTGTTTTTGTATATGACTTCGTAATTGTACATAGAAAAATAGTATTTTTAGACTGATCCTCTTTTACTTAAGTTCCCGTTTTGTGGGGATTTACTGTGGATAGATTTGCCTGTTTCCTAAAATAAATAATGTATTCCCTGATATTACAGGGATTAATCTGAAAACTATCTGATTTTAATGTTGTTGGACATCATAATTATGTTTTTTACAGTATATTGGGCTTTTATCAGCTATGATATACTGCGTGCGTTAGTGGTGCAGTTGGATAGTGCGTCTGGTCGGCAATCTGGTGGCTGCAGGTTCCAGCACAGCTCAGGTCGACAAATGGCCATGTGTCCTCGGGCAAGCTGTGTCAGTGATGTGTAAATGGGCATGAAAGGGCATGAATGTGTTAATTGATACTGATGGATCACAAATATAGAAACTCTGAAGCCTCAATGATTTGATGTGAGTGTGAATGGGTGTAAAAGGGTAGATGTGACCTGCGGTGTAAAACAGCTTTGAGTAGTCAAACACTAGACAAGTGCTACATAAACTCAAGTCCATTCACCATTTTGAATTTTGACTGTAAAAATCTACTCTGCAATTTACAGTTATTTATGCAGTTTTGTGATATGGTTTTATTTACTTTAATTTTACAGTATCCGTCTGGAAACTTTGCTGCCAGTGCTTTTACCATTTTTAACACTTCACAGTCCTGAAAATAACCTTTAAGAGTATCTGATTTTTTATGTTTTTTGACATAGTATGTGTATTATTTCACAGTGTAATGGGCTTTCATCAGCCATAATATACTGCAGTTTAGTGAATACTTTCTGTAAAACTCAACTTAGCTTCTGTTCAGTTATTGTACATAGTTTTTGATACAGTTACTTATTGCAATTTTACAGTATCAGCATGGAAACTTCACTGCCAGTGCTATTGACTATTTTTTATTTTTTTTTTATTACAGTGCATGGTAATGTCTTTTACGGTATGATGTTGCTTCTTAATACAGTGGTGCCTGAGAAATTGAAGGACAGAAGCATTCAGGTTTTCAGCCTTGCAACTAATGTTTTAAATCTCCTTACTTTCTCTGAATCTTTGATGATATTATGGACTGTAAATAAAGAAAATCCCAAATTCCTCACATTGTTATGTTGAGAAATGTTGTTCATATTCCTCAACTTTTCCAGTCTTTTGTGGCCATGCTAGAGGCATGAAATTCAAAATGAGTGAACATTTTAAAAAATTGAGTTAATCAGTGTGAACATTTAATATCTTGCTTTTATTGTAAATCCAACTGGAATATGTCAAAATGGACTAGCAAATCATGTTCTTGTATTTACATTTTACTATGGAATGCAAAAACACCCAACCAAGAACTCAAAAAAGCAGTAATCACAAAGATGAATGTGATAGAATGCACACAATTTGCAGAAAATATGCGACATAGTTTGTTATAAGTAAGTCTTCGTTACTTGGTGTAATTGTGTAAACTTTCTGTTGTCTAATGTTTTGGTGGTTAATCAATTAGTTTAGATGTTGTGAATTATTTTTTAGCCAAATGAATGACAGCAGTTTTTCTTTGGCTAAG
Source organism: Scarus forsteni (assembly GCA_036419115.1). Classification (NCBI taxonomy): domain Eukaryota; kingdom Metazoa; phylum Chordata; class Actinopteri; order Labriformes; family Labridae; genus Scarus; species Scarus forsteni. Next base: position 1,508,767 of record JAZDUH010000413.1, read on the forward strand.
TTTTAAGATAAATGCCTTTAAATTATTTTTTTATAATAATTAAGTCACTCTATGGAGACATTTATTCCATACAGAGAGATGCGTGACACAATAGTCCTGTTAGGATGAGAAAAATTTGTTTTTTTTTACACATAAGAGAGGTGATGTTGTGCATAAAAGTGTGTTAGCATCTCTTTGATGGGCTCAGGCTGTTTAGCATCTCACTCTCTTGTAAGCATTTTACACATAATAATATTTACCTCCACCAGGAGGAGCTTACGTTATTGTCAGCATCTGTTTGTTTTTTTGTTTCGCTGTTAGCAGCACAACTCAAAAGCTATGGATGAAATTTTCAGTCAATGTCCTGATTGAGACAAGGAATAAATGATTAAATTTTGGGAGTGATCCAGATCACTGTCTGGATCTGCCATGAGGTAAAATGCAATAATAATATAATGAATAGCTACTGAACTAAAATAGATATTATTATGAATCAAATTTCTAATTGTATGTTTTCATGGTTTTCATTTATGGTGAAAATCACACTGTGAGGACTGTAGCGCTGGTGGAGGTCTATGCAACAAAAATAGCCATATTACTCTTTGCACATGCTCTGTGCTATATTTTCCTGCCATTTGCATCGATTTAGCACCCAAAAACTCTACGCAAATGCTCTGTGGATTTGGTCCATAGGAAATAGTGCATATGTTGACTCTCATTCCTAAATGGTCAGATGTGCACTACATAAAGCCTGTGTATTTATACTCTGCATGCATGTTTGTGTGTACAGGTATGCGGCCACTGCACTACGCTGCCTGGCAGGGAAAGGCTGAACCTATGAAAATGCTGCTGAAATCTGGTTCATCTGTTAACGGCCAATCAGATGAAGGACAGATTCCTCTCCACCTGGCAGCGCAGCATGGTCATTATGATGTGGTGAGTTACAGCAATATTGAGTGTGTGTGAGATTTGAGTGCATACCTTCAGAAGATGAAAATAGTTTCTTCATCTTGTGTACATGGTGAACACCAATCAAAATTCTATCCCTTGGGGTGCTCGTTTGGCGGAGTGGTTGGCACCCCATGTATCTGCTTCTGCTGGTCCAGGTTCGAATCCCACCTGTGACCAGTTTGCAGAGTGTCTTCCCCTACTCTCTCACCCCCTTTCACAGGCCTATCCACTGTCTCTCTCCTATCAATAAAGGCACAAAACTCCCAAAAATACATTTAAAAAAAAAAAAAATTCTATCCCGAATACCTTACCACTTACTGGCAGAAAGGGTAGCATGTCTGAATTTTGTCCTGCCTTGTGCGTCTCATTCAGACTCTGACCGATGAGCGCCCTGAGTACTTTGTATTCACAGATTTACACAAACTGAAGCTGTTGCTATTAAATGAAACTACACGATGAAGTAAAAGTTCGTGAAACACTGAAACCAACACAACTACCTTTAAAGATGTGTCAGAGAGGGTCTACACCAACAGACTGAGATAAGAGAACTGGAGAGAAGAGGCAGTGGAACCTTGTAAATAAAGTGTGTTTGTTTGCAATATGTTTTTTTATTGGCACAGGAAAACTTGAATGGGTCATTTTTAAGATATAACACCTGGTTACTTTCATGGCTCCAAAATAAAACTTGAACAACTTTTTGGCAAAATGCACAGTAGTGTGCTGACAACAGTGCTTCTTCTGCTGTCCACTGAAGTTAATGATGTCATTGTAGAAATGTGTTTACATGTGGTAAAAAGCTATAGCTTGCCACTGAAATTGTATGAATTTTATTTAAAGGAGCTTGCTTATTTCTTATCTATTTGTATCAAAATGGTGGGGTGATACGCCAGACACCAACCAACAAATGAAAAGTTCATATGTAGGTTGAGACATACTGTATATGAAGCAGTGGCGATTGCTCTCAGACTGCAAGGGAAGCTCAGCTTCTCAGCCTAAAATGTCCCCCAAAAAAAGTGGTGATATGACCTGCCGTGTGTACATTTCATTGACTAAATATGTTCTAGGGTACCTTCATCTTTTGTTCAGAATCAGCTACTCATAACAGGTAACTGGGGCGACTTCCTTCTCATTCATCCCTGCAGGGTCTCAGCGCATTACAGTCGGACGCTGAGCGTCTTCTAACTTCAATTGGGAAGCGTAGAGTGGGTTGTTCCGCTGTGGAAACTGGAGGGTCATTGGATAAACACTGGGCTTTGTCCCGCCCATCGGACGCTCAGCGTCTCTGGGGCTGTGTCCGAAATGGCATACTAACGTACTACTCATACTAAGTGTGACGTCAAAATGAGTATGTAGTGTGTTCACACTGGATAGTATGAAAAGATTGAGTGTGTGAGAAATACCCGGATGTATACTACATTGGAAAAAATGTTAAGTATGTGAGGTGGGCATACTATTCACACTCAACCGCCCCATAATGCATTGCGCCATACACGACCGACCGGCATTCAGCTAAAAATCGTCCACTAGCAAACTTCCCATTTTAAAAATAAATGCGTCTTTTATGATCTCCTTTTAGTTCTTTAACACTTTTGTAAATGGGCTCTTGTTTTGGAGCTGACCGGAAGTTTCGTTGATAGCATAATAGCGGCATAGCTGAATGTCCGAAATGTCGAAATGAAATTTGTATCTGTGCGTTTTATGGCTCAAATGACCACATTTTGGTATTCTACGTGGTGAATTCGCACCTAAAATGCTCTCTGAATTTTCAAATGTGGTGAATCAACAGAGATATTTAATAGCCTGGTGTGCTTCCGATTTTTTTCGTCAGAGGTTTGAAATGCATCATGGGAAACTTAGTAGTATACTACAGTGTGAACGGTTGGCATTCTAATCATACTTATAGTATGTAGTATACAGTACATACACAATGGGTTTGTAGTATGTAGTATGTTAGTATGCCATTTCGGACACAGCCTGGGGGTCTATGAGGCAGTGGGCTGGCCTGGACTTTCGGCTTCTGCATGATGATTGGATGATCTGTCTGAGGCCCAATCCCTTTTTGATTGACAGTGAAATGAGCCAATCAGCGATCTAGAAGTATAACCCTCCACTGGAGCATCTTCTAAGTTTTACATTCAGTTGTTCTGGAGAGGAGCTTCTCCTGTTTAAAGTGGCTCAAGTCTTACACCCGCAACACAATAGGCCAAGGCCGTTTAAGCAGTCTAGCTCTGCTGGCCATTGAGAGAACACTGGTAAAATCCCTGGAAAAGACACCTAGTTGGTACGACAGGGTCACAGATCATTTTCTTGAAAAGGAACGGAGGGTAGAATTCACATTTAGATAAATAAACAAATTTATGATGTAGGCTGGAGAAAAATTAGCTTCTCCTCCTTGACTGACCAGCAGCCGCCACTGATATGAAGTACTTGTCATACTTGTGGTTAAGTCAAGGTTGTTCATCTTGTTTATTGGCAATGCTTGTGTTGTATTAAGGTTTAAAAAATGTTATGGTTGCGCAGACTAAGTTATCAGTAAGTTAAAAAAGACATGGACAATAATTCAAAACTAAATTAGACAACCATTATACAACTAACTTTAATGTTTTAAGACGCAAAATAAAAGTCATTCCCTAAAGAAGTGATTGAATTCTTAATGCCTGCACTAAAGAAAAGAATCATGGGGAATCACTGCAGTGGTGCCGCAGGCCTGCCAAAGCTACAATAATGAAATATAGGGACTTACTACAGCAGCTCACTTACTCAGGAAGAGAAGAGCGATGCTCAGCATTTGCAGACCAGAAAAGCGAAGGGCCATTGCTTCAATTTGATTAAACACGCATGATTTAAACAGGGACAAACTGAGACTAGGATTCTAATCCACAGCTGCTCCGGGTATGTGAGTGCAAATAAGTAAAAAATACAGAAACTAAACCAGATCACATTTTGAAAAAAACAAAAAAAATGACATTAGAAAGGCGAAGAATAAAGGCATTTGCTTCAAGAACAAGGATGACCAAACTGTGTTTTTATCTGAAACAAGAGAAAATAATTTGGCATGTCACATAATTTGTTCCATTTTGAGATGCATAAGAAAATGGAAAGAACATTAAAATAATTCCCTTGGCTGAGGGACTTTATCCTTTTAAGTCTTTCCACACTGTAACCAAGCTTTTCTTGTTCTCCATGTTGCAGTGCTGTTGAGAGGTTCTGTAAAAGGACAACCTACAGGGATTTATTCTCTATTACTCATCTAAAAACTGTTATGGATACTCAACCTGTGAGAAAAATGCTGTCTGCATTTCTCTTTATTATTTAAGTTATGTTTTCCTCATTTATTCACAGGCTAAAATACATATTTAACATGTCAACAGTCTGGAATTGGAACTATTGTAGAATAAAATTTAAAAATAGAATTGAAGTCTTTAAACATAGCTTTGTGTTGCTTTATAATGTGTTTATCAGCTCCTCTCTCCTGAGGACATCTGTCGGGCTTTTGATTTTTAACAAAGCATGACATGTTTTTTCTGAACAAGCATTTTGGTTTCCTTGTATGTCTGTGTTTGTTAAGTCATTAGTGTTTGTGTGTGTTGCATAATTCTGTTTTGCAGTTTTTGCCTAGGTTTAAACCATCTCTAAAGAAAACAAGCCAATTTCTATACAGCTGCTCTATTTGCTTGCCTTTTTTTCTCTAATAACAAAAGTAATAGATGTGCCACTCCAGTTTATGGCCATTATGTTCACCCAGTTAAGGCTCCTGGGTTTTAAGGCATGTAGAAAATCAAGGCTTCAAATGACAGCGCTATAACTGACTTGGTGTACAGTCAAATGACAACTGATTATAGCAGATTTTGTTTGCCTCATCTTCAAGTTAGCGTTCATAAAGTCTACCTAAAATGCTGATGTTAGTGCCTCCCAGGTGACTCCTTTCATCATGTTAAAATATCTAATATAAGAGTGCTTGATGGTCAAAGGGAACCTTTTAGCACCATATCTTGAAAGACTAAGACTTAACACTCCATTTTGATAAGATATTTCATTTTAACTGCTGATAACCCAAAAGAGAGAACACAATGCTCTTCAATGTTACGCAGAGGACAACAACTTGTGTTTTTTATGTTCTTGCAACAGGAACATTTCAAGCTCCCACAATGCAAATGTTATTTTGCTTATGCAAGAGATGGAATATTTATATGTAATATATAACAGTACCAATTCTGCAGCAGATAACCTTAATTTGTTTGTAAATATGAAGAAGATTCTTCATTTAGCCAAATGACTACAATAAAGGCCAGTGTATTTAACTCTTACCCTTCAGTCAAAAAAATGTCTCATCCTACTTTAAGCTGCAGCTTACAGCTTACATGTTAAAAGTAACACTAGTGAGTTGCTCCCAAGTTATTTCAGGTAACTTTATATACGTAGGAAGACAGTGCTATGAAGACTTTAGTTTAGATTGTGGACTTATCAAATTAATTTGACTGTCTTATATTAAAAATACCAGAATATCTGGCATATTTACTCATCAACAAAAATCCAAAAACTCATTGAATCATCTTCAGGATTTTTGTCAAGGTAACCAGCACAATGCCAATTTAGAGGTGGCCGAAAAATGAGGTTGACCCTGCACCTCTCTCTCATGCAAAAAAAGCATGGTGTTTAAAGTCTTGAGGGCAAACACACCTGATTGTAGATATTCCAACAAGATGTATTTACAGTTGTGTGTAATGGTTACATTCTTTAGAAAGGGCAAGGAAAACAACATGACTATATAAACATTGTCAAGAGATGAGAGTGGAGATTTACGAATAAAAAGTTGTTTTAATTTTTAGTGACAAAAAATCAAACAAAGGTTTCAACATTGTGGGGGAGAAATTGGAAACATGAGGCTTTTGCCAAATAACATAAAAATACAATAAAACTCAGCCTATTCAGTCTACCTCATGAAGCAAGAGAACAAACAAAAGACCTAAGTAGTCTTCAATAAACAAAACCAAATAGAACAAGCATGAAGTGGCACAAACTGATAACTTAGTGTAGGTAACTTAACTATCCAGTAACATTAAATACATGAAAATGTACAGGCTACCCCAGCCTACATAAAGTTCCCCACCTCCCATCACATACTTTTACATTCAACCAGGATTTTTGCAGCACACAGTTCAGACTTACTTGCTACTCAAGAGCTTAGAGATGAAATGGTCATTACATCACTTTGTTCATCCTACTTCCATCATGCGTGTCATTTCCACACATCTTAGCTCCTCCCAGCAAGAAGTGTAGGTACAAAGCAAGGAGGAGACCAAAGGAAAGAGGAGGCACAAAATACCAAATCAGAGATTCTTCACTTCATCAGTTTGAGTTGAAAGTGAGCTGCTTAGCTGATTGACTTTCAAACATGCTTCTACACAAACACACTCTGAAATCAAAGAATGAACAAATGTTATGCCACAACAATGTGTTATCACACAAAGCAGCAGTTTGTTCAGAAATATATATCATCCTGCATAAAGTCACAGGTGAGATGCCATCATGCTTTTGAAGTTTAGGTGACTACAGAGTGAGGACAAAAAAGATAAGGCAAGAAACAACAACAAAAAGCTCTGCTTCATGCCTGGAATATAACACTGATCATGACATATTTAACCATGTTGAAAGTTTTGTAGTTAGGCATCTTGTGTTATGTTGTGGCCGTAGCAGCCCTAGTTAGATTCTTATGCCCTGTTTACACGACAACGAAAGCAGCAAAACTGCCTTCTGTTTACACAGAAATGGTGCCCAGAGTGCCTATATCTGCACACTTTTAAAGCCAGGGTCCAGTGTGAAAAGTTTTTTAAATGTTTTTGTTTATGTGTCCATGTCCCTGAAGAAGAGATTCACAATGCGCATGCATCCCAGGAACAACAACAACAGCAGCTTCTGCTGTCTACCGAGCAACATATGCTCTCCTTACTGTTCCTGGTTTGTCATCCAGATAGAAATACAGAGACATATTTGTTATCCAGACAGGAAACTCTTATGTCTTTGAGTGTCCACTCACCATTTTTGTTTATGAGAATTTTGTCTGATCCAGGAAGCGTACGCGTGTTCTGACACTGCTTTTTCACCACTAACCGACATGGCCAGCTACTGGTCTGGCATTGCTAGCTACAATGTTTTCAGTTTTTCTTGCATCTTCGTGTGAACGACGAGCACTTTTGAAAATGCAAAGGAAAAACCTCTCAGTTTCTGGTGATAATGTTGTTGTGTAAACAGGGCCTGACTGTCATGGACATTATGCTCCTTCCTACGTAACCACTTGTTCCATCAGGAGGTGGTCCCCTGAAATTAAAAATTCTTCAGCACCACAGCCTGGGGTTAGCTGATCAACGTCCACAGTGAAGCAGTGTCTGATTTTCATTAGCTGTTTTTCTGTAAATTTTTATTTGTTACTACTTTTGTCAGTTTTAAGTAATTTCAGTGACCGTTGTGGATTTTTCTATTTTTATTGGAAAGATACAAACAACTTTGTCCATGTGTGTATGCATGCTGGTGTTGGAAATGGGTGGATCATTTCCTGAAGCATATCCTGCAGGTGGTTTGGAAGATTGTTTTGCCAGTCACATTTATGAACATGAACCTCTTCATGAAAAAAAAAAATCTTCAAAACAGTGGGGCTAAAACAACCTTACTGTAGAGGAGGAGTTTGTAATCTTGATATTTGTTTGTCAGATGATGAAGAAATGCAATCAAGATCTGATAAAACTGCTACTGAAGTTGTTAGCATCTGTGCTAACCTCTGTACATGCAGCTTGTTCCTGCTGTCACCTTGTTCATGACTCCCACTTCTCACTGCTCTAATGGATCCTGATTTGGCCATGCAGCTTTGGGCTGCTCAATAGTCACTGTAAATTGTAGCTTAGCAGCATGGATCTGCCTGATAATAGATATTTAATCAGGCAGGTCTGGCTGCTGTGCAAAGTTAATTTTCTTATTGCCAAGACCAGTGGCATCTGGTGTGAAAAATTTTAAGGGGGCACAGCTTTGGAGTAAACAAACTAAAGAAGCACTCCATACTACATTGAAAAAAAACCTAAAGACAAAACATAATGACAATACAGCCTACTTTGAACAAGGCACTGTTTTGACAGAAATTACCCTCCTTTCCTTCTGGGCTGCACATTTCTCAGTGACCCTCAGATTGAAGTCCATCATCTCCATCAGCAGTCTCTCTTCCACTTACAGCATGGCCAGTGCAGTCCCTGTCCTGGTTCATGGTGTTTCTCAGTAGTGTTTTGATTCTTTCCAAGGTGGAGAAGCACCTCAGCTTCTGCAGTGGTCATGGGTGTGGTGATGAGAATCTTCAGCAGAGTGACAGTCTCTGAAAATACCTCTATAGATCATTTTCCATCAACAACTGGACAAGGTCCACAGCAATACAGCAGGCCTTGAACTCCTTCTTTCTGTAGATGAAGACTGAGCATTTTAAGAACATTTCTTGTGTCAACTGAACAGTGTCTTACTTTACAAATGTCTTATATCTCATGGCTCAAGATTGTAAACACAAAAAGAATCTCATGTACCACATAACTGATGCATCACAACCAAATGTAAAACTATGAGATATAGTTTTTGGTATTGATTAACAGTAAAAAGTATGGACAAAACAACAAAACTAATAGGAAAAATAACTTCAAATTTTAAAAAGTAAAAAAAAACCTTAACATTACAGGAGTCCGCTCCACCTGCTGGAGTGTTTGGATACGACATTTACTTTGTACTATTGTGTGCAGTGTTCAGTCAGCAAGAAACACCAACAGAATGTATAATTTTTGTTTCCAAAAGAACATTTTATTATAGCAACTAAACATGTGATGTACAATAATATAAAATAACAATATAGTATATATGTATATTGATCTTTATTATTTTATATCACATTTTTAGTTGCAATAATACAATTACTACATCTGGAAGCAGGGTGATACATTTTGTTGGCCTGTTTTCATTGATATTAGACTGTGCACAATTGTATTAGCCAGATAGGTACAAGGTAAGTGTCTGATCCAAAAGCTCAAGTAGATTGAAGATACTTCTGTAATGGATATACAATTAATTTCAGACAGATTTCACTGAAAGTGGAAAGTAACCTATTTGGCACAGTTAACAGAATTGAAAGGGTTTATTTAAGATTAAATTTTGTAAGATGGAAGGATCTACTGTTGGGGTTATAAGCTCTGTGAAACACTTGGGAGGTAAATAATGTATTTTTGACGCTATTGGGACAAAAAACATTTTAACCAGTAAATTGCAACATATAACTTGATAGCATTATTAATTCTTCTTTTTGTATTTTTTAAAGGCTTTCACACAATGTAACAGTAATGTTTAATGAGCAGTGCAATAAACCTTTGCAATTTCTGCATGCACATTTGTATAATATTAAAATTACAGTTTGTCCTGTCTTAAATATGTTTCTTTGTACTTAAGACTTTGTGTGTCCATTTTTACTCTTCATTGGTGTGCATTGTGCTTTCTTTGCCATGATTTTTTACATATAATTTTTAGGTACCTTTAAATAATAATTTCAACAGAATGCGTAGTAATTAATCAATTTTGTAAGCTAAATTTAAAAGGGATTTCTAGTGGGGTTAAAACAAACTTAGCCACCCATTAAACGCACCAATTTCTTCTCAAATGATGTTGTTTTTGTTAAAAAGATGCCAGAATTTGGAAAAACTATATAGCCTTTTCTAGAAATTAACTCTGCAAAAAGATAATGTTCCACTAAACAAAGAATTTGTATCTTCTTGGCAAAGTCAGTTTGTGGCTCCGAATCTATAGTTTAGTGCCATGTGTGATATAAATAAAAATTTTCCCCCCGAATGATGCTAGGTGTACTCGGTGAGACACATCCTAAGCTAATCCTCAGTGGAGCCTCTTACAGATTTTTTTTTCTCCCATGCAATCTCACCTCTTCTGTGACTCTGATGGTTCTCTGGGCCGAGTACCCGACGCCTCTTCGGTGTATGGGAGCATTGGTCCATCTCACGCGCTGTAGTTGTGCATTAGTAAATCCAGTGCTGCTGTGGTGATGTGTTGATATGATTGACAGCGCTCGCTGTCCAGTCACATGAGGAAAAGAAACACCAGAACAATGCCAACTCACTGGCAGTCAAAGTGAAAGTGTGTGGGGCGCACTTCTCTGGGCCCCGCAGGCAAAGTTGAAGAAGCCAGTCCCAAAGATACCTCAGCACACGTGCTGAGAAAAAAAGAAAAAGGACGTTGATTGACCATTTGGCCCAGCCATATGTAAAATATACACAATTACAGCGTAAAAAAATTAAAACCTTTGTTATTGAATGATGATAGATGCTACTGACAGACTTTTACTGTGTGGTAAAAATGCCTGTTTTAAAGCCTTATTTGTTATAATTTAATGACAAATTATGTTGTGTTTAAGTAGACGAGCTCTGTCAAGTTTTATAGGGGACTGTGCCCCAGCTGGCCAAGACTTGACAGATCAATTTTCAGATGTGAGAAAAGACTTGGTTTTTGATGATATGAATGTGATCTTATGTTCTGTAAGATTCAAATTTTAAAATTTGTCTGTATGGTCAGGTATCTTTTAAAACATTGATTAAACATAATTTATGCATAGACATTTTGAAAACCAAGGTTGTAAAACCTGAAAAAAATGTTTTTGACTCAATTGGCTGGGGTTCTGCCTGCATTATTTGAAAAGAACGTAATGAGTAGTATGATTTATAAAGCAAAAACAAAAATGGCCCAATTATAAAGGTTAAAAGCGTTTTCAAGCCTCTGTGGTTTTTCAGTTAAATGAAGCATGAATAAATAAAAGTAAAGGATAGAATAATTCCTCTTGTGGATAAAAGGTATTGCTTTGTACAAGGGGCTCGGTTGGCACAAATTTGTGAGTTTCGATATCCAGTCGGAGTGATTGGGAATCTCTGCATGCCAGTTAGCCCAGAGCTATACTGTTGAACTTTTGGGAGGTTTCCTGCATCAGTTAAGGGCCACTGGAGGCTTTATATTGTACTTTCTTATGGATCAATTTAGGTTTGTTTGTTTTTTGTCTTTCCTTTCTAGTCTGAGATGCTGCTGCAGCATCAGTCCAACCCATGTATTGTTGACAATGCGGGGAAAACACCTCTTGATCTGGCCTGTGAATTTGGCAGAGTTGGGGTAAGCTCCCATTTTTTTGCTTTATGTTAAAAAGCAGCATGGTAACATTACATTTAATCATTCAAATGTGTTTCTTATATTCGGTGTACAAAGGTGGTTCAGTTGTTGCTGTCAAGTAACATGTGTGCTGCTTTGCTGGAGCCCAAAAAAGGAGACACACACGACCCAAATGGAACATCTCCACTGCACCTGGCCGCTAAAAATGGACACATAGACATCATCAGGTAAGCACACATATGCACTCGGAAACAAACAAGCTTCCATATTTAAAACCATCCACAAATGAAAATTGCTTCATCTTTAAAGCATAAAGCTCTGTTTCCACTAAATCAGTGGCTTGAAAGAGTCCACCTGGGCTCACTGAGGAAACAGTTATATAACACGACAGAGGAACATTGTGATTTAATTACCTCGAGGAATGATGGAACAAATGTGTTGCCATATAGCAATTCTTCAGTCAGATGTGTCTGAATTGTTTTACGGACTGGTAACTGCAGATCTGGCACTCTGTCAGGCTGTATTTTTACTGATTATAATCTTCTCTTGACTTGGAAGTTGGCCTAATTTTTGTTTACATTTTTGTAAAAAAGCATTTTAGCTATGTTGCCAAGATGATGTCCTCATTTAGAACAAAGTTTCTGCATGAAAGATCCTAGCAGGAGGATGTGCCAGGAAAAAAAAAATCCCTGACAACAAATTTTACCTCCCTATCATTGCTTCCAATGGTTTTTATGTTACTCATGGTGCATGTTTGTTTGCAGTTAAGTTTGCTCAGCTGGCAGGCACTGGCAGAGTGATGGTACAGAGAATTTGTGAAGGAAGACAAAAGACTGTAACCAAGGAAAGATAAAAGGTACAGGGAGAGGAGAGAGAATAATAACAGAGAGAGAGAGTGAGGCGTTTCACACTGAAAATAGGACAAACAGAGAGAATAAAGTCTGTCATAGTTGATAGAGCAGAGCGTGCCTCTCCAGAAATGACTGGTTAATGACTGTCAGGCAAGGCCGGCGTTCTGGGAAAGACACACTCTAAACACACACAAACACACAAACAGTGGATCTTATCTTGAATATGGTTGAATATATTTACATATGTTTTTTCCAGATGAACCATGGTCATTATTTCAAGCTTTCAACTTCAACCATTCCTTCTTTTTGTAGTTTGTTTGAAAATTGTCTGTTTTTTTATTTAATGGCATTATAGAAGCTTTAGTCCATTAATAAAGCTGTCAATGTGTTTGGACTCTCAGGATAGACTTGGCTGACGTGCCTACTGTTGTATTAACTTAATACTATACCATTTGTTGTTTCAATAAAGCTTTTGAAGCTTGACTTAGTTTGTGGCATAACACGATCCATTTATTGCATCACCATGTCATTAATACAGCTTCGAATGGTCCATTCATTTGAGAAGAGGTACAAACAAATTATAAAGCCGCGATCTCTCCACACCACCTGCTACCATTGTGATCAAAAACCGTTAGCCCTTCTGGGGTCAAAAAACACATACAATGGCAAATCACATACTTATATACATATGCCCTAAGCAATAGGAAAGCGACACCCAGTGGTACAAAATAAAAACGATTAACAACTTGATGCAAAGCTTAAACAAGAATATGGCTCTTACGGGCATCTTTGTGTTACAATGGTGTTGATGTCTAATGAAATGGAAATACAATTGATTTACATCGACATTTACGACACTTCAGTGGCTGCTTTTTTGTTTAAGCTCTTAGGACCTGATCTACTAAAGGTTTGCATGTATTAAAATACAATCGGTTGAAAACACAAACTTAATGGCGTGTGCAAAGCTGATCTACCCAGGTGCAGCAAGGACTGCATTTGTCAAATGAGCAAAATAGCTCACGAAATCCATTTAGCTCGTTTGCCTTCATGAGTGTGCAGAATACATGCAGGTTATTAGAAGGCACAAAATACTGGGAGGACATGCAAATGTAATCATTTAGCACCAGCAATGTGATTTATCAAGCCAGGCATTGATTTACGGCCACTTTGCTCTCCCAAACTCTCCATGGTGAAAGCTGGTAGCAAATGCAAAATCTTCTTTTAAAAATGGCAGTTCGTACCACTTTTGCGGATATTATCGATTGCACACGCAGTCGTAGTAGATCACCTGCAACACGCCCACTAATAGCATGTGCAATTTTTTAGTTTGCACACGCAATTTAGCGCTAGGCATTTGGGATCTTAGGCCCTATGTAAATGTAACATCAAATGTCAATATGTCATTACATGTATAAGAGATATTTTACCTGAAATTTCAGACCAGCTTCATAATAAAAAAGTCATATGTATACATTAGGAAAATAACCTCTGCAAAAGAAAAAGGAAAGCATAAACGAAAATGCTTCAGTGTTTGGAAATGTTACAATTTTTGTATTTCCTACTATTTAGTTCAAGTCATTTTATTAATGTTCTTTCCTGTTTCTGTTGTCAGAAAGGGAAGTACTAAATGTAACCTCAGCACATAAATAGTTCTTTGTAGCAAATATTCAAGAAACCTTTTCAAAGATCATTTCATCATTTTGCCTGCCGATTAAATAAATTCAATTAGATCAAAGCTTTGGACAATAACACTGATTTGATTATATGTCTTGTTGGGATCAGGATGCATTTTGAAAGAAAGTTCCATTTTCATTAGAATGAACAAAGCTATTTATTCATTGTTTTTAATTTAAATTAGATTTACAAAATGTTTTATTGATTTAAAAAAATTAACCAAAGCACCAACCATTCAAAAAAAGTTTGAATATATATTTTTCTAAAGTAAGGATTTAAAGAGACTAGTCATAAAATAGATGTCAGAGAGTGCTGATATTATGATCTCACACATCGCAGGCTCTAGTCATTTTATGGGATGTGTTACAAAAGAGTGTTTTGTATTTCATCAGTCATTTGAAACCATGTGAATATAACCATGAATTTATTTCTTTAACCACATCTTTTTTACTTTGCCTTCCTAATTCCCCCACTACTTCTCCTCTGAATTCCTTGCTGCCTGTCCTCTTCCATCTCTATTTGTTAAACTTCTTCCCTCACTGACTTTCCCTTCCATGTGCCCCCTGTCCCTGCTGACAGGCTGTTGATCCAGGCAGGCATCGACATCAACAGACAGACCAAAGCTGGTACTGCCCTGCATGAAGCTGCCCTGTGTGGAAAGACTGATGCAGTGAGACTCCTGCTGGACGTAAGTGGAATTTAAACATTGACTCCTGAGCTCAGGCTCACTGAAATTGATGTTGCAGCCAAACTTCATGTGTAGAACATACAGGCTGTGCACTCTTTAAATACTTCAAAACATTTTAAGTTCTAATAACGCATGAGGCACATGTCATTACAACCCCCCCCCCCCCCCCAAAAGTTTTAAGTGTAAATATGATGTTTTATTTTTTTTTACTTGAAGCTTAACTTTATTTTTCTTAAAACTTGTTGATTTTATAATTCACCAGCTCAGACCACTAATACTGAGTTAGATGTTGTCATCAGAGCAGATGCATTAAATGCAGAAGGGGTCTTATTAGGGGCACAGTGTCTGTTTATGAAATGTGGCAAGTCACTACTTTGCCATGTGATGTGATGAGGTTGAGTTGAAAGGGATAAAGCATAATATCTGTGTATGCTGGTGACTTTTAGATGCCACAGGGTTTGTAAAAACAAAACAAGCAATATGTTGTGATAAGAGCATGAGAGGCTTACTTTGCCAATGGCCATAATAGTTTATAAGCATCCAGCCTGATATGTCATTAGACTTAGTTTTACTTTGTTTCCTTGCCTTTTGATTTATTACATTAGAATAAAATACTGTTCCTCGGGCATTTTGCAATCATGACCTCTTTTCTTTTGACATCATAATGGCAAATCATAGTGTTCATAATATGCCCATGGCTATAAAAATGATATTTATGAGTTTGTTGGAGACTGATTTTTGTTATAAAATCTAGGATTACCAAGTCAGTTTTTAGCCAACTTCATTATTATCAAAATCAATCAATATCTTATCTTCTTTCCTATACAGAGTGGTATCAATGCCACAGTCAGAAACACCTACAGCCAGACTGCGCTGGATATTGTCTACCAGTTCACTGCAACGCAAGCCAGCAGAGAGATCAAACAGCTACTGAGAGGTATGGATGATGGATGGATTATGGATAGTAAATGGATAAAAGGGAAGTAAGGTAGTGTATGAATGAATATATTCAAATAGGGAAGCCTCCAAGATGCAGAAAATAAATTTGCCATCTGATTTGTTTTTACATGATAGAGATTATGGTTTAGGGAATTAATGTTAGTACGTTGGGGCCTTTATCAGACAGAAAGACCATCATTGATGAACAGTAAAAATCGAGAAGAGGTAGTGAAGAGTGATGCAGAAAAGGGGCTACAGGTTAGATTCCAAACCAGACAGCCAGCTGTGGGGGATAACAGCCTCTGAAAATGAAGAGCCCACTAGCCACTGGGCAGAAGGCGTCCCCGAGAACCTTAATTCAGATTAAACTCGAAATAACTAAAATAAACAAAAATTCTATCTTGAGGGGAAAAAATGGGCAAGCCTATAATTTATAAAGTTTAACCTTTTTTTCCTTTGTATTGAACATAAGACATAAACTTATTTTTCCTTCACAACAAAGATCTATTTCGAGCAAGGGGCCCATTGAGCCCTCTTCTCAGTCAGTCCAGCCCACAGCCAATGTCAACTATCAAGAAATTATACACATGAAGAAAATATGACATTATCTTCTATGAAAATATAAAGAAAATAAAAATAGATTTACTTTAAATCTTTAAGCATGGGTATACATGTAATAAAAAACTACTTTGCATGTTGTTTCTGTCGAAGTCTTTTTTTGCAGAAACACTTTTTTCATAATATATGTATAGTTATCTCTCTCTCTGTCTTTATATATCTATATATCTATCTATATCTATATCTATCTATATATCAATCTATATCTATCTATCTATCTATCTCTCTATGTACATATGTATATATATATATATATATATATATATATGTGTGTGTGTGTGTGTATATATATATATATATATATATATATATATATATACATATATACATATATACATATATACATATATATATATATATATATATATATATATATATATATATATATATATATATATATATATATATATATATATATATATATATATATATATATATATATATATATATATATATATATATATATATTTATGTGTGTGTGTGTGTGTGTGTGTGAATTTGTTCCTTGTAATAAAATCAATTATGGTCAATATCTGTGCCTCTTTCAGTCACCAAAACTGACAATTTCTTGTGTAGGGTATCTCTAAAATATCAATTTTCCTTTTTTATTCTCTCTTCATCCAACAAAAAGAATGTCAAATGTGTTTTTTATTTTAGTTTGAAATATACTGTGGCAACTTTTAAGTGTGCCTCAGGGAGGCATGCATTGATAAGTTATCACAGAACATTCTGGCTCATTGGAACTCATGGTACATGGTACATGGTGGAGACTGCAAGAATGAAAATGTATATTTAATTTGTCAGTAGTGTGTTTAAATGTTTGTTCCTCTCTCATTTGTAGATGCATCAGCAGCTCTCCAAGTTCGAGCTCTGAAGGATTACTGCAACAACTATGACCTGACCAGCCTCAACATCAAGGCAGGAGACGTCATCACGGTAATTCATCAAATTTATCGTGAGAAATTTCACCAAAAGCTAATGCTCGAGCCAAGTTCAAATACTCCAAAGCTGTGCTTGATAATATAGTAAATTTTTGTAGTTTTTTGTAGTTTTTAAGTGTTTGTCCAATACTTTGTAAGGGGTATATACACCTCCTTACTAGACTGCTCAGCCTCATGGTCAGCTAAACTGTAGTGGTGGCTTATACAAAGGCATGGCAGTCATTTTTATTGCCAGTACTGATGTTGAGGGGTCTATGCAGACATAGTGGATGCCTTTTTTTTAAAAAAAGGCATGGCTTATTACAGTTTTTTCAATTGCTAAAAAGCATTGGTCGTAACTGAAGTCACACGTGCAAATCTCTTAACACAGACTGCATTTCCATCATGCATCCTAGCCAAACAGTTAATCTCATCAACAAAACGCTATCGCTATTAGCACAATGAACTTCCAAATACCAGCCGCAGAGAGCATTACTTAAAATAAATTGTGATCTTTCAAGTTTGAATGTTTTCTTTTTAGATAAATTAGTATTTTATTGTAAAATCAGATATTTGCACTTTGTGTGCTCTAAATTATTGTAATACTTAATACTGAATCTGGAATGCTGTAATTTAATTCAAGAACATATATTTTCTCTTTGCATAGGTACTTTGGGACCCCACAAAAAATAATAAGTTTACTGTAAACAAAAAATGCAGAATCTCAGAAATCAGGGGGCAGAATAGAAATCAGTTCAAAAACCAACAACACATGTATACTGTAACATTCACACCCTGTCGTCTGCATTTAGCTATGTTTCCATCCACATCACATCTTCTCTGGCGATGCACTGTGGGTTGAACCTATTTGAGTGTATGATCCACCCCTGTCAGGCTTCGGGAGAAGTATCTCCACACCCAGCATTCATTGCATCCAGCAGGGAGAGCTGGTTGTGTGGTATGGAGATAAAAACAGCACAGACATCCTGGGATGTGAAGTGAACTACACAGTAACTGCAGCAGAGTGGTGGAATGCTACATTGTCCCACACAACAACAAATGTTGAATTTCTTACCCTTTGACCAATCATCTCCCCTTCTGGCACAAGTTGAATATGGACATCATCTAAAAAAGAAAGCCTCTCTGGGTTGAACGGGCTAATTAGAGGTTTATGAAAAAGCAAAGCATCATTGGAGAGGGCTGTACACATCATAATGTTTGCGCCTCTCTGACCTGGTACATCAGCTGTTGCTGCCCAATGACATTTCTCCCTCTGCATCTTTTTTTGCCAGGTTGAATCCTGCTTACAGTTTTTCTTGATTGTTTGACACAGTAGTCAACTCAAACTCAACATTCATTCATCCATTTTCTATACCCGGCTATCCCTTTTGGGGTTGCAGGGGCTGGATTAACCTATGGACATCATCTAAAAAAAAGAAAGCTCTGGGTTGAGCGGGCTAATTAGAGGTTTATGAAAAAGCAAAGCATCATTGGAGAGGGCTGTACACATCATAATGTTTGCTTAGCCTCTCTGACCTGGTATCAGCTATTTGCTGCTTAGTAACTTATTTACTCCCTCTGTCTTTTTTTGCCAGGTTGAATCCTGCTGATTTTTTCTTGATTGTTGACACAGTAGTCAACTCAAACTCAACATTCATTCATCATTTTCTACCCGGCTATCCCTTTTTTGGGGAACATTTTGTTTGCAACAGGCTCTGACTGTGCCAAAATATTTAAAATATGCAACAAAAGAAAATTTTGTCTTCAAACACCACAACATGCACCTAAGTCTATGAGCTCTTCCAAACAATCATTACACAGAGGACAACAAAATACAAAATACAACACTCAGTGCAAATCAGTCTACCACCTTGTCATTGAAGCCTACTATGTTGCTTTCTTGCCATTGCCATTCGTTGTCAAATTTGTCTTCTTCAAAGAATTAGATCCAGAATAAGAAATGCTTTGATGCATATTTTTTTTATTCCATTGATTTTTTTTCAAACTGTGGCTGAAAACTGAAGTAATACACAAAATACATTTAAGCCAAAATACAATCTATTACAGTAAGGTATAAAAATCTATTACTGTAGAGTATAAGAGACAGCCACTGTGGGCTTTCAGTCTCATCTGCCTTAGACCTCTACCATCCATATTGGCAAAGAACAACACAGCCGCTGCATCTTTTAAGGCCTGCAGACTGAGTGCTCATTAAAGATCTGTGTGAAGAAGTGTCAAACAGGTGTTTCACTGATTTCTTACTGATGTAGGTAGCTTCTTACAGTTTGGACCAGATGATTTCTGTTTGGTTACCATAGCTGAAACAATGGAGTTTGGACTTCTTGAATGACATCTGTGTTAACTGTTCTGCAAAGGGTGGAGAAAATGGATCAATCCAACGAAAAAAGTTTAACACATTCGCAAGAGGTGTTTTGTGCTCTGCTAAGACAGTGATGATGAAAACTGAGTGGACCAAGTTTCTTTAAGCACATCATAGCAATCAAGAAAAAACAGTAATCCTCACAAACAATTTAATGTGGAGTTGATTTGGCCTCCATCTCCATGAAGTCTAAATTATAGGACATTAACAGTTTTTACAGCACATTATGCATAGTTATGTATGTCTGCTTGGTTTTTAATTGAACAAACATCTTACCTGAATGTATTGATTACGGAGGAGTTTGACACGTTCATCATTTCTTTTGAAAAGTATGTTGTACAGTTGCTTCATCCTTACTTTTTGATTCCCAAGGACTCTGGTAATTGTTGTAGCACTGACGATGTTCACACTGGCAAAGGTTGTTTTGTCTCTGAGCACTCTGTCCTGAATTTTTCTCAGCTTTATGGCATTGTTTGTGATGACCATATTAATGACAGCTGTTTCCTGGACATCTATGAAAATTCAATGTCTTCCTTCTGCAGGTGGAAACCATGCATCCTACATACAGTACAGTATTATGAAACATAAAATACTGTAATCAATAGATTTTCCAAATTGCCAACTGAAAACAGATTACTTTTTCGTAAAGCTGGAACAATACAGTAAATGTAAGACACATTTCATACCTGTTGTTTTGCTGGGAAATTTTCATAACTGATGCAACTTTCGCTGCAAGTTTGGTTGCACCCTTGAACCAGCCTGTCTAAAAGAGAGGGCATGGTTTTACTCCATGCATGGTCTAACACTGTGGACCGTATTTCATCAGAGACCACAGCTCTTTTTCTTTTTCCTCACTGTTCTCTCTCTACCAACCTGAACCAGTGCTCTTTGATCCATATTCCCAAAGGAAAAACAATCAGAAGCCACTCTTTTTATGTGGTTTCTGATGAGGCCAAACACAGATCACCTGATTCGTTTTTCAGCTGACAACTACACTCAGCTTTGTTTAGAATTACATAATCTTTTTTATTATCTAATTGTTAATATTTTTATATGATTTTCTATAACTTTCTATGTGGCTGCAGCAAGAATTCCCCATGTTTTTTTCCCATTATTCTGTTTGATTGTGCTTTAAATGGATTTGGAAAAAAGTGCTGTTAAAGCGATATTCCAGGATGGAACAAGTTGGGTCCTATCACAAGGTTTAGGGCAGAAATTACCCCTACAGCAGTGTTTATGTGCATCAGAAGCCCAGGGCGCACGAACCAAACCCCCCCTCTCTGCTCCCGGCCTGCTCGTATGCAGAGTTCCTCTGCACTCAGACGGGGCCATATTTTACTTGACCAAAAACACACATAAATGAACTCCCACCGAAAAAATCTGATATCGGTCTGCATTCACGCTTTATTTAGATCATTTTCAGTGCGTTACTTTCACACAAAAACACCGCTAAATAAGGCTCTAGTTCTCATCGGGTCGTAAAACGGCCTCCGCTGCTCAGCCACAGCTGCAGCGGAGGCCCTGCAGCGGAGCCACAGCCCTACAGAGCGGCCGAGCAGGCCGGGAGCAGAGAGGGGGGGTTTGGTTCGTGCGCCCTGGGCTTCTGATGCACATAAACACTGCTGTAGGGGTAATTTCTGCCCTAAACCTTGTGATAGGACCCAACTTGTTCCATCCCGGAATATCACTTTAAAGTGTAGCGTTTTGCAGGTAGTGAACTTGTAGCTGAGAAAATAGTTCATCAAGTTTGGTGACTGTGGTCACTGAATGCATTTTTGTGAAAGCAATGGAAAGTAATTCACAATTCAGTCCATATGGACTTTTGTGTCGCAAATTGTGTTAAGAGTTTTGAACATATGACTCCAGTTTTGACCAGTGTGTGTATTGGTCTATATCCAGACTCTAATCTCTGTATTCTGATCCTGAGAGGGAGGCATAGGTAATGCTCCTTCTTTGCAGATGTATAACAGGGAGTTACATGCAATAACAGTGTTATTCACAACTTGGGTGGAAAGTTGTGTGAATTAATTTCTGTTGGCATATGCATTAAATCTATACAAATGCAAAGATAAAAAATGGACTGAAAAATCCTGTCAAATTCGTTGGACTTCAAACAACTAAAGAAAATATAGTTTGTAAAGTGCTCTCTCAAAGATTTATTCACTGATATTCCTGTAAGTTTGACAAGATTTCAAATTTATATGTAAAAACTAGTGGTTAAAAGCACTGTCATGTAAGAAGCAGTTTGTTCGATAAAATTGTCTTGCACGTTGCTTTTGGCCAAACAACCATGACCTTACAAGTGCTTTTGTATAGCCACAGGATGTTATTCTAGTAATGGAAAGGCAAAAGTGCCTTTGCTGCCGTTACTTTGGATTAAAAAAAAGCTTTACATTTATTCAAGTACTTGAAATACCCCTTAATATGCATATAAATATATATTAAAGTATCATTCAACCATCTTTAATAAACGGGTTTGGGACACCTTTTAACTGTATAGACGGTATAAATTTTACAGGTTCTGGAACAGCACCCTGATGGGCGTTGGAAAGGCTGTATCCATGACAATCGAACAGGAAATGACAGAGTGGGCTACTTCCCTTCCACCATGGTTGAGGTCATCAGCAAACGCACAGGTTTGTGTGCTCTCCAACTGTTGGTATTTGTGAGTGTGTTGATGTTTCTTCAAAAATGGTAAAACTGTGGTTTACTGCTGTGGAAATATGCTTCAGAATTGTCAGTGGGAGATAACATTAGGTTATGAAAAAACAGACAAGACCAAGAAAAAATATAAAGCGAGATAAAAACAAGAAGCAATGGAAGCTCTCAGTGATTTTATAGTTTGGGCAATTACCTGCCATTTTTTGGGTAAAATTTTCTTAAATGTACACAGAATATAATCATGGCTTGATATCAGACTGTTTGATTTTAGACTTTTTAAAATCATACTCTGGGAGTGAAAGAATGTGGGAGTCAGCCAGCAGCACAGGGGTACCACACCCCAAACATTCATCACTGAGTTACTTGTTGTGTAGAGTATGTTTGTGAAGAAACTTAAACTGTCTCTTCCCTAGAATTAGAACACACTCATCAGGCCAGTCTGACGTAAATAATACGGACCCTATTTTCATTTGAATGTTCCTGATTGATGATGATGTCCTCACTACTGGGAATTAGTATGTGCTTATTGATTTAAAGAAAATAGTAAAGAAACAATATTTTGTGTCTGTGGAGCAAATGTGAAACAATGCCGTGGGCAGTTATGTTAGAATAAGCCTAAAGACTGTAAACATGGATAGTTTAATGAAGGACAGGGGTTTATGCATGAAGAGTAGAGTGTTTAGAGTTTCACTCTCAGTAGCTTTGAATTTACTTCGACGAAACTTCACTTCAGTGTCAGCCTACATCATACCATACTCTGCATAATATGTACAAAATTACCTCACCAAATCTTCGCGTATCACATTTTAGTTTAGTATATTTTTCATCCAAATAGATTGATGCAGGGATGAGATTATTTTATATGCCAACCTAAAAGGGAAGATTGTGTTGATTCCCTCAGGGTTTAAAATAGGTTTTTAGATCATTCGAGAAAGTATTCTCCATGGAGAAACTGGTTTACAAAACATGCTGATTATTTCAATCTAGATAATCTTCACAAACAAACACTACTTTTATATTTGTTCAAAAGAAAACATAATCTGTAAAGTAAAGTTGATGTCAAGCCACTTTGAGACTACAGCGTGGCTTATTGACATGCATGCATGCTGCCACTACTAATCTTCCAACCTAAGGTGCAGAAAGCTAATTAATTTCTGTGACTCATTATGGCATAACTCTATTAATCCTACAAATTATGTGCCGTTAATTTGTTTATTTTCAACAAGCTGTAATTAGAGACTGAAGAGTTAAACTGTACATTTCTAAGGGGATCTTTTTTCTATACTGAAGGCTGAGTGACACAACTTGAACACAATTCCTTGTCGACTGTTCTACTTATTTTAGTTATTGGTGAACTAACTACCATTTGGCTTTTTGAAAGGAATATAATATGTTTTAAGGACTTTACATCACTATCACTAGGTGTTATTTATTCCCCTTAATGGCTATTAACACCATCTATTAGATAACATCAGTGCAAAGATTTGAAAGCTAGAAACAAGCCAGAAAATCTGGGGTTAGCTCTGGTTATGGTGAAATTGTATTATACGTGAATGGATAGTCCTGAAATTTCTCTCAACTTGTTCATCCCCAACAAGTTGTTTGTTTATCAGGTAAAATGATTTGCTAGACTTTTGGATTGGTTGTAGTTTATCTCTATGTTTTAATGCTAAACTAATGTTTTCATCTCTCTTAAACAAGGTTTAAACTTCTCTCTGTATTTTACACTACACATACTCTACTTTTGACCTCTCTGGTGAGATATACAGAACACATTCTCATCCATCCTATCATCCCAAAGTATCATGCAAAAAGAGGCTCAGTCTGTTACAACTGTATATATGCGTCAGTCTGTAGGTTTGCTTTCTCTGTCTCTTCATTTTTATGTGTCTTTGTTAGATAATGTCTGTTTGTGTCAGTCTGTTTGTCTGTCTCTATGTAAATGTCCTCATCTATCAGCCATAATCACTAAACACTACTAATGGCTGTCATTAAGGAGATCTATCCTTTTTCGTGTGGTCACTTCTTTTGGTTGGCTTTCTGTTTTTATTTACTTTTAAACTTTGCATTGTTCATGCATTACTGTAGGATCTGCCACAAGTCGCATGAAATGCCAGTGCTGCTGTTTCTCCCTTACCTACAGTACATAACAGCTGTGAATACAGTAGAGAACAGCTTGAAATCCCTTAATCAGCTTGCACAGCCATACTGACTAATCACAGTCACACACACTTGGGACTCCAGCAGATGTTTTAGCAAGAGGTTTCATTTACTCAACTGTTTTCATACATTTTTAATAATTTCCCCCCACATTTTTCCCCAATCACTGTCTTTAGCATTAGCACTCTATTCTCATTTAATCTTTTTTTTTTTAATTGGAATGACATCAACATTTATAGCCATATGCCACATGCTAGTAAACCATATAGACTGACCCTATTTTTTCACACTTATAACTAATACCGGTAGGTGAAATGAAATTCTAGTGTCAAGGACATCAGCATAACGAAATGAAACTAGAGGGTCAAACTAGAGGGCGTATACACTGATTTGTAAGTATAAGAAGATAATCTTTTTTGGTTATGTTTTAATCTGTAGAACAGTATTAATTGATTGATATGGGATTTCACATCTATTGATGTTGATGCTATAAGCATAAAAGCTTGTTGACTTGTGCAAAGTGTGTTTTCATGATTAATGCAAGTGGCAACTTCTGTGTTTAAAAATGAGACCAATAAAGAAGTGCAACAAACAGCTGCTTTTCAGAATATCCAAGGTAAGCCTACTGTACAAATAAAGTGCTTAAGATCAAATGTTAAGATGCCTATTTTACAGTAGAGAAAAAGGCATTCTCAAAGCTTGGATAACTGGAACAGTTTGTGTTATAACAATATCTTTGATGGCACACACAATGTGGGGATAGTTTTTCTATAACTCAACTTTTTGATTTTATAAAGAATTAGAGTTATGCATAGTTAGGGTCGTGGCTCAAAGGACTGCGAGCCAATGCAGGTAGCTGTTTCTCAGGATTCTCAGGATACTTCACACTTCTTCCTCTTAGCCTGTTTCTAAGCTGACTGGATGTTATTTTGGGACATTGTCAATATGGAGATTGCCAGAGACTAGCTTCAGACACCCCTTCAGTAACCAAATAATTGACCTCATTACAGATACATCCAGTATTTTGATAAATATTTATTGGTGGTACTGTAAAATGCTGACTTAAAAATTCTGTTATTTTGGAGCATCTATGTAAAAAGTAACTCAGTGACTTGCTACTATGTAAAACTGCGACACTTGCTGAAACAGTGGCCCATAAGCCAGTGCACACTGTTGACATTGAGAAGACACTGTGAAAAATGTACGGAGTATCAGCTAACACTACCCAAAGCCTTGCAGGTGCCATTTTCCTTTTCACTGTGAACTCTTCACTATCCACCACTTCATTTCATTTAAACAGTACACTCATTTGTTTGTCTTCCTTCTCTGCATTATCATAAACAGCCATGTCCCTCATTATTTTTCATATTTTTGTTTCAGTTTTAACTTCAATCTTTGTTTTTAATTTTTTTTTTTTCCTCCTTTTTCTTACGTGTAATTCTCTGTTTTGTCGTTTGTTTGTTCCGTGGCGATGGTTCACTGTTGGCTGGTTGTGTGTGTGTCGGTGTGACGTCACGGTGGGTGTTATCTAGGTTTGGCCAGCACAGTCATTTGCACTCAACAGTTTCAAAAGATACCGCTGGTTCCTCCGGCCACGGTTGCCCCTGCCAACGCGGTAGTCAACGGCAACGACACCACGTTCCATCAGATCCATATCCTGCCTCCACCGCCTCCTCCTCCACCACATTCCCATCAGCCACTGCTTCCACTTTTCACTTCCTTTGGCTATAACAAGTCGCCCGTGACAAGCCCAATGGGAGACACACCCACTGCCCCAGGTACACAGCCCCTTTTCATTATTATTATTATTATTATTATTATTATTATTATTATTAATAAAGCTTCAAGGGATGCTTTCCCAAACTGATTCATATCTCTTCTGACATCATCATGTATTTCTGATTGGGCATGAACATTTCAAAATGGCTTTTGCAGTGTTGTCTGATGAAGGCATCCTTTGAAGTTTTCTGTTATGGATCATCATTTATGTAATGTTATGTAATTGTGTTGCTTATACTGTATACCTTTGTTTTTTTTATTTTGTTTTTGTTTTTGTTGTTGCCATCTCCATTATTGAGTGTCAGAATCAAAACAGAGAGGCGTCTTAAGAATTTAAGAAAACTGTTCAATGACCCCCCCCCCATGATAATAAGAATTATTAAACAGCATAATGAAAGGGAGGCATTTCGTTTGAGTCTTTTTCATATTTGAACACATAGAAATTCCAAAGAAGTGGGCCACTAGGAAAAAAAAGAAAAAAAATACCAGAATAATGACAGTTACCTCAAAATAGTTACATTTGATAAAATGTTGTAAAATTAAGAGAATAGTTTAGTTTTTTAGGGCTCATGGAGTTGCATTTTGTTCTTCTTATTTTTTCCCCAGATATGAAATAGAAATAGAAAAATTAGGCTATTCCATAACCGTAATCTATTGTTATATGTAGTCTTTTTGCCTTTCTTTAATGCAGTTATACTGCTGTTATATGTTGAATTCTTTTTTTTGTAGTTTGAGCTAAACCAAATGTGTAGAATTGTTCACAGGCCTTTCGAAATGGTGCTTGTAGTCCGACTTGCAACAGAGCATTCCTCATCTCTGCCCTCTGTGCAGTTATGAGCTACTGATGGTCAATACCTGCTATCATTCAGTGTAGAATAGCCAAGGAGGTTCCCACTCTGCCACCATACTGATTGACTCTTGTAATGCTAACATTACAATAGCACATCTCACTACATCGTCTATAGACAAGGCATGAAAATACAGTATCGACTAGTTTGATGAGGGTTTTCTCTGTGTTAGTGTACTAAGACAGAGAACATATGCTAACAGTAAGGTTTTATATATATGTACACATTGCCTCTTAACCAGGGATATGCCTCCTGGCTAAAAATGCCGTAACATATCAGCTTAAATGTACAGGGGCTCCTTGTCCTCCTCTATGCAATAGATATAAGCTTCAGTGTAACATTCAAGCTACAATGCAATTTCTCAATGATAAAACCCCCACCTTTGGTGAGGACACAGCTAAAGCTTTTCTTTGGAGCTTTTTAGGCCCATATTTTTGGGAGAAAACCCCCCAACGTGTATTGTCTGTTATAGTAACAATGTGACCACTGAATTTTCCGTCCTTCTTTGCCAGATAAAAAAGTCAAATTGGAATTAAGATGAGCAAAGAGCTCTGTTCACTTGAGTTGGTTTGTGCTTCTTGGTTTCTTCTTTTTTGAATTCTTTTGATTTTCTTCCCTTCTTCTTTCTATTTTTTTGTTTCCCCCTGTATCTCACCACTATCCCAACCACCAAAAACAATTCTACTCATGTTTTTTATTCCAGCACAAATTCATCCTACACAAGTTTCTCCTGACCACACTGTGTGAACAAGCTTATTTTCTGCTCTCTCCATTTCAATTGTGTTACTGCCACGCCTAATCATTTTAACACCACTTTTACTCACCTTGCACTTGTACCTCTAATTTATGCTGGTTTGTTGTGGATGGTGGTAGTAAAACTTGTGTGTAACTACTGGGTGGGTAGAAAGAATATTTATTATTGTCAAAGTTGGATTGTTAGTTTATTAGTTGTATGGATTGAATAATTATTTAAACAAGTTACTTTTCTAAATGAAACCCCAGTTTGTGATTGTAAAATAATCCTGATGTAGCTGTTGTTAAATCAAGCACAGTTTTAAACCTTAGGTAGTCAAAGTTTGTGTCAAAATAATGTATGGTATACACAGAGGCTAAAATATTCAGGATATAAAGGAACCGAAATCCTCTGTCAAAAACTGTCACCCTGGCTGATCTGCAGGTAAGTTTTTTTCACTCACTGTAAGCTTCTAACTACTTTGAGAATGGGCACCTTCACTGGACTCCATTTTTTTCTCCAGGAGACAAACAGCTAGAAACAACATGGTTTAAAACTTGGGTTACGAAGGTTTCAAATTAAAAAAAAGATTTATCAGGTTATCAAATGTGGCTGAAATAAAAACAGTTCAAATTTTAATCACACGGTGGAAACTATAACAAATGTTAACTTGCAAATGAATCAAGAAACAAGGCAGCTTGGCTGATAAGTCCTTTGTTTACGGTCACCTGGAGGGATACAAAATGGCCACAAGAAGGAGCTGCAGCATTACATGAATGCAAATGGAACTATTTAATGTGAGTTAACTGGAGAACTGTTGGTTTAGACATATAAACCATTTATAAACCCTGTTTGGAGGGTAAAATGGTTTATGACTCTCTCCAAATGCACTACAGCAGCTCCATTCTGATAAGACTTACATATATAATCACACACTTAGGATGAATTATATATGTATGTGTATGTACATTATGGCATATATGTGTATATACACGGATATTCATGTTATGGATTTATTTATGTACTATGGGTATATAAATGTTTTCATATTATCTATATCTATATATGCTGTATCTTTTCTGTGTATGTGTCTGTGTGTGAGACT
The DNA here is from genome assembly GCA_036419115.1 of Scarus forsteni. NCBI lineage: Eukaryota > Metazoa > Chordata > Actinopteri > Labriformes > Labridae > Scarus > Scarus forsteni. The sequence goes on from JAZDUH010000413.1 coordinate 1,537,232, forward strand.
GACAGTGAGATTGAATGCTACCATCTTTGATGAACACTTTCTTGCCTTTTAGGTAGTTATTCTGGGACAGTTTTTCCCATTTGTAACTGTACTTTCTGAGTTTAAAATTAATCTAATTAACTCCTTTGTATTTACTGAAATTATTATATGATGGGCTCAGAGTAAGATAAAGATAAAGTGGTCTTTATGAACTCCACTATAAGTTTAAATTAACACACCCAAATCTTTTGTTGAGGACATTTGATCAGGTATGTGAGGGTTGAAAGTGGTCAGGTGAATCATGACCCAGAAGAGTTCTATCACTAAATTCTATCATGCCAGAGCTGTGATGTCTCCTTGGACAAGTGTTGTTTTTTGATGGCCTTAGGCTAGTAGTCCACCATCAAACAGCTGATTGCTGGCGGAGCATTAGCGTGTGAACATAGTGGAGGAAGAAGGAGCTGGTAGGATTTCTTATCCTCAAGTGCTGACAGGGACTTAAACGAGGAAAAAAAGTAAATATTTTTACTTTACATATAACATACACATTAGAAAATGTGCAAAGAAATGATAACATTGTTCCAAAACATGTGATGGAAAATCGGTACTCTGTAGCAATTAAAAAAATTTGCAGCAGACTTCATAAGTATTTTAAAATTATTCAGCAAATTAAATTTTTGTATTAATAAACATTTAGCTTCACTGCCCCAAACTTTATAAAACATAAATAGTATCACATCAGATGTCAGCTTATGATGGCATGAAGAAGGAAAAGCTTCCAGCATCAGTTTAGGGTCGGTTAGCGGCTAACAGTGGTGTTCTGTGTTGAAGGTTGTCGCGGCTCAGAGGCAAGTCCTCACAGCTCTTCCTCCCCATCCAGCGGGCCCCATGGAGGCTCCAACGAAGAGATCTGGGTACTGCGCAAGCCTGTGGCAGGTAACTAAGCCGAGCTGCGCTGAGCCCTCAGTCCCCAACTTCCAGAAGTCTGGTCAGGGGTCAAATAGTATCTGACACGATTTAGTAAAAGGGCTCTTCAGCCTGGCACAGCCAGCAAGTGACCCCCTGAGTATCCATAAATTTCTCTGACCCATTAAGTATTGCTTTGAGAGCTCTCAGATACTCTTTGACCTGCTCCTGACAGTCCCCATGTCCTGCTTATCCCTCCATCTAAAGCTTAGCTGAGCTCAGTGACCTTCTGTTTAGGACGGCAGCCATCTGCATCGGTCAACAATCTGTTTGTCTTTCTAAGTGGATGTATGGAGATATTCTGAATGAAAGAGACAAAGAGTGTAAGGAAAAAGAAAATGGAAGGAAAGGCAATGGGGAGAGATTGGGTGTGTGAAAGCGCCGTTTGTTTTATTTCCTTCGCCACTGTTTGTCAGTCAGTCCATCAACCTGTCTGTCAGTTGGTCTGTCAGTCAGTCCATTCTGTCCATCCAGTCAGCCACATGCTGCCAAGTGCATTTCAGTTGAGAGTCTCACCTGTTATCACACTGCTTTGAAAATCAGCTAAATCACTCAATGTGTGTGTCTGTGTGTGCTTGTATGTGTGTTTGTTTGCGTGAATGTATCCATCCATCTGTTTGTTGCATGTGTGCATTTGTATGCAAAAAAACCTGTATTGTTGGTACGGTTGCATGCATGTGTGGATGCATGTGTATGTTTTCAAATGTGCGTGTGTGTATGCGTGTGTATGTGCGTGCATATTTCCTTTTGCAGGTGGAGATCGCAGCAGTGTTGGTAGCTCTGGCAGCGTCACTAGTGTGAGGTCATCGGGCAGTGGTCAGAGTGCAGGCAGTGCTGCACACATCCTACATGCACAGGCTGAGGGGGTTAAGGTACGACGTTTACTAGGCCTAGATGATGTAGTAAGTTGATTCATTCTTTTTATTTAAATCGATCAAATGAAATCAAAATTTTTCATTGACTTCTCTGCTACTCATTTTGCCCCCACGGATCCTTTAGTTAACTTCCACCCTAATGTTTTCTCCCAACATTTGCTTTGTGAAATTGGTAAACATTTCACTGCTTTGTAGATAAGACTCCCTTTGTCCAAACTACAATTTACTTTTGATCAAAAATGATCAATCATCAGATTCAGTTTACCTTAGAGATATGTTTTGAAAAAAGCTGATGTAAAACCTTCTTTTGGTCAATTTAGTGTCGTTTGATCTTAGAGAGGAAAATCAGTTAAAATCAGAGAATGGGTATTGTGAGGAATCATATTGCCCCCCATTAACACTGACACGTATTACATTATGCAAGGATGAGCAAAATTGCTATTTGGCGTTCAGTTTAAGCACGTGTAAGAATCTGATTTATGTTTGTCCCCCCACCCCACCTCCTGTGGCAATAGCAGAGTGGACCCAGCTCGAAAGATCTTGTCATGTTTTGAGACGATCACAGTAACTCTCTTTCCTTTTGACTGTATAACCCCAGTTCTTTAAGAACAGGTTCATCAGTAAATGTGAATAAACACAGAATACAGTGAGTTTCCTATCATTTTCAGCCTATATTCAGTTAAATATATAAAAAGACAAGATATTTGATATTCTAAATGACCAGCTTTTCATAAACTATGTATTTCAAAAACAATTGGGATAGGGGAAAGATAAACTTGCAAAGTTTTTCAATGATAAAAAAACCTGGAATGTTCCAGAGATACATTAGTTGTGTTCCTTGGTAATGGGTGATAGCACCATGACTGTTTAAAAGGAACAGCCATAAAAAGCCTAGTCAGCAATCAACCATAGCACAAGGTTCTCCACTTTGTGAAAGACTACTTAAAATAATAGTCCAACATTTATAGACAACATTTATTAATTCAAAATATAGTGAATCTTCAGCCATTAAAAAAAGTATTCTCTATCTTTTTGACCACATCCGACTCCCAGCTCCACTTTGATAGCAGGCATACATTAAATGCTTGAAAGAAATAAATGCACTTTCTCATTAAAGCCCAGTTTGTTGGTCTCTTTAATGACCAGCTAAAGACTTCTTAGACAAACTGTAATCTTATCTTGAATTTACTTTTTATCTCAATATTTCCCATCTGATTATTCCAGCATAATCAGTTTGCTAGGCTAGAGGTAGTTATACATCAAAGAACTCATTCCTGCTTTGAACACACTCTCAAATACCACTTACCATTACAAAATATACAAATTTGCTTTGTTCTGGCCCTTTCCCAGTCACTCATCTTCAAATGAAGAAACTTGTCAAACCTCCAGGAAATTCCACACAGCAAATTAAGATCCGTTTTCAGCATAGACGAATTACATCAAGTCTCCCTGGGTCTACCTGCCATGATGAGTCATCAGGTTTTTTGTGCAGTTTACACAACTGATGCATCAGAATTAAAGTATGTATTGCAAAAATCAGAAGTATCATCTTTCAAGTTCCAGACTTCCTTCAGAAATTTACTGTACCTAAGATGACGCTGATGATTCATAGTGGCTCGTTGTGGCCAATAGGAGAGAGATTCTTAATATTCTAACCTGATAACACAATTGAAACCATACTTGGCTGAACTTGAGCGTATTTATATGTTAAAAGTTTTATGTGTAGCTCAACCACTGTCATTTAGCCAGTTTGAAACAAACCTGACATTAAATATGTAAAGAAAGACCCACAAGCATGTTGGCCATTAGGAAGTCTGGGAAATGATGCTCTGACATTTATAACTATTCTGCATATTGCACCTACAGCGTGTTCCACTGCTCGTGTCTTTAACACAACTCATGGTTCATTGCTTTCATGCCTGTTAATGTAAATGCATCTGTGTTTGTGTGTGCTTGAATGTGTTTGCAGCTTTTAGCCACAGTCTTATCCCAGTCTGCCAAAGCAAAGGAACATCTAATGGAGCAGTCCAAATCTGTGGAGCAGCCTGCAGGTATGTAAAAGGGCATGTTCAGAGGTTGATTTTCGACAGCTTTTTTAGTTTTTTCTGTCAGTTTTTCATGCCAAGAACTGAATATAGATCTTGAGTAAGCAAGTGGTGCTAAAAGAGTGGTGAGTGAAATAATTAAATTGATATTAACACCATGGAGATTGCCATTAATATGCTAACAGAATGAGCCGTTCTACCATGTATTTCAACATTACTAAAGAATTTCACTCAGGTAGTTTTTTAAATTAAGAGATGACAATGACAGTTAAGTTTCCTAGCTTTCTTACAGATAAAAGTTGAATGAAATTGATGGTCTATAGGTTTGGCTATTATGTATTTTGAACAGTTAGTGGGTCCTATGGCACCTGTTACTTATTAATATAATTGACATAAACACAAGAGGATAGCTTAGTGCTTGGGCTGTAGAGGTATCCCCCTGGAGGGATGTTTTTTTTTATATAAATTCAACATCAAAGCACCTTTTTGCGTGCAACTTGAAAACAAGGTTATCTTAATTGTATAAAAAAAGGAAATAATCATCTTGTACCAGCTGTCCCTGCATTTGAGATGCATGAAACTGCTGAGAATGAGAAAAAATGTTCCAACATTGAATACAAAATTTTATCCTTGGGGTAAGAAAAGTCTTTTCATGTTATTAAGAGTCTTCATCCAGTGCTTTTTAAAAATGTCATTTATATGGCTGCTCACAAACACTCTTATGCACCCACACAAATCATGGCTTATTTAGCAGACAGATGGCCAAAGCAGGGGATGTAGGAGGAAGTGCAGAAGGCTTTAATTGGTTAAGGAATTTATTTTTTTGCTGAGAAAGACTGTGATTGGTTGAAATCAAAGCAAAAAGGTAAACTCAAATTTATTGGTGGAGAGATTGAGTTGCAGGACAAGAAAACCATCTGTTGATTGATCTGAACTGTGCAGTGATACGACAACATCTTGAAACTGGCCAATGATATTTCTTCCAGCAGGCTCTCCAAACTCCTCTCGGACATCCAGCCAATCAGGCTGTCCTCTCCATGAGGCGCCGCCTTATGATGCTACGACAAGCAGGAAGGGGGAGGGCACAGGCGAGGGGAAGGTAGGACAGTCCCAAATTACAACAAATTCAGTCCTCTCTCCCTCTCTCAGACAAACACACATGAGTCACACACAGAACATCATCACTATCAACATCTTAGAGCAGCGTGATGAGAATGTAGCTCCTTAGTCACCTCAACCACAATCCTTTCACATTTCCACACACAAACACGCAAACATAGACTGTACAGTTACATATACACAACAAGATGTCCCAGCGGTTTCTCTCTCAACTTGCCTCGTCTGTTCTGCGAGTATTCGGATGCAGCCATGACACGGTGAGTGTGTGACTGAGGGGTAAAGCTTGATTGTCTGTGAATGTGTGGTTGAAATTGAGATTTTGTGAGTGAGCGAAAGAGAGAATCCTATCCATCTCTTGTTTATCTGCTTTCCATCCTTACTCACTCCTTTTAGTTGCAGCCTCTATTTTTCCATTGCAGTATTTTTCTTCTTTTGCAGAATGAAGTAGCTCTTGATTAAGTGTTGGTAGGTGTGCCTCAAACAATCACAACTCCAGATACCTGTTTGTGGTAGAGTGTGTTTGTCTGTTTGTGTGTGCAGGCTGTTGCTCTGCAGTGTGCCTGTTGTGGGCGGGCTAGCTTTGCACAGGAAGCGTGAAATCTGAGCTTACATCATGTACAGTAGGTTATTTACTGTAGTGTATGTGAATGTGTTTGTCCAAAGATTTTTGTGTGAGTGTATATGTACATCTGTTCATGTGTGGGCACTCTTGAAGGTTCATTTCTCTATGCATAAAAATTTTAGTTTCATAATTCAGTGAGCATTTTTAAACGGAAAGCTGTCGTAGTCATGTTTGAATCACTTTTCTTTAGTGTGTGTGTGTGTGTGTGTGTGTGTGTGTGTTTGTTTGTGTTTGTTGTCATGTAAGCCCTGTTCTCATGGCCATCTGTTAGCCACAGTCGTGATTCCTTAGCACCCCTCGTCCTCATGTTTCCTTCAGCAGGGTACAGAGGGTGGAAGATGGGAGGGAAAACCAGTTGGCCTTGTGGATCAGTATTTGTGGAAGGAGAGATTGTATAAGGTGAGGAGGAAAGGTTAAAAAAAGTAATAATAAAGAGAGAACAGGGATGTGTGCAAAAGAGAAAAAGAAAGTGTATTTAAGGTCATGATGAGGTTTAATATATTCCTTGCTTTTTGTTGTCTATGTTTTGTTTATCATGAAGCTAGTCATCCACTATTTTTAACCACACAAAAATCATAGGGAGAACTGATTTGGAATATTTATTTAGAAAAAAGTGGCTGGCATGTATCCATAGGGTGGATGAGGAGATAAGGATAAGGGTCAATAGCTGAAGGAATGAGGATATGAGTCAGGGGATAAAGGACTTACAGGAGGTCACTCTACAGTTTTTAGTCAATTACAATGGTGGTGGCATTATGAAATAAAGAGATATAAGGGGAACTAAAAGGGGGGAAAGGGTAGCTGAATTAACACATTAGGGCAGTAGTTGAGGGAAAGGGGGATGAGGTTGGGGTCAAGGTATGAAGTGGTGAGGGTATGAGTTAAAATCTGATGGCATGAGGGTGATTGTCCGTACTTGTTACACAGAATTTTTCCATATGGAATGAGAAATGTGGTTGAGGAATTAAAAGGGGTGAAGTGATGAAGAGATCAATTCAGGGGAAGGTATGAGGGGTGAAAGATTAGGGTTAGGATAGATGACTAAAAAGATTAGAGTAGGGAGCAGTGGGCTAAGGAATAAGGGTAGGGGTTGGAGAAAGAGAGAGAGAGTATAGGTCAAAGGATGACGGGATGAAGATAGCGGTTCATCAATGATGAGGTAAGTGTGGGGTCAAAGGAGGTGGGAATGGGGATTAGGGTGAAGTAATGAAGAAAGTTAAGGGTTACAGATGTGAGTGATTAAAGGCTTGGGTACGTATTGAGGGATAAAGAAATGAAAATGAAGAGATAAGTGTTACAGTGGATGGATGAAGAAATGAGCATTGGAGTAGATCAGGCATCAAGCAATTTTGGTTATTAAGTCAACCGCAGTCATGTAGTCCACATTGCCAGGGCCCAAATTGTCTTAAAATGTAGGATACTGTCAGTTAAACAATTATAATTACTTATCTTTTAAAACAGAACAAATAACCTTAACAAAAAGTTCTATTAAGAACTATATATTAAGGATTAGGGTCAGGGTCAAGGGATTAAGGAATGAAGAAAAAAATAAAAGGGTAGCAGTAGATGGAGAAAGAGCCGGGAGTTGTAGATCAGGGATTCGGCAACTTTTTTTTTAAATGTATTTTTTTTGGCATTTTGTGCCTTTATTGATAGGAGAGAGACAGTGGATAGGCTTGTGAAAGGGGGTGAGAGAGTAGGGGAAGACACTCTGCAAACTGGTCACAGGCTGGATTCAAACCCTGACCAGCAGAAGTATGTATATGGGACGTGCATTGTTGCTCACCACTCCACCAAACCAGCACCCCAGGGATTTGGCAACTTTTGTTGTTGAGAGGGCCACAGCAATTTAGTCCTTATTGCCAGGCACCATGTTGCCCAAACGTTTAGGATACTCTCAATTAAACAATTGTAATACTTATCATTTGAAGAAGAAGGAATAACTTATATGAGAGTTTGTATCAGCATTTATATTTTTACATTTAAATGTTAATAATTAGGTTCATTCTAGCGAGTTACAGAATTCAAGCCAATTTCAGCTACTTTTTCAACGCAAGTAGCAGAACTTTTTGTTTGAATATATTTTACTCATTTGTGTTTTTGATTTTACAAATGCAATTAGTGATACAGCTAAAAAAAATGACACACACAAACACAGCCAATTAAAGGTTTTCAGTGTTCTCATGGCTTTTTTTTTTATCACCGTTTCTCTGTACATTTTCATATGTTGAAATTGATGTGGCCACTGAGGCCATTAGTTGCCCACCCATGGGCTAGACAGATAAAAGGATGAGGATAGGGGTTGAAGTAAGAAGACATAAGGGTAGAGATCAGTGAGTGAACTGATGCCCGTGAAGAGCTAAAGGTAGGGTTTGGGGAGTAAAGAGGGGGAGGTAGGGTTCAAGAGAAGGTAAGGGCAAATGGATGAAGGCAAAAAGGTCATGATCAAGAGATGCAGGGATAAGAATTATGGTTGAGGAATGGAAGGGCTAAGAGGGAGATTTGAGTGAAGAAGTCCAGGATTGATCACAGAGCTTGGGCAAAGATGAGCTGTGTGGAGAAGTCATCTCTTTAGTCTTATTCTAGAAAGGGAAGGAAAGACAAGTGGAAGACCAGAGAATGAGGGGAGTGGGTTAGGGAGAGCGATGTAAAAACAATCAGATTCAAAAGTAACAGATTAGATGTGATTAGTAATATGTGACGTGGAAATGGAATGTGTATGAGGCGGACATTGGTTTCCAAACCAAATTAAAAGCTTAACTGAGTAAAATAATTTACTATTTTACGACTCATCTTGACAGTCCATGACAAGTTTGTTGTAACTCAGACAAAATGTCAAAATAGGTAGCTGTCCAAAGAACCAATGATTGTCACCAAAGCAGGTGCACTGCTCCGTTGAAATTGGTGCTGCAGTCTGATAGCGCACTTGGTTGGTAATCGAAAGGGTGCAGGTTTGACCCAAGCTCTGGCTGTCACATGGTGATGTGCCCATGGGCAGGACACTTCACCTCAAGTTGCTCCCACTGTGTCGGTGGGGTGTAAATGGGCATGAATGTGAATATGTTTGTTGATACTGATGCATAACTGACATAAAAATTCTGAATCATCAGTGAGTGATTGTGAGAGTGAATGGGTGTGAATGGGTAGATGTGACCTGCTTTGAGTTGTCAAAGACTAAAAAACCCAATAAAGGCTCAAGTTCATTTTACCATTTGATCAGTCAGTCTACGTATCAATCAATGAGTCTACCTGTAATGGCTCCAATTCATTCAATCAAGGTTATCTCACAACACTGTCATGCTCATACACTATTTGAAAAGGCCCAACATGTATCCACCTTGGGCACAGCACCGAGCAGCATTTACAAAGTTACAGAAGGAAGGATTAAACACTCATTCATCAGAAAGAGGTGGCAAATACAAACAAACTCGGCAAAAACATTAAATGAGATAGATTAATGTTTACAATAATAATAATCCCAAAGGTTTGTATGGTACTGGCAGGAACAACCATGTTTGATAGTCAGAAAAGTATAAAGCCTTATCACTCAAAGTCATTTTGGGTGGCCTGGAACTGTTGAACATTTTGCTTGTTTAAGCAGTATGTGGGATGAGCATTAGGGCTGCCTGAGGTTGTTTGTGTTTGCAGTACAATTGTTTTCTTGTCTGCCAGAATTATCAGTGAAGAATCAACTACCTTTCGAAATGATATAAAAGACACTTAAAATAGTTTATCATCCAAGGTTCAGAAAGATCGGATGGTAATGGTAAATGAACTATGGCTGTGGTTTTCCAGTCTTCTATCATCTAAAAAGTGTTCTATACCACATGTAAATTCACTACATTTCCACTGTTGTGGTGGATGATGCTACATAGATTGCCCAACTGGGGATCTATTTAATCCATGCCCCAACTGCCATGAAGTGAGATCAATTTGGTCCGTGTCGTGGATTAGTCATATAGGGTTGTACCTCCATTCTCCTACAAACCCAACTCTTTTGAAGTTGGGGCATTGTGTTTAACATCAATAAAAACAGAATACAATGATTACAAAATTCATTTTTTGATCTATATTCAACTGAAACTAGATCAAACTACAAAGATAAGATATTTAATGTTCAAACTAATACATTTCAGCAACATATTTAAGAAAAAAAACTGGGACAGGAACAACAAAAGACTAGGAAAGTTGAGGAACTCTGAAAAATATTCCACAGATGAACAGGTTCGATTAAATTAGTGAGTGCTATGATTGGGTATAAAGGGAGCATCCCCAAAAGGCTCAGTCATAAAGTATTCTTCCTCAGGAAGTCTTAATGTGTAATACAATCATGATTTAACAGTTGTCTCCCCAGTAGTACAGTATTCTTCCCTCCTCCTCCAGGGCAAAGAAATAAAGTCACTGAAACTCAGCCTCTACCTTCCGGCTGTAAAGCACCAGGACAGAGTAGCCTGATGTTTTAGATTTCATCTGTTGCTGCTAGGGTCTTAAAGACATGGCCTTTCTTCCTCCTCACTTCAGCCTGGTTTTCCATTTAGGGCCAAGCAGGGTTAACAAGAATAGAAAAAGTTGAACTGATCTAACTGTATTCCTGCAGGGGTTACCAGATACAGTTTATTTCTTAGCAAGAATGAAGTATTATGTTGTAAAGATCTTTCAGTTTCTAGAGTGTCCCACAACGTTGGCTCTGCTTGGCCCTGCATAGAAAAATTGGCTGTAATAGAAGCAGACATGGAGCCAGTGACAGCATGCTCCCTGTCTTCTCTCCCTTAGAGCTCAGAGGCTGTTGTCCAATGGCTGAGTGACTTTCAGCTGCAGGTCTACGCTTCAAACTTCCTGGGCGCTGGGTATGACTTGCCCACCATTAGCCGAATGACCCCAGAGGTAAGGCTACTGAATCCCTCTACCCAACTACCCTTTAACCCCAGAGAGGTTGCAGACATCACTGAGGACGACAGTGGAAACAAGTCTGGATGACTCTGATGCATGTACACTACTTCTTCCTTCAATTATTGTTTAATAAGCACAACATCAAACCAATGAACTGCCCCCCCCCCCCCCCCACACACACACACCCACCCACCCACCCACCCACCCCTGTCAGGTAAAAACCTTTCACCCCCATCCCTCCTAATAAAGTTGGTCAAACATTTGAAAATGATACTGTTGTGTCAACAACATATATTCTGATGTTATATGTTTTTGACATATAACTTAATGTATGAACCAAGTAATTTTCAAAAAGGATAAATATATTAACAACATACAAGTTAGAGAAAATAACTGTTACTTTTACTAATGTGACTAATTGTTACAATTTCTGGTTTTAACATAAGATTTGGCCTTTATAGAAAAATTAAACTACAGATATACAATGAAATAATTCTTACTTATACAGTACCTACTGAATACAACACTCATTTTCAAGAAAAGGTTTTTTTAAAAGATGGTATGAGGACTTTCTCAGTAATTATAAAAAAGTCTCACTTTTAGGTATATGCCTGATCGAAATACACACTTTAAGATGAGTTTCATAGCATCAAAGTAGGTTATCTATAAATGCTATTCCTTAGCTTTGCGGTCGGGTCAGACAGCCGGCTACAAAACTACGATACTAAGTTTTCCAAAAATTGCTTGTCGTCAGACATCAAAAACTAGCGCTACGTAACTAGAAAGAGATACATAACCTTGTCGCTTTGCATCCTGTAAGTTGTTGAAAAAAGAAGTTGTAAAGCAATGCAGAGTTCTGAGGAAGGTCCGAGCTGCATTTATTAGCATCACTACAAACACACGCTTTGGCTTGGGTCACATCTTTTGGTGCGTTCCAGTTGTAGTCTGAAGTAGGAATTTTCAGGTTCCGAGTAGGAAACTGCAACTTGAACGTCCCCCGAAGTCAGAGTTTCCTACTGAGAACTCGGTGAAACCTCGCCACCCCCGAGTTGACAATCGAAGATGGATGCCCCCAGTGTGAACAGTTCCTTAGCTCCTGTAATAATTAATTTATTAGCACTTCTGACTGGGGTGTGTCGCTCTAGCTCAGCTGTATACATAGTATTGTTAGACTTATATTTACAAAAATGCTGCCGTTCATGTGATATTTGTGAACAACAACACAGGGCGTGCTAACAACAGCTAAGAATAACCTGGTAGATCGGCATGTTTTCTTTCTGACTTCAACTGGAACGCAGATAAGTCCGAGATGATGTCACTCCCAGTTCCGAGGTTACTATAACGCAGCATTATGACAGTCACCGCGCGTGCTCATGGGTAGCAGAGTCTTTATGTCTTCGGAAATAGATTCTCCTCATAGCACCTTTAAGCTATTTTTGGGGGCTTTTTTATGCCTTTAACAACCTTAACCACTAGGCCATCTGCGCCCCAAGCAAAGTATTTCAAGATTTTTTTTAGTCAAAAATAAGGATTGCTTAAATCATTTTTCTGATCATTTAAGAGCACAATACTGTTTCTGCAAAGCCAGAAACATCCAATACAGAGGTTGAGATTGGTTCAAGAATTTTAAATTTAGCTTCATCTTTTCTAATATAAAGAAACAGTTCAAAGGAAGATGAAAAACACTGTTTGCAAGATAATTTTCCAGGCAGCTATCTACCCAGCAGCACATATGAAAATGACCTCAATGTTTAACAGTTCAGAGAGGACATTGAAACAGTGTCTACGAAATCTTACACTCAGGTTGACAACTTAATGAACAATAATTGTGAAAAAAATTTACATTTTGATATGAATTGGCATATTAAAGATATATTGTTCACAAGAAAAACACGTCATTCTAAACCATATGATAAATTGTTTTGTCGTTGCATGGAGTCAGTTTCTTTTTTGTTAAGTGTAATTCAGTTTAATTTCTGCTGCTGCTTTCCTCATTTAAAAGTTCTCAAATTGGAATGTAATCTTAGCTAACCCTATGACTATGGGATTAAAAATGTTTGAAAGGGATAAAACCAAATTTCTGTCAGCTTGAATTGAATTGCAATGCAGTGCTTCTCAGCTATATAACTCGTCCAAACTAAATATCAACAAGAGCAAACGAGGGTATTTAATCTCTTTACTTTGTATGTACAAATGTCCTCAATGAAACACAAACAAATGAAAAATGCATTTGACATAAATAGAATTAATAATGCAGAAATCTATTTAACAACACTTTCAACACTTCTGCTGCTGTTTGCTCTGAGAAAGCACATTGATGTTCTCCAACATGTTCACTGACATACAAATAATTTACAGCATACATATAAATTATTTGTATATGTTTGTCCTCCAGCACTATGCATGCCGATGGGATCAGTGTTGAGCTGACTTTGGACTGATTTTGTTATCACAGAAGTGAATTCCTACCACCCAAATCGGAAAACTAGTTTTTCATTCACCTATTATTTTTGAGTTATACAAGGGAATGTGTCCGTGTATGAGATGTGTTTCAGGATAGATCATGTTTGTGTGAGAGTATGTTTATTTAAGAAAATTAACTCTGAAAACAAAGACAGTAACATAGAGCAGGAGCTGAAAGGATAACTGGATAACATGTTCACTGATCACACATTCAAACAAATTGGTAACTGGCTATATTATGTTAGTTTTTTAATTAGAGAGAGATTTTGTTTGTGACTATTAGCATGGAGTTGAGTTCTTGTTTGAGAGTATCAAGTTAATGCTTGTTTATGCTCTCTCCCACTGCAAACATTTGCTTTTCTTGCTTTTAGAATTGTTTTAGAACATTTCCATTCCTACTCTGTTCTTTTCAGCTGGCAAAAGCTTCCATCAGATTTCCCACTATCATTTTTTCTTTGTGTTGCCAGTTTTTCTTCGATGTGTGACTGTGTTTATAAGTTTCTGTGTCTGTGTCATATAATTATGTACATCTGTGTGTGTGTGTGTGTGTGTGTGTGTGTGTGTGTGTGTGTGTGTGTGTGTGTGTGTGTGTGTGCGTGTCTGTGTGTGTGTGTGTGTGTGTGTGTGAGAGAGAGAGAAAGAGAGAGAGAGAAAGGGAAAGAGTGAGTGAGAAAGATAAAAAGTGACAAATAAAGTCTCTATAGAGTCCCTGGAAGCTTTCATTCCTGTTGTAAGGAAAAACCTGAATGTCCCACACTGTCACCTAAATTTTGTGTTTGTTTGTGTGTATAGGATCTAACAGCTATTGGAATAACTAAACCAGGTCACAGAAAGAAGATGACATCAGAGATTAACAAGCTAAGTGTCAATGAGTGGCTACCTGAGCAGGCACCTGTGAGTAAACACAAACACAACAACACGAACAGTTTAGACTGGTGGTTCCCAACTGGTGGGTCAGGGCCTTAAAACAGGTTGCCAAGCCATTTTGGTGTCATGTGTGCCTGGAAAGAATATGGACAGTATGTCATTTGGTATATGTTTAATAAAGCTATCATCAAAGTTTAAAAATGCACTATTTGGATTTGATGGAGGTGTTAAGTTTTAGTGTAATCTGAGTCAAAATATGTCTTTAAAAAGACAGTAGTGGGTGCTGAGGAAAAACCAGTTGAGTGCCAACAGTTTAGACAAGAAGCATCCTGATGTATATGCATTTATTAATGTATATCTATATCTATATATCTATATATCTATATATCTATATATATATATATATATATATGTATATATATATATATATCCATATCTATATCTATATATATATATATATATATATATATATATATATATATATATATATATATATATATATATATATATATATATATATATATATATATATATATATATATATATATATATATATATATATATATATATATATATATATACATATATATGTAAGATGTGTGTGTGTGCGCATGTTTGATTGATACATATATCTTTTTGGAGAAAATGTTTGTTTACTATCAACTTGATAACAATGAATTCTTAAGGTTTAATGTATAAAAAGACCTTCTTATTTGATGTTTACATTAATTTTTAATGTTAAAGCTGTCTGCTCTTCTCAAAAATATTTTCAAGAAAATATTTTATACCTAAAGATTTTTTTTCTCATATCAGTTACATTTGATTTAAACACAGAGATTATATGACATATATAGTAGGATATAGATATAAGTATGGATCCAAACTGTGTGACTGTAAGCAAGGCCTTTGCCCCAATTTCCCCCAAAATAAGTATGAAGATCAGTGTTTTTCACAGTCTTTCCTTTTGTTTCCAAATAATCCTGAAACATATGGCATTCAGGGGACTATTTTTCTGCTCCAAATTGCACTGATGCCTCTCAATTCCCAGACTGTAAATATCACTAACTTTTGGTCATATAACATACGACAGCATACCTTCCAGAGTATTTAATAAGAGTGAACAGATTGAAAAGCATCAACAACCTAATGATGTGTTGAACTACAATTCACAGGCAAGATAGCGAACAGAAACAGTTTTACATTCTTCTAACATTACCTCCCCAGTTTCTTCTCATGTCTACTGCTTTGTTGCAAAACAGAATTTTCCCCAGAACAGCCAGTTTAGGACTTCTTTGGTCAGGGTAATACAGTCTTTTTTACTGTGAAATTGTATTGAAAATTCTTTTATGGATTTGGCTCTTGGTTTTTTGTATTATAAGTAAAAAACAAGAAAGTAAATGGAAAATGCCAACAAACAAGAATATGATCTTCTCTAACCTTTTCTTCTATCAAAATTTCCTCCAACAGAAAACTGTATTATCATACGTTGACAATTCCCTATTCATTTTTAAGAAGTCTTGTGTCTGTAGAATATCCACGTAAAACAATACCACAAAAAGCAGGTGTGTGTTCTCTTGATCTTGCTGCACTGTTAACTGTGTGCATTCAGTGAATAATAATTTTTGTTAAACCTTTGCTTCACTGTCCTAGATCTCCCATTGTTTTAAAATACTTTAAGATTTGAAAATAACTGTCATGTGTTGCCAGCCTAAACAAACAAACCAGCCACGATATCAGCCCATTGATAATCAGACAGGTATATTTGTCAACATCTTGTGCAGCTGCTGGAACTGTCCTCTGTGGCAAGTTACTATCAACAGTGTTGACTAGCCAGGCGAGCAGTCATCTTTGTGGTGTTCCCATAGGCTAATCTTGGAGAGTGGCTGTCCGCCATTGGTCTAAGTCAGTACCACCAGGTGTTGGTGCAGAATGGTTATGAGAATATTGAATTCATCACTGACATCACCTGGGAGGACCTGCAGGAAATAGGCATCACAAAATTAGGTAAGGACTATCAATATGCTTTGCTTAACTTGTGACTTTTTAAATGTTGACCATGGTAGCCCTATCATCCTAATTAAAGGGTCTGAGCCATGTTGGTTTTTGCATAAAGACCATTCAACATGGCCAATGTTAACCAATCTCTGTAAATGTAATAGTCTGCTCCTTAACTGCTAGAATTAAGGGTGACACAACGTCATTTGTGGTAAGGATTTATATACTGCCATGAGGTGTAAAGCTGAAGAATTATTTTGGACTAAATTAAGATATGTCAGACTGCTTTATTTAAGCATTACTAATTGACTATATACTGTACATGCTCTGTTTTAAAAATGTTACAGTGTACAGTTGTAAGCTTTTATCTTAAGTCAGGAGAAACTGATCGATACCAACTAATAATGATAGCAATTTGTTTGATGTATTTAAATTTAAATTAAACAGGCTCTGTAATTTCTATCTTTTATTTTTCAGGCCATCAAAAGAAACTGATGCTGGCAGTAAAACGACTGGCTGAAATGCAACGAGGTTCTGAAGGGCGGGGCTCTCTTAGAAAGAAGCCTCCACCCATTACACAGCAGCAGGAAGTCATGTCAATGGATGGCCCGCCTCCAGACGGTAAACTTTGAAATGATCATAATACAGATTTAATGACTTTTAACTCTGTACTAAATAATATGTAAACACCATATCTAATGAGATCTTCCATTGCATATAATAGCTTGTGAAGAGATTTTCCAGCAGTCATGACTTCCTACTCCTCAATGATAAATTTGCCATGTCATTTGTCTTTCGTTTAGAGATCATGTCTCCAAAGATGGGTACCTTCCAGGACAGTGAGTTGAGTAAAGAGCTACAAAGTGCCATGACTCCGCCAGGGCAAGAAGTCTGCAAAGCTCAGCGTTCTCGGATTCTTAGCAAAGAACACGATGAGGCGATAATGGGAGGAGGGGGAGGTGTTGGGCCTCCTAAGAAGGAGGCTCGGACTATGAGGCAGCAGAGCAGCCAAGGCAGTACCTCCTCCCACAGGGGCAGTGTGTCCTCACAGGGCAAACACAGGCACTCCCACTCCCATTCCCAGCCTGCGCCGCCCTACACCCCCCCACACACTCCCACCAAGACAAGAACCTCTTCTTCCTCCTCCAGTTCCTCCGTCCAGAGTACAGCTTCCCCACAGGCCAAACACAAACCATCCTCACAGCAGTACATCCAAGGGGAGAGGCCTCAGTCCCCACGCTCCCATCCCCCTCAATCTCCAACTCACCGTGGAGCTCCTTGTCCCCAGGCTCAGCCCCAACAGCAACAGCAACAGCAGCCTCAAGTCCAGCTGCAGCAACAGGCAACTCCTCAGCATCCCCTCCAAACACAAGTCATGGAGGTGGAGGAGAATCAAAAACCCCCGGTCCCTCTTCTCTGTCTTCCACCAGAGGCTGAGATGGTTGAGGAAGAAGAAGAAGCAGAGCCTTCAGCGCTCCAGAAGAAACGAGCCCACAGCCTTAATAGATACGCTGTCTCAGATGGTGAGTGTGATGAGAAGGTGGGTGGAGGTGGAGAGGGAGAAGCAGAGGTTGTTGGAGGTCAGGGCTCTGTAGTAGTCAGGGGGGAAGGAGTTAAATACGCAACAGTGACCCACCGTGTCAGCCGCAGCCACTCAGTTCGCAACCAGGACAAAACAGTCAGCCGCAATCATACGCAATCCTTTGCTTTGCGTCAGAAGAAAAAAGGTCCACCCCCACCCCCACCCAAACGCTCTAGCTCTGCCATTTCCAGTTCTAACTCCAACTTGACTGATGCAAATACCCAGCAAAACATGCACACTACCACAGGAGGGATGCTTGATGTGCCTTACAACAACCAACAGCGGAGGGCGAGTGACCTGGGGGTGTCTGTAGAAGCTGGGCTTGTGGAGACAAACAGTATGGGTAGTGTGAGGAGCATTGCGGCTATGTTGGAGATGTCCTCTATAGGAGGTGGAGCCAAAGGCATGGCACTACAGAAGAATTTCTTACAGGTAATGTAAAAAATCTACTTTTTGTATGTCTGATAAATACTTTCTGTCCTTACAAACTTCTTTAATGTCCATATTATACAACCTAATGTTTCTGTTTTAGCAGGTGGGGAAAACCCGTGATGCCATTGGTCTGGATGGTGAAGTGGTAAACAGACGGCGGACTATCAGTGGTCCTGTCAGTGAGCTTGTGGCAGCTGCTAGACGTGATCAGCCAACTGCTGACCCTCTTGCTTTACCCTCTTCCCAAGCCCAGCCTGAACCCTCTCCTCCCCTGGTAAATTCATCTTCACCTAACCAGCCGTCCTCCCCCCACCCAAGTTCGGGTGGTAGCAACAGTTCATCAGAGAACCTACCATTTGCAGATGAGGGAAGCCTGACTATCCGCCGCCAGGGTAGAGGAGAAGGAGAAGGACAGGTAGCTATCTATATATATGTTTGTCTATCTATCTATCTATCTATCTATCTATCTATCTATCTATCTATCTATCATCTATCTATCTATCTATCTATCTATCTATCTATCTATCTATCTATCTATCTATCTATCTATCTGTACTTCTTGCTATTGCATCAGCATTATATATTGATGTAACGTAATGTGCTAATCTAGTGTGCATTTATGTATTGCAAATCCATAGCTTAGCCTCATTTTTCTCTAAGCTTTATATGTGCAATTCATTTATCACTGTTGTTTGATTGTTTGTGCAAAAATCCCCTCTTGTCATGAATGTATGAATTTTCCGTTAGTGTGTATTTTGTGTATGTCTGCAGGGTGACAGTGAGGGTCCCCAGGGAGATGGTCACCAGCAGGAGGATGTGTCCAGGGTTGAGCCTTCAGCAAACTTCAAAAGACGACCACGCAGTTCCACGCCCCATCCGAACGGGTCTGATTTCACCCTTCAGGAGTCATCCACTGTCAAGCGACGACCTAAGAGCCGTGACAAGGAACCTGAAGGCTACTCTGACATGGCTACAGCAAATGGAGAGCAGATAAGCACTGGGCACCCCAACACAACACAGCCAGTGCCCTACCAAAATGACACCGGCACAGTAAAACGCCGCCCAGTATCTGATGCTGGAGTGACAGAGCAGCCTCAACCTCAACCTCAACCTCAATCTCAACCTCAACCACAACCACAAGTGACTGCAGCACCTTGCAAGAACAGTGCTGATCAAGGAGCTCAAGTGGGCAATGAAGGAGCCCCAGTGAGAAAACCAAAGCCTCCAGTGTCCCCAAAGCCTGTTATTGCACAGATTAAGAGACAAGGAGGCCCACAGACCCCTCCACAGCATGTCTCCAACAAGAGAGTCCCCCTGCCTGGCCCTGGGACACCTGGAAGCCCAGGTTAGTGTTTGTGTGTGTCAGCTCAAGGTGAAGATTGTGAAAGTGAATTAAATAATGTCATACATTTGTAGGGAAATAAATCTCTTCAATATGGGGAGCAAAAGACATTGTGACATGATTCACCTAGACATGCCACACAAGAAAGAAAAGCATAGTCTAAATTTATCAGCCAGTGAGCCTGCACCATAAAGCCTTCCCATAAAAGATGCGTCAACGTTAGTCTCCAAAGCCTACTCAAGTGAGTGTAAAGCTACCTTTTGTGTTTGTTTGACTTATATCCATGTACTCTAGTCAATGCCACATCCTGCTCACACAGACTCTCACAGTGGTCCTCCTTAGCTAGTCCCCATACCTTTGGTATTGTGATGTGTCAAAAAGCCCAGTAACATAGGCTTGGTCTATCATTGTGTCAAGTCTGGAGCTGATGAGGGCTAAAGTCTGTCCATCCATTCCTGATCTATACTGAGCCTATCTCAGCTGACATTGCCTAAGAGGCAGGGTACAGCCTGGACTGGTCACCAGCCAATCACATGGCCACATAGGGAAACAAACAGCCATTCACACTCAAAATGCTATAGTTAGCTAAGGGCAATTTAGAGTCACCAGTTGACCGAATTAGCATGTTTTCAGTCTGTGGGAGGAAGCTGGAGTGCCTGGACAGAACCCATGCATGCATGGGGAGAACATATAAGCCTATATCAAGTCATTAACCTGATATCTGCTGAAGCAATATCTTAACAGCAAGCCTGAAACATTGCCATATGTAAAATTTATCCAAAAGAAAGTTGTTTTTCACCTCTTAAAATTAGACAGGCCATTTGCCTCCTGGATTACAACTGAAACTATACTAAAGATTTTTTTCTTCAGTTAGCAAGACTTTCTGATGTTGGAACATACTCGAGAAGAGTAGGGGTGTAGGGCTATAGAGAGGTTATGGGGTCTTTCTATAAAATTATTTAGCAGGGGTTTTATATCTGATTGGGACTTACGAGACTTAAAATGTAGGATTTTTGTTTGACAGATATTTGCATTTTTGTTATATAAATACCTCGAATGCAGCAGCACAGACATGATGACAGGCAGCAAATATGACATAAAACAGTCCAGTCATTTTTGTGATAATATTTACTGCTTACAAGGTCATGGGAAAAACACTTAATGAAGCAGAGTCACAAAAAACGTCAGAGCCTCTCTATTGTTCTTTGGGGTAAAATTAGGCTAGAATAAAATCCACTGTCAAAATTGACACAGCAATTCAGATTTGACCTCATACACTCAGAAAGTCATCGGCTAGAATATTTTGAATTCAGCTCCTCCTCCACCTGTCAAAAATTAGTCAACTGGTGAGGCTTGATGTACTATTTTTCTAATAATACAGCAGTATTTAGCAATACATACCATCCATCATGGTATATTTGGTATTGCCTGGCACATCCATAGTTCTCTAAATTGGTGTAATAATCACAAGGGTTGGGGCAGCCACACATATAATTTACTATACAAATATATCTTTGCATATTGGCTATAAGTGTTACATAACTGTGTTAAACTACAACTTAGTACAAAACCTGTCTTTGATCGAGCTTTAACCTTTATTTATTTTTTTTTAATTCCTGCAGGGGAGGGAAAGAAGATTCCTCCACCTGTCTCACCTAAACCTACACCACCACCTATGGCACCGAAACCAGCCAAACTAATCCACTCTATGACCAGCCCTCCAGCTCCTTTCCCAGCTCCTGCCCCAGCTTCAGCTCAAGTCCCTATCAAGCACTCTGTAGTGGCCAGACAGACGAGCTCACCTCCCTGTTTCCCACCTTCTAACATCCCAAGTCCTCCAAATGCCAAACCCCTCAGCCCATCTCCCCAGAGCCCCCACACCCCACAGACCCCAACCACTCCACAAACACCCCAAACTCCAGCTACTCCCAGTCCCACACCGCCACCGGTCAAGCCTCCACGCTCCTCCATTGGGGGTGTGTCGGTGGATAGTGGAATGACAGGAGGTGCAGTGACGCAGCCATCACCTGTAACGACGGACTTTGGTGTTGATTCTTTGGTGCATCAGAAACTGGAAGAGACAAGCGCATCACTGGCTGCTGCCCTGCAGGCTGTGGAGGATAAGATACTACGGCAAGAGTAAGAAAACACACACATATACACACACAATTACAATTTCACGCAAGTCTATGCTAATACACATGCTTAAACAAACACCATGCTGTGAAAGCCGGATGTGTCATATCCTTTATTATGCATAATTTTTCTGCTTTGAAAAACATTTCACATTACTCCCTCATCTTCACTGTAATCTTTGTTTATGTAGTCCTGAAAAAAACTCCATACCAAAAGCTTTCTCAAGCAAGTTAATCTTATTCTGTTGAAATACTTAGTCAGCATTTTTTTGTTATGTACTCTTAGTGGCACTTTTCACAGCCTTCAAATTTGCACAGATTTTTACATAAAAAAATTGAGCAATGCAGCAAGTTCATGAGAATTGTGCTTGTATTTTTCGCATGTTTAACTGTTATAATTTTTACAGTAAAAAAAAAATATTTTCTGCAGATTTTTTACATTTTTTACACTGCACTGCATAAATGAAGATTTCTGCAGTGCAGCTTAAAACTGCTTTAACTTTCAGGCTCTACAGATTTGGCATTCTTCGATCTATAGACTCAATTCTTGCTGTAACAGCTTCACTGACTTCTAAACTATTTTTACATGTGTTCAGCTTTTTTGTTACCTTGTACAGTTTTTGAGACATCACTGTTTAAGCAACACCAAGTTTTGAAGAAATCTCTTTCCTAAGAGTGAGTCACTTGATCAGTCAGAGTGTAGCTGCAGCTGCTGAAAGACAAGAAATCTGAAGAATCTTCCTGCTATAACATCCTCAAACTTTGCACCACTGACATGATTTATACACAAACACGTTGGGACACTTCTCGTCTTTCACCTGAAATTAGTTTCAAACTCTACATTGACATTGTTTAATCTCAGTGAGCCTTAGAGTGACGGGTATGTCGCCAATTCTGCCATCTGCTCCCATTATAAAATTTCAGCCCCAGAGAGCTGATCGTTTCGCTTGGGAGCTCATTTGTGAATTCCTCTCGTGTCAGCATTTTCTACAGTACAGACATAAAACTTATATCAGTCGTTTCAGCAGATTCTTGGGATGCTCATGGTGCAATGTTTTTGTATATATGTATCATGGTTTTGAAACAGCAACAACATGTATACCTGGAAGTATCCAGCGTCACCTCCTGCTCTGTACACACGTACCAGTGACATTAAATACACTGCTCCCTACTCCTACTGTCTAAGCTTGAATGCGCCTCTTGGCTTTGTGACAACACTGCTGTCTCACGCTCCCAAGGCCATGGGTTCGATCCACAGTTGGGATATTACATTTTTGTTACAGTGTTTTGGGGTCATTATGATACTAGAAGACATTTAAGTTGGGTACGATACATTTTAAAAGTTGCTTAAATAATTTCAAATCAACTCAAATCTGAAGTCAAATGGTTATTCAGAGAGAAACGTACTTCCTTAACCTAATGGTAAAGAAATTCTATTTAAACAGTACATTAATGTGCCTTTTCAGCTTCCTGAGTGTTGGTAACAGGGTTGCGCTAGATATAGCAAACATCAAATAAAACATGCAATAAATAAAAATCCTTTAATGCCCGAGATGCACCAATCAAGCTTTTAATAGTTTCATATATATTATTGATGAATATATAACAGAACACTGTCAAACTGAAAGTAAATTTTTTAAAAATTCTGAAGCCCAGATGTCCTCCAATATGATAATGACCCTTTTAATAAAGGCGCTTGATGACTACAGCTGCTTTCTGCTGGGTATTAGTCGGGATGCCACAGGTTGTCACTCTTTCAACAATGGTGCAATCAGTTTTGGAAAGCTATCATGGTTTTTGCACAGCAACAGCAGGGCCCCTCCCGCTTCACCGTGACTCTCTCATCTCTCTTCCTCTTCTCTCTCACTGATAGCCTGGCTCTGTCCTTCCGTTCCGGTGAAGCAAGCACCTCCCTCCTGCTTCACCGTGGCTCTCTCTCTCTGTCTCCCTCCACTCTCTCACTTGTAGCCAGCTTACCAGTGAGAGAGAACAGAACTGAACTGGGTGATTCGCAACTTTTCACTCTTTCAACAACGCTGCAATCCGTTTTTTGAAAGCTATCATGAGTTTGGCTCAGTGACAGCTTGTTTAACCTGAAGGCCCAGCTCCACTTGAGTGCTCTCAACTAGAGCTGCAACTATCGAGTATTTTTGGAATCGAGTACTCTGTCAATTATTTCTTCGAGTACTCGAGTACTCTAATAAAATATACTTTTTTGATTTTAAACAATGCAACATGTTAGGGCTTTCAAGTTGAGCAACCAAATGCCGTTTATTCCTCAGAAAAGGGTTTTTATTTTAACAACTTTCAAAGTTTAAACCAGTACTGGCTTAAAGCAAGCCAATACAATACTGATTTACAAAGCAGTAATATAATTCTGCAATTATATTTGTGAAGTGTGTTCTGGAGGGCATTGTGTAGTTTGGATTGAAATCCTTGATCATGTTCTTAAATCCTGTGTCCTCCACCATGGAAAGAGGACGCATGTCTGTGATGACCATATTTAAAATGCTGTAATAGAAATATTTGCAGCCCTAACGACGTGCTATCATGCTAAGCTACATGCTAGGCTAACTCAGTTTGACATCAGACACACTGCACTGTGTTTTCTTTTCGTCCCTTCTTGTAGTGACCACACACTTGGGACACTCTCTGCCATTTCTTCTGCAGACTCTCTCCTTTCTGTCCCTCTCTTTTCTCTTCCTTCATGATTTTACAAGCCGCGCAGCAGCGGAGGTAGTTTCTGTGCCACAGAAATGACCGTCCGTGTCAAACACCGGGCACTGTATTGTAGTCCAGATATATATTTATATGTATAATTATATATTAAACGAGGCTTCGAGGCACACAATTTAATTCGAGGATATTTTGTAATCGAGTACTCGCGAATATTCGAGGAATCGTTTCAGCTCTACGCTAAACACGTGCATGGGCACTGCCTCATGGCTTATCAGCAATGCTTCCTACTCTCCCTCTGGTGGTCTGGGTTCAAATCCTGGCTAAGGCACTCGTACACATGTGGACAAAATTGTTGGTACCCTTCCATTAAACAAAGAAAAAACACAACAGTCAATGAAATAACTTGCAATTGACAAAAGTAATAATAAATTAAAATATACTTAAAGGAAAAGTTCGGTTCCTGCAGCTTTTACATTGTTTATAGAATGAAGAACAACAATATACTCACCCAGAAGGCTTTCCTGATGCAAACGGTGCTTCGGGAGATATTTAGATCCAAAATCGAGCAGCGGACACCGATATAATGGTAGCCCGTAGGGCATAGATCGCCGCTCCTAAAAACTGCATTAATCGTTCAAAAACTCATGTTTTTCACCAATATTCCATCATGATTTGCTCCGAAAGGACCGCCATTGCAGCCTGTGTCTCTCCACACAGCGCTGTGTGGCTGAACTAACCTCTGAACTGACGAGCTGTTTACATGCCCTTTGCGCATGCGCAGTACTCTCTGGAGCGTTGCGATCGCTTCCTTATCTGTATATCTGTATACTGTGGCTCCAAACTGTAAGGACGTCCATCATATTCAAAGTCCTCCTCCACAGCATCTTCATCCCATAGACATTCGTCCATTTTGCACAAAACTGGAAGAAGAAAGTTGATTTGTAGCTGCCGATCTTCCCCTGAAACAATGAGCCGCACTGCGCATGCGCGAAGAGCATGTAAACAGCTCGTCAGTTCAGAGGTTAGTTCAGCCACACAGCGCTGTGTGGAGAGACACAGGCTGCAATGGCGGTCCTTTCGGAGCAAATCATGATGGAATATCGGTGAAAAACATGAGTTTTTGAACGATTAATGCAGTTTTTAGGAGCGGCGATCTATGCCCTACGGGCTACCATTATATCGGTGTCCGCTGCTCGATTTTGGATCTAAATATCTCCCGAAGCACCGTTTGCATCAGGAAAGCCTTCTGGGTGAGTATATTGTTCTACTTCATTCTATAAACAATGTAAAAGCTGCAGGAACCGAACTTTTCCTTTAAAATCAGACATTGGTTCTGAATTGTGCTTTAAACAGATTTATTTAAAAAAAAAAAAAAAACTAATGAAACTGGCCTGGATAAAAATGATGGTACCCTTAACTCAGTGTTTTGTTGCACAACCCTCTGAGGCAGTTACTGCAATCAGGCAGTTTCTGTAACTCTCAAAAAGACTTCTGCACATGTTTGCAGATATTTTGGCCCACTCCTTGTGAGCGAACTGCTCAATCTGTCCCAGATTTGAAGGCTGTCTTCTCCAGACTGCACATTTCTGCTCCTTCCACAAATGTTCAATAGGATTTAGATCAGGGCTTATAGAGGGCCACTTCAGAATGGTCCAGTGTTTTGCTCTTAGCCATTCTTCTGTGTTTTAGCTGTGTTTTGGGTCATTGTCCTGTTGAAGGACCCATGATCTGCAGGTGAGACCAAGATTTCTGACACTGGGCAGCACATTTTGCTCCAGAATGCCTTGATAGTCTTGAGATTTCATTGTACCCTGCACAGATTCAAGCACCTTGTGCCAGAGGCAGTGAAGCTGCCCCAGAACAATAACTGAGCCTCCTCCATGTTTCACAGTACATACAGTGTTCTTTTCTTTGTATGCTTCATTTTCTTTGGTGACCATAGAGCTGATATGACTTGCCAAAAAGCTCCAGTTTTGTCTCATCTGTCCAAAGGACATTCTCCCAGGAGCTGTGTACCTTGTCAGTATGCATTTTGGCAAATTCCAGTCTCACTTTTTTTGATTTGCTGTCAACAATGATGTCCTCTATTAAATCCATTTTGACTTACAAAGCGATGGATGGCGCTATCTTACACTGATGTACCTTGACCATGGAGTTCACCTCTAATCTCTTTGGGAGTTGTTCTGGGCTCTTTGGTTTCCATTGGTATTATCCGTCTCTCCAATTTGTCAAGAATTTTCCTCTTGCTGCCACATCCAGGGAGGTTGGCTACAGTCCTTTGTACCTAAAACTTCTGAATAATCTGTGCAATGGTAATCACTGGACCACCAGCTCCTTGGAGATGGTTGTATAGCCTTTATCTTTAACATGCTTGTCAATAATTTTCTTTCTAATCTTCTGAGACAACTCTCTCCTTGGCTTTTGTGGTCCATGTTCAGTGTGGTACACACCACAATACAAAACAGCACAGTGACTTTGACCTTACAATAGGCAGACTGACTGATTACAACGTTAGAACAAAAGTTTGGACACACCTTCTCATTCAATGTTTTTTCTTTATTTTCATCTCTATTTACATTGTAGATTCCCACTGAAGGTATCAAAACTATGAATGAACACATGTAGAATTGTGTACTTAACAAAAAAGTGTGAAATAAATGAAAACATGTCTTCATACATACATGCACTGATGCATATATAGTAAAATAGATAAATATATTAATCTATAAATATGCAGATCAATAGAAATATATCAATAAATAAATGCATACATTCTATACAAACACACATACTTAGAATAGACAAGTAAATAAATACAGGAACATGTATATACTCTCATACATACGTAAGTACATGTATAATTAAATGCATATATTCATACATACACACATACTTGTATTAGAGGTGTAGTCAGCGATGTTGGAAAAACGAGTGGAGAGGTTGTTCATAAACAAATTTAGACGTGCATCGTTATGGAAACGGCCGTAGAAACTGCGTAGCCGACCAACGTAGCTCAGGTAACCCCGACTCGTCAGGCAACTCTACTGACAATATTGATAACATCATGACAACGGTACATTTTGGCAGATTAGACAACAAGATGAATGTCCGACGGCTGTTACTGTTATGTGAAGCACCACAAAGCTAATGTTGCCTTACCTATCCAGCAGAAAGACGGCGACATCCGCGTTCGTTTTCAGGTCTTTCAGTTCGCGGAGTTCCCTCCACTGTTGGAAAGCAACACTAATCTTGACCCGGGTCTTTGCTCTTTCATGGTCATAGCCCTTCTTTTTCACTTTCTGCTCCTCTGAACTTTTTCTTTTGGGCGGTTTTTCAGCCATTGCTACTGCACCTATTGTATGTCTCCCTTACGCTAACTGCGCAAGCTACGCATCCTACTACTCCCCCTCCCCCCTCTGTCTGATCTGCGCATGAGTATGATCGCCCCCTGGATGTGGGGGGGTGTACTCTGTTTTGGTAACTCGGTCCGAGCCACAGTATTTACCTGCTGAAATTCAGGCCCAAGGCTGTGTATTGAAACCGGATTTTTTTTTCCACATTCTGTCAGTGGTGACATCTTGTGGATGGAGAGGAGAAATACGGTGAATTTGACAAAATACTGCTTTAGATTAGAAGATTAGAAGATCGCTGACTACACCTTTATTATGAAAGTAAATAAATACATAGATATTTAGATAGATATATGCAAAGATAGATGGATGAATAAATAAATGCATATATTTATCCACACATACACAAACATACTTTCATCAACAGAAATATAGCCATAAAGAAATGGATGTAATTATCCATCAGTGCACCCTGATGGATAATTCATTTTATAATATACTTATTAAAAAATACTCTGGCGGGGACAGTGTTAAGGACTGTTGATTGCTACAGCTTTCTTGCTGCTATGCATCTGGCTGCTTTCCTGTCAGTCTGGACATCAAAGGTTGTCACTCATTCAACCTTTACTTCCATACAACAATGCATTTTTCTGGTTAGAATGCATATCTCATAACATATTTAACACTTCCGCTACTGATTACAGTCTTTGTCATTTTATGCCATACAAATTTAACTCTTTTAACCATTGTTTAGAGGGCATACATTTCAGCAGTTTTCTACTATTTTAATTCACATTTATTCATTTTTAGCTTTTTTTTCACAGGTTTAAACATTTTTATTCCACATGTTCCAGTTTTCAGTTTTGCTTTACTGCTTCCAACTATTTCTGTCACATATTCACATTTTCAGCTTCGTTTGCACTGCTTTAAGCTATTTCATTTCAAATTTTCTGCATTTGACTCAGTATTTCAACGTATTTGCTGCAAGGAAATACAGTTCTTTTAGTTACAAAAGTAGACACTGTTTTTTTTTTTAAATGTATTTTTTGGGCATTTTGTGCCTTTATTGATAGGAGAGAGACAGTGGATAGGCTTGTGAAAGGGGGTGAGAGAGTAGGGGAAGACACTCTGCAAATTGGTCACAGGCGGGATTTGAACCTGGACCGGCAGAAGCATGTACCTGGGGTGCCTGGTTGCTAACCACTCCACCAAACCAGCACCCCAAGTAGACACTGTTTGACTTATAAGTGATCTATATCCTTAAGTTTGTTTAATTGTACAAAACAACAGTTTACGGATTATCAATCCACTCTTCTATTTTTTAACTTTTTTGTATGTCTGACTGAAGAGTGTCTTGCTGCCCTACGTGTTGACGCTGTTGTCTGTTGGCATCCCATCACTTTGCCCTCCAAATAATTTTGTCTGACTCTATCAAAAGCCTCTAAAAATACTTGCACTTCAGCCTTTGTAGCTTTCAAATGTTATGCTCTTGGTAATGACCACAGAAGATCGCCTCTAAAGAGGGGAAAGCTCTGCAATCAAAACACCTGGTGTGAAATCAGCTGGTAATGAGAAACAAGCAAACAAAGGAGCTTGCAGAGCCACTGCATGGCTAGAAAAGCTGATAGCTGTTGGACCAGCTGTGAGGATTTTACACCTTTAAACACCGAGATGTGGAAGTTATGCAGTCACAAGTTTCACAGCATTATTAATTAAACCACTCACAGTCTAATGCTGCCAGAAGGAGCTGCAACAATCTGTGAGGGTGTCATGTGAGACTCTGTTGTTTTTGCTTAAAAAATCCTAACATTGCTCATAAGAATTTCTAAAAAAAAAAACTACAAGAGCATAGGGCATTTTGTGGTATTAATGTCTGTATTAATGTCCAGTAGTTTTTCACAGTAATTTGCCAAGTTTTTTTAGCTCACAATTTATTATGCTATTTCACAGTTTCTGATGGAAAGTTTAAACTAGTAAAATGAGCACTCACCCATTTCTCTCCTTACTGTATGAGGAGTTCTTTTGACATCAGGCTTCAGTTTAGCCTTTTAAGGTATATATATATGGGAATAATTTCACTTTTAAAATATTTGAAGAGATAAAGCCAAGTAAAATATGGTTTTTGGAATAGGTTTAAAATTAATATGAACTAGAAGTGCTCTGAGAGCACAAACCTTAACCAAAGCCTTTCCAACACTGATGGACGAGTTATTGTCAAAATATGAAAACTGCCCTTTCCTGCACTGTTAACAAATCTTTGAAAAAAAAATCCTTGATTCACTCTGGGTTGAATTTGGATCACCATCAGGATCTGAAAACTTATCCCTTGTTTCATGAACAACATTCCCACAAAATTTCAACCAAATTGAATTATTTGGAAACAGTCCAGCTGACAGCCTTGGCTGGGCCCGGGACAAGATAATCTGAGATCTGACCCTCATCCCAGCTACTTGGCACTCAACCGCAAAATGCTGCAGTGTGTGATGAAGGTCCCCAAGTTGAAAAGCCCACAGAACAACATCTTCTGCGAAGAGCAGTTAACATTCTGAGGTCTCCAAACTGAACACCTTCCTCCCCTTGGCTGCACCTTGAGGTCCTTTCCATTAAATAAACAGCAGAATCAGTGACATTGGCAGGGGTCAATACGCACTGGTACGCATCCTTCTTTGTGCTGAGAATGTGAACACAACTGTGACTTGGGTTGTACATGGACCAAATGGCTCACAGCAGAGGCCCTGGAACCCCATTTTATGCTGTACTCCCCACAAGATCTCCTGAGGAACATGGTTGTAGGCTTTGTTCAAGTCCACAAAAGTCATGCAGACTGGATGAGCAAACTTCCATGCTCCCTTAAGAAGCCGTGTATCTGTAAAGAGCTGGTCTACTGTCCCACATTCCACATTGTTCCTCCTGGATCTGGGGTTCGA
Organism: Scarus forsteni; assembly: GCA_036419115.1. Lineage (NCBI taxonomy): Eukaryota > Metazoa > Chordata > Actinopteri > Labriformes > Labridae > Scarus > Scarus forsteni. Next base: position 1,567,500 of record JAZDUH010000413.1, read on the forward strand.
CAATCAGCCAGAGCTTCCTTTCCAGCACCAACAAGATTAAACTTCCTTAGGCTACGTTTACACGTAGTCGGGTATTTTGAGAAACGAATATTTCCCTCCCTCCGTTTTCCAAAATAACATCGTGCACACGGCATCGTTTTCAAAAAAGTTTCCGTTTACATCAACCCGCATAAATACGCCGTCGAGCGCCGTCATAACTACGCCAAGCCTATGGGTAGCAGTGTAGGAAGAAGGAGAAAGCCATACAAGCCAATCAGAAGCCTCATATCGACGACCACCATAGACATGTATACGTAGACGCCTCATTGCGGCCTGGACCACATCGGTCGTCGCCGCCATATTGGAGGGGTCTCTTCACTCCGGTCTAGAACCAGAAACATGTCGAGTGAACACATTTATGCTCGTATTTTGTGCAGCCTAAAGTGACAGTGAACGGCGCAATATTGAAAGCAGATGACTTTTTTTAGTTTTATTCCAACACAGCTGAGTATAAACATATTTAAAGTTTAATACACATGTCAACGTGATTTATATAAGATGTCTGGTTTGTGTGTGCGAGCGCAAGTAAATGTGCCTGTGCCTGAAATAGTTGCATTGAATATTCTCACAGCACACAAAAACAAAAATATGAAAATAATAATAATAATAATAATAATTCATTTATATATATATATATATATATATATATATATATATATATATATATATATATATATATATATACATATAATAAGAAGGGGATCAAGAAAATAAATGAGTAAGTCTGATGATTAAGTAATAATGGCAATATAGTAATAGTAATAGTAGTAACAACAACAACAGTATTATTATTATTATTATTTTCGTATTTTTTGTTTTTGTGTGCTGTAAGAATATTCAGTGCAACTAGTTCAGGCACAGGCACATGTACGTGCGCTCGCACACACAAACCACACATCTTACATAAATCATGTTGACACGAGCATTAATGCGTTCACTCCACTTGTTTCTGGTGCTAGACCAGAGTGAAGAGACCCCTCCAATATGGCGGCGACGCCCGATGTGGTCCGGCCATGGATGTATTATGAGAAAAAATAATACATCCATGGGTCCAGCACGTAATGAGGCGTCTACGTATATAATGTCTAGGGCTCAGGGCTCAGGGTTCAGGGAGGAGATTGAGATTCAGCCTGTATTTCTCCGTTTTTCTCAGTTTGCATGAGTACGCAAAAACGGAGTTTTCCGAAATCTCCACTTTGGCCGGAGTTTTTAGAAAGATTCGTTTTCCGAGGCGAATTCGCCGTTTGCGTGTAAATGAAAGGCACAAACGAAGGGAAATGTCTCCGTTTTTAAAAATACCCGTGTATGTGTAAACGTAGCCTTAGGGATGCGGAGTTGGGCAATTCCTCTGGAACACATTCTCTGCCCCCCATTTTAAAAATGGGGACCACCATCCCAGGCTGCCATTTCACAGGTACTGTCTTTACCTCCACGCAACATTTAAGAGGCGTGTTAGCGAAGACAGCCTAACAGTGTCCACGGACTTTAGGATCTCGGGGTGAATCTTGTGGCCCTTTGCCGCTAAGGAGCTTTTAATCTAGAGGAGATTTTAGTTGGGTTCAGGAGCTCCTCAAAGTGTGCCTTCAACCATTCAACAATATCCTAAGGTCAGGTCAGCAGCTCCCCAGGCCTATCCTCAGAATTAGAGTCCTCTGACACACATCACACCTGAAGCCCACAGAGGCTAATTAGAAGTGAGTACCAAGTCTTTATGACAGTCTTTGGCTCCGTGGACTCTGGCTGTTGACAACTCTAAGAAAGCAATGTCCAAATACTCCATAATCCTTGCTCAAAATGAGAGTGAATGTGGAGGTTTCCAACATGTGGTGATTGTTTTTTTTTTCTTTTCCAGCAGTAAGTCCCACTAACAGAGCTCTTCTCTTGACCAGTGTCAAACTTAGATCTGGAAAATCTTTCAAAATAAATATAGCAGGCAAACAAGGCAGTTTGATGTTAGCTTGGAAAGGTTAAAGGCAATCATGTTCCGAGTCTTGATCACTGAGGTACACTCCCAAAACATGTGAAAGGAACTACCAATAGCTTGGAAAGAGCAGAAGGCGAGTATGGGATTATTGATAACCTTCATCAGATGGAATTTCCTAGGAGTTAAATAAACCCTGTGTATATAGCTGAAATGTATTTGCTGATGATCAGGATTTCTGGAAGCTAATCCCACATTAACCCATTAACCATTCAAATGTGGGTTTCAGATCTGGAATGTCTTTCCACCACAACATGTCTGATGCCAGTGCTCTATAAGAATGCTGCAACATAAAAAAATAAAGTCTTGAAACAAAACCACTTGTGCCTCTAGCAGAATGGAACAGTTTATGCAGTGGATGTGGTGTGAGAGGGGTCTGTAATCGGACACCACTGCCTTATAAGGGCGGCCTCAGCTGCAAATAAAAGAAAAAGGAAGTACGTGGAGTGCCAAATTTAGCACATATATCTTGAAAAGTATATCGACTCCCCTCACTGCAAATATCGCCAAGTGTGCAAACATTATTTCTCTCACAATCAGGAAAACAGATGGGTTGACCACCAATCAACAGTTTGTCATTGTTAAATATTGGAGAGTTAGGACCCCAATCACGAAGAACAACCAGCCAATCTCTCAAACTTCCTCTGTATGTAAAGCAAATACGATATGATTGGAGTAATGTTCCCAAAAGCTTCCTGGAAACATTTGCATCAAGCATGCCCAAACGAATTTTTGAAGTGATTAACAAGAACGGTGGAGCTACTCATTACTGAGTCCTACTGAGAAACATTTTTGTTCTGGTTTGGAGAGTTTTTTGTAATTTTTTGAGCGATGGTCTTAAACTTTTGATCAGCTGATAAACAGCCTATTTCAGTTTACTTGTTGTTTTCAATAAATTACTTTTTCAAAGTGCTTTTTGTCACACTTCCCCTTCTTGCTTTTGCATATTGTAGCTCTATTTAAAACCTCATTAAGGTCCAAATGTGCAAAATGCATATTCTAGCAATTTTTCAACTGGTCCTAAGATTTTGATCAGGTCTGTATGGCTGCAGATCAGATGAAACGACAACAAAGATGATCGTTGATATTTGGCCTTGGGTGCTCTGGTACCAAATGCACTGATGAGTATCCCTATGTTTGAACATGATGTTTATTAGGGACAAACCATGATGAGTGCAGAGGTCCAATAACAGAGCACCACTGGGAATCAGGTCTGCCAGGCTGTTCCTCCCAATCACACCCCTCAGGTGTCTGTGCTGCTATGCCCCATCTAGTGGTGGCAAGGACATAACATGAATTTCCCCGGATCCACCAAGTCCCAAGCAGCCACTTGAGTCAGTCAGTTGTTCACGTGATGATCTCAGTCCAATTGGAGGCAGGGTCAGCACACCTAAATCCAACACACTCTGTCACATCGAGGGCATAGGAGAATCCTCCCAACACAGTCAAACAAATAAAGACCCATAATACAAAGCAAAATATACAACTAGGGTCCTAACACCCAGCCTTATCCCATCTGTCACTGGACAAGATGTGGGATATACCCTGAACCGGTCGCCTGTCAATCGCAGGGTCACGCAGAGGAGAGACAGACAACCATTCAAACTCACACTCATACCAACGGGCAATTTAGAGTCACCAATTAAAGCTAGGGTGGGTAATTTTGGTAAACTACTATGAATTTGAAAGTAGCATTTCCTCAGGGCTCCGCCTAGCCTCTACCACCCCTTCTCCAAAATGACCCCCCGCACACATGCACGTGTGCGGCTGATTCACAACCAGGAGACCGCCAGCACAATGTTTATGTTTCACACTACACCAAGTCATGTCTCAGTCAGCGGTAAGAAAACACCAAAACATTATCATATAAAACTTTTCTACAGTACTGTATTACAAGTCATCTTTACTTGTTAGTCATCCATGGGCCCCAAACTTATAATACCTACTTACTTAACATGACCCTCTGACTTTCCCTAAGCACCAGCCGATCACTGGATTTCCTTCATACAGAGAAATAGTTTCAGAACCGTTTAATGAGTAACAATGAAAACGAATAACAGTGAGTTTTATATTCAGTTATCTAGGAAAAGTGACTATATAGTGAATCGTTTTTTAGAAGCTTAATAACTATGTACCATAACAGAGTAAAATTTACCATACTAAGACAGTGATTATGCTTTTGGGAATCACATATGTAATTTTTAAAATACTCTTAGCTGTTTTTAGCAGTCTAAGCCTTCATCCTTTGTAGATATTCACAACAGGCTCCTTGTCTTGCACCTATTTCCTAAAAGCAAAAGAGGCTCCTATGAAGTACATCCCTCCATTTTGTCTAACTCTTTTCTTCTGTGTGTGTTTCTGTGTGTGCTTAGCTCTGTGGTTGAGCAGAAGACCACAGTCAGCATCCTCGACGACATCGGCAGCATGTTCGATGACCTGGCTGACCAGCTGGATGCCATGTTGGAGTAACCATGGGGAACCATTCAGCCTGTCTCCATGACAACGCTGCTTAAGGAGTGACTAAGATGGCACAATAGGGCAACACGCCTCTCTATCTCTCCTCTATCTCCTTACTCTCTTCATCTCTCCCTCTCTGTTGTACTCGTCCTCCTGGTGTAAGTTCGTTGCTGCTTTTAAAAACCTCTCTCCTCCTCCTCTTGCTTGAATCTGTTGCCGCTGATGAAAAATGATGGAGCGGCGCCACAGGCCCGGACTGGCATGTGTCAGAAAGTGAGGAATAAGGACTCGGACAAAGAGTGACAGACACTGAGAGAGAGACAGTAAAAAGGACCAAAATAACTGATGGGGTCAGAAAATTTTCAAAAATATTCACAAGATGGAGGGATGAAAAAATGCAACTAAAAAGGAGAAGACTGCAATTAAAATGTGGGTCTTTTAAGAATTCCACATACACTCATGAAGCTATTGTGACGAACAATTAATCTAAACTAATACTGATTGAAAAAACCAACTGTGTAATGACTCATAGTCTGGTATGTGTACATTCTAAGCATGGAGAGTTTATATCTACTGAGAAGTCCTGCATTAGCACAGTAATATATAATATACCGATAAATATGAATCTCTTGCTCTTTGGTTTGATGTCTTGGTTCTGTGTGGAATGGTGACCTCTGGTGTTGTGAAGATGTAAATGAAATTGGTGGAAAGATTTTTATCTGTGACCAAAACGAGACTATTTAGCTCCTGATGTGTGTGTGTACGTGTGTGTGAGCGAAAGGCGAGTACGTGTTTTGAGCTTGTGGAGTTTCAGGATTATACTTGGTTTCCGGCCCTGGCTGCTTCTTTTCACTCTGCTGCATTTTTCATTATAACCTCAAAGACATAGATTTTTACACCCACACACACCTGGGAGAAGCACAATGACCACTGCAGCCAGCTTGCACACACATGGGAGCTTGCACAGTAAAAACGGAACTGTAGGAGGATGACAGGTGAAGTAGGGCTGCAGCAGTGTGTCTGTAAGCAGATGTCTTGTTAAAAAACTATTGGAAAATTTGCTGTTAAATGCAGTGTCACTTTTAAGCAATGCAAGGTAGAGGTAATGCGATTCCTCATTCATTTTAGGGGTGCAACTTGAGAGGGAAAATGGCCTAGAAACTATGTTCAGCTTTAATTAATCAAGCTTTTGATTGAAACATTATCTTCCTACCTTTGATCCATTATCTTCAAAAAATGTTTGTTTTTTTTATCTGATGCAACCTTGGGATTATTTCAAACACTTATGCAGGAATTAATAGGTCCTTTCAAAATATCTTAATTTCTGATTTGTTTATTTTTTATTCAAAAAGGTTCATTGCTTTAGTATGATATATTTAAAATATATTCCGTACAGTGTTGCAAAAATAAGCCCTAAGGTGCAAAAATAAATGACTTTTTAGCACTTACAGTTTATTGTCCCCAAGTCTGTGGGATTATTGAATGTGTTTTAGTTTAGATGTCCAAAGTAAGGTCTGTGGTAAACACAAGCTTCCAATACTTCACCTTTTTTTTGTTTGTTTGTTTTGTTTTTGTTTCATAAAACGGAAAGTGGATCTGTAAATGCTCCACATTCAGAATTTGAAGCTCTCGTGTCATCAAAAGTTGGTTGTTATCAAGTGGCAACCAAGGACTACAAAAACCATGCAAAGCAGCTGGATTTGCCAGATTCTATGTCCATCACCAGGCAGATTTATCGAGCAAAGCTTATTTCCTGGCCAGAAAACAGACAGACTTCATTGACCTTGGAGAAAAGGTGGTGGCTAACATCATGATGTACTTGTGCAGGTTAAGCAAGAAGCAACTGTAATAATCTCAGAACATAAACATAATTTTGTGTACTGTATGTTAAATTAATTAGACTATAGATGGTTGGCTTTGTCTTAGTGGAAAGGACATGGAAATGTATCTTTTGAAAAGTAATCTTTATCTGGCATTACCAACAGTACAGAGGTTAGAAAAGAGTTTATGATAAAGACTGGCCCTTCAGTTGTCCTCCAGTTGAGAAAGATTCTGTTCTCCCCAAACACCTTGTATATGTACAGTTCAGTCAGTCAACTCACGTTCAATTGTTTTATTGTAGCTGCATATACATGTTACAGGTTTGGCGTCCAGGCTCCAGTTTCATCACTCCTTTGCAGAAATGTTTACATGAAGGCATGGAGGAGTGATGAGCAAAACATATGAGAACACCCCTGGAGCCTGCAGGTGGATGCTGGGGTGGAGGTGGGGGTGAAAGAACACGCAGCAAATCAGTGTCTGGCAGCATAGACGTTTGCCGAGCAGAGGGAGGGATGGGTAAACTCCCAGTTTAAATACACCGCCAAATTGAGAGGTGGAGAGTGTGATTGGAGGATTGATGTAAGGAGTGTGACATATGATATGTGAATGTGACATGTGAATAGCAGCGCTGCTTGAGTTGTCTGCCTGAACTAGCTCGCAGGCTTCGCTTCATTTGCATGAAAAAGCATGTGAACCCTTAGGGATTACTTGGCTTTCTGCTTAAATTAGTCAAAATATGTTCTGACCTTCATCTAAGTCACATCACTAGAGAAACAGTCTGCTTAAACTAATTCCGTACATGTTTTTATTCAACACAGTATGTAAACAGTCACAGTGCAGGGTGGAAAGAGTATGTGAACGTATGGATTTAATAACTGGTTGACCCTCCTTTGGCAGCAATAACCTCAACCAAATGTTTCCTGTAGTTGTAGATCAGACCTGCACAAGGGTCAGGAGGAATTTTGGACAGTTCTTCTGTACAAAACCGTTCAAGTTCAGCAATGTTCCCGGATTGTCTAATGTGAATCGCTCTTTTGTGGTCATGCCACAGCATCTAAATCGGGTTGAGGTCAGGACTCTGACTGGGCCACTCCAGAAGATGTATTTCCATTCCATTGTTGATTTACTTCTGTGCTTTGGGTCGTTGTCCTGTTGCATCACCCATCCTCTGTTGAGCGTCAGTTGGCGGACAGATGGTCTTACGTTTTTCTGCTAAATGTCTTGATAAACTTGGGAATTCATTTTTCCGTCGATGACAGCAATCCGTCCAGGCTCTGAGGCAGCAAAGCAGCCCCAAACCATAATGCTCCCTTCACCATATTTCACAGTTTGGATGAGGTTTTGATGTTGGTGTGCTGCGCCTTCTTTTCTCCACACATAGCATTTTGTGTTCCTTCCAGACAATCTTGGTTTCATCTGTCCACAAAATATTTTGCCAGTAGTGCTGTGGATCATCCAGGTGCTCTTTTGCAAACTTCAAACCTGCAGCAATGTTTTTTTTGGACAGCAATGGCTTCCTTGGTGGTGTCCTCCCATGAACTCCATTATTGTGTTATATTTGACGTATTGTAGATTTGTCAACAATAATGTTAGCATGTGCCAGGGATTTCTGTAAGTCTTCAGCTGACACTCCAGGATTCTTCTTCACCTCATTGATTCATTCTGCACTGTGCTCTCACAGTCATCTTTACAGGATGACCACACCTTGGCAGAGTAGCAACAGTGCTGAACTTTCTCCATTTGTAGACAGTCTGTCTTACCATGGACACAAGGACATCAGGGCTTTTAGAGATACTTTTGTAACCCTTCCCAGCTTTATGCAAGTCAACAAGTCTTGATCGTAGATCTTCTGAGAGCTCTTCTGTGCTCGGCATGGTTCACATCTGGCAGTGCCTCTTGAGAACAGAAAATTCACAACTGGTGTGTGTGTTTTATAGGGCCGGGCAGCTTTAACCAACACATCCTATCTAATCACACTGATTGGACCCCAGGTTGGCTGACTCCTGACTCCAATTAGCTCTTGGAGAAGTAATTAGCCTAGGGGCTCACATACTTTTTCCACCCTGCACTGTGACTGTTTACATAGTGTGTCGAATAAAAACATGAATACTTATAATTTTTTTGTGCTGTATTAGTTTAAGCAGACTGTGTTTCTCTAGTGATGTTACTTAGATGAAGATCAGAACATATTTTATGACTAATTTAAGCAGAAATCCAAGTAATCCCAAAGGGTTCACATACTTTTTCATGCAACTGTACATATACAAGGTGTTTGGGGAGAACAGAATCTTTCTCAACTGGAGGACAACTGAAGGGCCAATCTTTATCATAAACTCTTTTCTAACCTCAACTGTAGGTACTTTGATCAGATGGTCATCAAATGTGGACATGGATGTCTGAAACCGGAGAATTAAATAGGTTGTAGAGGACATCAAATGTTATACTCTTTGATTACCGAAGGGGCCAATCACACAGAGTTGCAGGGCTCAAGCTGCACTGAAAACGCCTTTAAGGGGGTGGTTCAGTATTTTTGAAGTGGGGTTGTATGAGCTCCATATGTCCAATAAGTACATGAGATGCAGTAAAAAGTTCTCTCCTCTCCCTCAGTAAGCAACAGTCTGTGTGAGTCTGTTATGCAGAAGTAGCCGCAAACATGGAAGTATTGTACCAAGTACAAAGGGTATTTTCTCCGCCTACAAGAACTTTCAGGTTTGGGACGTGTTTTCCAGTTTATCTTTGGGAAATAGAAGAATGTCCGCAAAACTCCAGGATTCAGAAGAGCAGGAAAATTTGTTTGAGTGATACAGTGATACAGACAGCGTGAGAGTCACTGGTGTCCTCTGATTAACTAAAAGTTACATGAGGCTCATGTTTACAACAGCTGAGAGGGAGGCGGAGTGATTCAGCTGCTCGCGGCAGCTCTACATGGAGGAATATGTGACGTAAGTTGGTTAGGTCCAGATAAACTTTATTTTTCTGAAAAGTTAATGCACTCAAAGAAATGTCTTAAACTGTGGTATTATATTTTGATCGGAATTCTTAGAAAAAATCCTTTGTACTTACATACAATACTAGCGGTTAGTTCTGTGTAACAGGCTCTTATAGACTGATGCTTACTGAGGGAGAGAATTTTCTACTGCTTCTAATGTACTTAGTGATTATATGGCGCTCATACAATCCCACTTTAAAATTACTGAACTATTCCTTTGAGAGGTAGAAAAATGCAGGAAGCAAGAGTAGAGAGGATCTTCCTCCACACACATGCAGTCAGATCAATTCACAACCTCCTCAAGGGCATCAACACTCACTTACACCTGTGTCCTTGCCTCTTTCTACCTTTATTTGTTTTTGCTTATGCTAAAGTGACACTAATGAGTGCTATGACTGTGTCTTGAGAGGACAAGTTTAAAACAAAATCAGCTTTGATGCATGCTATAGATCAGATGGAAACCTGTTAGCCTGGGTTTTCTGGTTACATGAGAAGATGATGATTTTCCAGGCAATGCTTTTCTAACAATGTATCCCTGTGTGATTGGACCCAAGAAAAAACAAAGACAGACTCATCTTGATATCAACACTGGCTTTATCAAGTCATGTTGAGAATAAAACATTTTGTAGAAGCAAAACTTGCTTCCTAGTGATGGTGACCTTTAGGTCAGTTAAACATGTTCCTTTTGAGCCAACATCAGATTTCAACTTTGACAGACTGAGTCCAATAGTTTTTATTTGCTAAGACTAGATAGCACTTAAATAGCGCAACACTATACCAGAGTAGCCCACAAATTACTGTTACGTCTGTAAGCAACAGTTCAATGAAAAAGTTACCATCACATTATGATTCATGTCAGTTAGATAGTTAATGAGCAAAAGCGATTGTTCACTTAATGGCAGTTACCGCGATCACTACCTAAATATAATCATTTTTATGTTGAACAATTACCAATGTCTCCAGAAAGTTTCAGCAAAATCTGTCCAGTATTTTTTACTAAAAATCAAAAGACAGACAAACAAACACGAGGGCAAAAACATAACCTCTTTGGCAGAGGTTGTTATCTTTCTTGATGAACAAAATGTGTGAGTGAGACCCTTGTTTTCTCACCAGAGCTTTTTACTGCAATAATCCCACAGGCTTTTTGTTGATGGAACCCTCAATGTGCTAACTTTTGGGTTGGGACAGAAAATAAACTTATACCTGCACCACTCTGTTAATTTCATTAAAAATACTGATGATTATAGTCTCACTTCTAGGTAAAGCTAGGGTTATATTTATAAAGCCATTTACTGCTTTATTTATCTTTCTGTTTGACCTTAGTCAAGCTGTGGAAATGAATCTGCAGACCAAAACAAGCTCTCCATGGAATCACCCTGCACCATGTGTCAGGAGGTGCACAGTCAAGCGTTTGGTGATGTTTTATGGACATTTCTTCCAGCTGGATCCTCAGAAACAAACTTCATGCTAGTTACAGTCTTAGCAATTACAGAAACACAAGTTCACAATCTCTTTCACAGATGTTAAGATATTTGCATCAGCAGTTCCCCTTTAAAGACAGACTTTTTTGCTTTCTATCAAAAACGTTTTTATCAAAATCTACTTTCTCGTATGAATCTGTTTTTTTCTACATCATTTATAAGTAGTTTAAAAAAGCACTGAAATGCTTCCTCACACCTCCACTGACAACTGTCTCTGCTCCCTTCTCATCTTTCTCTTCCTATTCTCACCATAACACCCACCCCTTGTTGCCATGACAATCTACATCATCACCTTCACCACCCTTCTTGGCATCACCATGGTAACTGCATAGTGAAATGCCATTAAAAGCTCATTCTCGGGACTTGGAGGAAAAGCAGTACAGATCTGAGAAACTGGACAGTTTGTTTACATTCCTTGAATCAACAGAAATCCCCGTGGGGTGCAGTGTCACATACTGATCTTACACCTCCACCTGTTCAGAAAAAAAAACATGGCAGTCCCATAGCAGCCAGCCTACTTATATAAATGGATAAAACTTTAGAGAAGAGTTCTGATATTTAAACTATGATCACATAGAGATTATATATATGCATATTTGCAAAAAAGATGTGTATTTATGATGTGTGTGTCCTCCTGAAGACTATTTTTCAAAGTAAACAGATCTAATCTGAGTACTCAATAAGTTTGCTTCTCAGTGTTTTAGTGGTCCAAGCAAATGAATCATTGTAGGATACCATATTGGGACACTTACAGGCAGCATTTCTTTTTTTTTGTGTGTACATGTGTCCAGCTGTGGCGATGTGAATAATAAAAACAGTTATTTGTTGTTCTGTTTTATTATTATTTTAACTGCAATGCTCAGTTTTTTTCTTTGAAAAATGTGCCTTGCTTTGTGATTTTGGTCAGACTACACTATAGTAGATGGGTATAGAAGAAATATGGAAATTTCTCTTGTTCTCATTTCCATTCTTGATGTAAATTTCATCATAAAACTTATGCTGCCCTTTTCAAGATTGCCAGTGAGATGGTAGATCTGAGGTCTAAACTTGCAGTTCTGTTTTTTACTGATGTTAACACTACAAACGTAGTCTGAGTGGATGGAGTAGACACCATCTGACAGTCAGCTTCATTGTAATTGAAAAAACCTTTCAAGTTGCGTTAGGTACTTTTTTGTTAAAGGGCAGAATCTTAGTCTACAATCAGCTGCACTGTGGACTTCAGAAATTTAAAGAAGGTTGAAGAACATTTCTAAATAAAATACTTGGCTTTCTTGCAGAGCTGTTTGGAGGAATGTTACCACCACGCTTTAGCACATTCACAGTAAGGCTGAACCACTGCTGCCAACTAGTTTATTTTCTTTTTTGCCAAGCAAAGTATAATTCAAGGAAACACAAGCTCACAAACTAACAGTGTAGGCATTATAAAATAAAAATAATCATAATGACAGCAATATTAATAATAATAATACTAAAACATATTAGGTTAAATTATTATAAACATGGCAGTGTTCCTACCAGCCAATTATACTTAGCTTACAATAACTATGCACCCAAATCATCAGGTTGCTGATAGCCTAGTGGGTTATGTCTCTGAGGGCGAGTGGTCTGGGCTTGATTTCAGCCTCTGGCTTCTTCCCTGAATGTCTACCCCACTCTCTTGCCCTACAGTCAAAGTCCACCTACTGTCTGTCTCCTGAGCCAAATAAAGGCAAAGAAGCCCTCTAAACTCAAAACAATCAATGCTAATGGCACGTTTTCCTAGAAACTCTGATTCTCCTTGTCAAGAGCTGGATTAGCAGAAACATACAGCTTTCATGTCTGTGATTTAAAAGTGAGTTTACCTTTCACAACCTGAGGCTGGTATCATGAAAAACTTGCCAATTCAGTAACTCATTATCTTGTCAATTTGTACAACTTTAGTTTAACATATTTTGTTTGAGCTTCTCTTTGTCAGAGCGAAGCTAAAACTGTGTAAATGTTTGATTTCTTTTATTTGACTTTACAAGCTTGCAGCAGCTTTTTGCTTACATTATAGTGGGATCAATCTTAATGCACTCTGCAAGAAAGCTAACAATACTGCCTTTTTAAGGTGCTGTGGGTGTAGAGTAATGTGATTAAAATAAGTGGTGGATGTTTACTGGATATAACATGGAATTTTGTATTTTACTCTATTTGATTTTGGGGTTATGACATTACAGTGTTGGAAACACTTGAAGAAACAGTATTTAGTATTCTTATCTGAAGTATTAGTATCTGATATCTAGATGGACCCTAAAGTTCAGAACAGAGGATTCTCATGTATGTTCTATCCTGTGAAAACATGCTATTGTGATTATCATAGAAAAGTCCCTCAATGAGACATCTGAGGGTGTTTTGTACCTCAGCGACAGCCACCACAAATACTTAGCTTTCTATGAAGTCAACCTTATCATGCTACACTTCCCTCCTCGCTCTCTGGTCTCATTTTGGTCATCTATCTTGTTGAAGCCATCACTTTAAGTGTGTTTTGGCATGTTGTCATTGGGGTCAGTCTACAGAGGTAAAATACCACAGATGGTGAGAAGAAAAATACAGTCAAAAAATGTGGAGCAAAGTACTGTTTCTGTTTTTTAACAAAAGAAAAAGCCAAGCTGTTCTTATTTGATTTTCTGCCCCGTACGTATCTGACAGATAGGGACTGGTGTCGCCCTTCTGCTCTGCAGTGAATGTATGTGAATGCTTGAGGGAGGCAGCGTGTGCTATTTTTTGCTCTGCTATTTACAGTATGAAACCTGTGTGTGTGTGTGTGTGTGTGTGTGTGTGTGTGCGCGAATGTGTGTTGTAGTGACTGGACATTTGGTGTGCTTGCACTGACTGCATCTTATGGCGATCTGCTCTGAATAAATAAATGTTCTATACAAACTTGATGTCCCAGAGTCCTCTGTGCTGTGAAATAAACTTTGATAAGTTTGTCCTCTAGATGGCGACACATGACTGCACTACACATACACTATGTGGCCAGAAGTATTCGCTCACCCATCCAAATAATCAGAATCAGGTGTTCCAATCACTTCCATGGCCTCAGGTGTATTAAACAAAGCACCTAGGCATGCAGACTGCTTTAACAAACATTTGTGAAAGAATGGGTCGCTCTCATGAGCTCAGTGAATTCCAGCGTGGAACTGTGATTGGATGCCACCTGAGCAGCAGATCCGAATAATGACAGTGAATGACGTGAAATTTCCTTGCTCCAAAATATTTCACAGTCAACTGTCAGCTGTATAACAATGTGGAAGTGTTTGAGAATGACTGCAACTCAGCCACGAAGTGGTGGGCCACGTAAACTGACGGAGCGGGGTCAGCTGATGCTGAGGCGCATAGTGCAAAGAGGTTGCTAACTTTGTGCAGTCAATCGCTACAGACCTCCAAACTTCATTTGGCGTTCAGATTAGCTCAAGAACAGTGCAGAGAGCTTCATGGATGGGTTTCCATGGCCAAGCAGCTGCATCCAAGCCTCACATCACCAAGTGCAATGCAAAGCGTCGGATGCAGTGGTGTAAAGTACGCCGCCACCGGACTCTGAGCAGTGGAGACACATCCTCTGGAGTGACAAATTGCGCTTCTCCATTGGTAGTTGCCAGGAGAACGATACTTGGACTGCATTAGGCTAGGTGTAAAGTTTGGTGGAGGGGGGATTATGGTGTGGGGGTGTTTTTCAGGAGCTGGGCTTGACAAGGAACTCTGAATGCTTCAGCACACTAAGACATTTTGGACAATTCCATGCTCCAACTTTGTGGTAACAGTTTGGACAGTGACTGAGAAAATCAACATGAACAATCAGGTCAAAAACAAAAAGGCTGGAAAAATTTAAACTAAGGGGCAAGTACAAAACACAAACAATGAATCAGCAAGAATGAATAAAGGATTTAAAAATAGTAAGTAAAGTAATTGGTTACAGATGGATGCCTCAGACAGAATCACCGCATAGTTCTTCAGTCATGACATTAAGTTACAAATGATAGAATATCCACATTGGACAAGAGGCAACATTGCGCTGTTTTTATAGAACTTTCCATGGCTATTGATACAGTTATTCACTTTCTAGAGTTAAAAAGCTGTCAGATATTGGTTTGGATGCTGTTCATGCACATTGTTTCAGGATTAGTTTTCTGAGCGATCTCAATGTGTTCGATCAGGCCAAATTAATTTTTTTGTTGATTGATAGAGGTGTGCCACAAGGTTCAGTTGCTGGCCCTATGGTTTTCACGTGTACATCAATGACATCACATCTACTCTGCACAATTGTCAAGCACATCTTTATGCAGATGATGCCATTGTTTATTGTGTTGCAGATACTGTACAATCTGCCATCAACAACCTGCAACTTGCTGACTCTCTACAAGAGTCTCTTATTAACCTTAAACTTGTATGTATAAACTTAATGTAACAAAACAAAATTCATGCTATTCTTCAGGGCTAGGGCTATTAATTTTGACATATCAACTTCCAGTGGATCAAGAACCAAGAGAGTCACTGAGTTCAAATACCTTGGGATATGGCTTGATGAAAAATTTAGGTTTAAACATCATGTTAACACTCTTGTCACCTAGTCGGACAGAGATCTGACCTCTCTTTCTGAAATAAATCTCGTTTTTTCAATGTCAGAATTGTGGAAGCCATATTCTTATCTCTCTTGGATTATGGCGTTATAATAGACATGCTGCAACTACAACTCTCAAGCCCCTTGACTCAGTATATCACTCTGCTCTCTGATTTACGTCTCGTGAAAGATACAACACTCATCTTTGCATCCTCTCTGAGAAGATTGGTTGGCCATCCCTTGATTAGATCAGGAACAAATATTGTTTTCTGTATATTTTCCAAGCTCTTACTAACAAGCAAGTACCCTACCTCACAAACCTGCTGGAGTTTTATGAATGCTTCTACATGACTCATACTTCTTGCTCACTCACTCTGAAAGTTCGAGTCTACACTAAACTTGGTAAATGAGCATTTTGCTTGGATGCCCCTCACTCATAGAATAACCTCCAACAAACTAAAGATAATAACCTTTCCCTCTCTTAAAGTGTTTAAGACCTTGATTACTGATCACTGCCCCCCCCCCCCCCCCCCCCCTTTGTAACTGTTTTGATTCCTGTGCTGTTCGAGTATCACTATTTTGTGATTTAGGCCTCGAAAACAGATTCATTAGGGGAACAAAAAAATGACGTTTTTTGAGACACAATTAAAAAAGAAAGTAAAATGTGGGGTTTTATTTTATTTCCTATCATCTGAAAGACAGCAATGAGCAGCAGCTTAGACCAAAGGGGTTTTGTTCATTTTCTTAGATGTTTGTGACGCTCTTCAGAAATAAAATGTTCTGTTGCTCTGAACCCTTTTTAGAGATCTCTTCAGTCTCTGGTTATTCAGCTTAAGATCTTCAACATTCAATTACCTGAACTAAAAATTGCTGCCAGTTCTCAAATTCTTCCTGCCATAACGTTCAGGTTTACAGCTGTTTGATGTGAGCCTTAATGTAGATTTGCACACAGATGAGTACAAAGAAAAATGTACATTTGAGAATCCGTAACAAACAGCTTAAGGTATCATTTATCTATCTGCTGAACAACTGACCACTTATCTCCACTGTGTTCTCGATTACTGATTATTTGACTGGCAGACCACACTATTGGTATACTTCCTGGAACATTCATCTATGCAGTATTAAATATCAGGAGTGTCATGTTTTAAATGTTGACCCTGTACACCATGTAGGCTGACTTTTTTTTACACAGGAAATCCACAGGACTTGATGAGAATCAATAAAAAACTTGGTTAATAAGTAGCATAAAAAATGGCATCAACGATATATCAATTTTCATACATATTTTTACAGCCACTCTGAATTTGCAGTTTTAAAGACTTTTAGGGGAATGTTGACAGAAACAAGCTACTTGAATATCACATTATATTTCATATTAGGGAAGTCGGTCCTCCAAATTAAAATCATGTCACAGTTCTCAATTAAATTCCCTTAAAAAATCAAATGGACGGTAAATATTCAAGGTGACTGTTTGTAACACTAAAAAGAACCAGTAAAAAAGCTGTGACTTCCGAGATTTTAGTACAGTTAACTACCCAAAGAGAACCTGCAACAGACAAACAGATCCAAAGTTTACAAGATTTTTATTGATCAATGATCAACTCGGGCTTACATGATTACAAGTATACAAGAAATGACTGAAACTGTGACTGGTGAAGACACTTCTTCTCTTTTGAGACCAACTTTTCACCAAGGCTGCTTTAAGTCAGGGTCAGATCTGCACTGAAATGAAGGCAAAATACTTGTGTAAAAACTTCACCGAACCCATGCTCTTAAAGTTAGATGGATTAAAATCTTTTTGAGTATGTAAAACTATCCTAACAGGCAAAATGCTTTTTCTCAACCCAATATGGGTCCTGAAACATCTTCTGTGTATGATCTGGGAGTTTCAAAGTTAAGAACACACAATTACCTGCTCACCTTAACCGTAAATCTCATCATGTTACAGTCATGATACAACAATCAGTTTGTTTTGTTGGGTCTAACCTGCTGAGGTTAGAGACCAAAGAGGGAGGGGGGACAGACAGAGAAGGAGAAGACATATCACAACAGTCTGTCCGTGCTTTCATACGCACATATGGCACTCATGAGAACACATTCACATTTACGTAACAACAGACATGTTCATGCACACAGACACTACGCCGTGTCCTCTCTCCATCCCTCCTCTGATGTAGGCCAAGGTGAGTCATCCTCATGGGTGCAGGTCCAGGCTCGGCACTATTCCTTATTTCACACAACTGTACAACTGTTAAGTGGCTCTGAACACAGCTCCATCATGGCACTAATATAAAACTTAGTACATCTATAGTAATGTAATTCTCTATGGTTTTCTCTTAATGGCGTTTTTTATAAGGATTTTGCAAAGGCTGGTTTCACAAAACAATGAAGGGTCAAGAGTAGTGATGAGTTACTTCATCCAGAAAACTTTCTGCACTTCACTGTCTCAAGTGAAGATAAATGATTCTCAGATTAGTAATTAAATAAATTAATAGCTGGTCTAAAGTAATGCAATACTTCATGTTGGGTTAATTTTGCGAAATCTATCTTTATTTTTTTTTACACAGAGACTTGCTGTATAATCATCAGACAGATCTTCAGTTCTAGATATTCTTTTGCAAACTGAAGAAAAAATAATGATCACATCCTTCCCAAAACCACACAAGAGCTCTATCAAATATTGACTTCTTTACATTAACAAGTGGCACACAGGGCAGTGGTGGTGATGTATTTTGGTTACTGTGAGTAATGAAGGCTTGGGCTCAGAACAGGGATGAGTAAAAGCAGGCTGGAGTAGGACGACAGACAAGAAAGTGGCATATATAATAGTGGCAATAATAAAAGAGGTCTTAATATGTTTTGCATTCAGATTGAATCATCTTCATGAGAGATTCACCATCAGATCAACATGTTCAGAAATCCAGTTTTATACACCTTTTTAAAAACATACTTCCTGTCATGTCAAGTCAATTTTCAGCAGCGACCCCGCACAACAGACTGTTTCTTTCATACGCCCATCTATCTCCCCGTTCTCGCTTTCCAATTGGGCCCCATTAAAAATTAAAAATGATTTCATGCACCCCTACCCCCACTGCACGCTTCAGTACAAACTTTGAGATACTTTGAAAACACAGTCACGTCCTTTGCTAACAAGTTTTTTAAATCACATTTAGAATTTATCCCTAACATTTTCCACAGTTGAAGTGTTTCAGCTGTTGAAGTGATTCTGCTATCCAAAGAGATACTGCAACATGATACAACAAATTATTTTTTAAGATGACTCCAGCTAATATGACCACAGAAATGGACAGAGCAGACTCCTTTGATTAGTTTCTTGATTTTAAAGCTGCATTCCTAAGTGTAGTGAAATGTTAGCCCAAAGATAAGATGGAAATTCTCAAACAAAGTGTTTTACTGGTAGTGCAAATTAGTGTGCATCGTGTTAGCTAGTCTTGCAGCAACCCTTCCTAGGGTTATAGTTAATCAAAGAAGGTAAAAAAAATCTAAATTCAGACTTGAAACTCAGTTGTTAAAATAGAGATCACCTGTGGCTTTATACCTCTACATTTGTGAGTTAGCAATTACTGCCTCACATGTGCTCAGAAGCTCCAGGAACACCGTTTTTACTGAAGACCAGCTAACAAATAAATAGGAAAAGAGAAAGTCTGAGCTGCAGCCCATGAAAACTTCAAGCACATTTATAAACAAATAGGAAAAATAATGATGTTCCACATCACTTTTGTGAAACCAGCCTTCAAATGGAATTGAACAGTTTGCAGTAGGATCACCAGAACAGGTCATAAGTGGCAGGCAGGTCTGCAGAGATCATGCAGGACTGTCCAAACTTCTGCTGCCAGCTCTGATCCCAGAGTGCAGGGTCCAGTTCATTTCTGTAGTTCTACACAGAGGTGCAGCTGTAAGGCAGCTTGTATTCATTTGCCTCATAATGCACTGGTGATGAGGTCATTAAGAATGGAGCTCTGGGATGTTTTATTCTGTGTTTATTCTGAATTTTGAAGCAATGCAGATGGAGAAATGATTCTGACTGTAAGCTTAAAGTTATGATGCTGATATGCTCTGAGGCTGTAAATGTACAATCAAAGCAGAAGAGTGAGGGATCCCATTGTGATCCGTTACCATTAAACAGTCTCTCAGACACAAAAATTTGATGTGAAGTTAACTGGACTCCTGCAGAGGAAACGGTTTGCTTAGCACGTCCACACCTGAGGAAGAATCAAAGAAAATGAATAAGAAACAATGCAGACACTTCACTGCTCAGATCCCTCTGGTGCTCTTCAGGTGATGCATGAGTTTTCAGCTTTAAAATTATTTTCCCATCAAGCATTCATATGGCATGTGATTTGGCAGGAATGTGTTTTTTTTTTTTTTTTGTCAAAATTGGAATTTGAACACGCTCTGTTGTAATCATGATGAGGACAGCCACAGCTGGACACAGTCTAACTTAAACAACTTAAACCTCTGATCATTGTCTTTCACAGCATACAAAACTTACAAAGGCTTAAAATATGCTTTGAATTTGAGGGGCGTGCTTTTAGTTTGTAGTTTTTTACTATTTCTTTAGCATATGGATCAACTTTTACATTTTAGTTTGTCCAGGCAATAACACACAATTCTACTGGAAAACTACTGGAAGCTCATTCCCACCACTTTTCATTAGCAGTGTTTGTAGAAGAGGATTCTTATGTCACAAAAAGGAAATGTCTGTGCATCATTTAATAAAACTGAAATATGATCAAACTTCAGAAAATATATGTTTTCTTATTAATCATTGGATTGTCTGGGAAATGGTCTAAATAAAAACCTCATTTTTCTGATGCATGCACCATTAGGATGAAATGTAAATGTGTAATATGAGGGTAAAAACACAGGTCACCTTCCAAATAGAGGAACGTTGTAAATATGAAACATTTTGCCGGTTAAGAAAAGAAATCAAAGCCATGCAGCCAAGTCCTGTTATAACCACTCTAAAAACAACTGTTTTTAACATGTTCTCTTCTTTAAGTGCTATCTCATTATGTCTGTCAAATTTGACAATCCAATGGTAGCAATCATTGAGGACCTTTATTGGAATGATCTGATGGAAAAAAGGATCTTGAGTACCTTAACGGTGCTGTCCACAGCTCCAGAGAAGAGGCGTCCTCTGGAGACAGCTAAGGCTGTAACACTCCCTTGATGTCTGAGCAGTGTCTGGGTGCAGATCATGTTGTCCATGCTCCATACCTTTAAGATGAAAAACAAACATGCATAAAAGTGTTCCTGTAAAGGCAAGGATATTTCATATACATAACTTCTTTCCTCTTTTGATGCGGCACTAATTGCCAACACTGTACTGGTATCATGGATGGGCTAATGGCTTAATTTGACTGGCTGAACTGTTTTGCGGTTGTTTTGTTTACAGCTGAAGGTTGTGCAATTATAAAATACTTTTTGTGTGTCTCTTATCATGTAAATAATAAAGACATGACATAAAGAAATGGGACCAGATCGGATGGACAAACCAGACAGCTGCAAAATACAAACTGCAATTCCTTGTACTTTGTCAATAAACAAGAAAGAACTCTGATTAGAAAATTTGACTGAAGAAAAAAAAATACAGCATGGGGAGGTATTGCAAAAAAAGGCCAATTTTTATTCCTGTTAGTTTTTTAAGATCCTCTGAGACTTTCCTCTTCAGGTTATTTTCTGAATAAAGTGAGCAGGAGAAATGTTGATATCTCATGTATGTGTTTGCAGGTAAATATCAATCTTCATGTAATGATTCATGATAGAAAAAATAATCATTTCAGGTCACCTGAAGTGAACTGAAAATGATATTACCAAGTAGTGCAACAATAGGAAAAAGAAATATCGAGGCTGAGGGCGAATTCCAAGAAATATTTGTGACCATGCACCCACCAAATCTAAGGTGTATCAAGTTTGAGCTTTCACCAAAATTTTGTGCAGGGTAAAATAAAAGAGTACATTTTGGAGCTTCTTACACATTAACTTCTTTTTTTCACAATTATTGATGAATTCAGGCTGAATCCATCTTAGTGTCAAGTCTTAATGCTTGGCTGAGGAAAGGTCTGTGCACTGTGGCATCAAATGACATGATAATGGCATGAGAGGGACGATGATCTTTACACCAAATTGTACAATAAAAAGAAGTGTTTCAAAATGGTCAAACTTTCCTTTTGCCTCCATTCATGTATTGACATCACTACAGGATACTACGGGGGCAAAAGGCTAAATATAGTACCAGTGCTGTTAACTTTTTTTTCGCTTTGACTGTGTAGTAAGATGCCCTCTATGCTTGTTGTTCTGTGTATCCTCACCCTGAGTGAACGGTCGTAGGAGGCGCTGAACACTTTAGTCTGGTCGGGAGTGGAGATGACAGCGAGAGCATACACTGTTCCCACATGGCCTGTGAGGGTTCGCACCTGCTCTTTGGACTCAATGTCCCACACCTGCAGAACAAAAACACATCTTTCACGAACAGAATCATTATCAATATTGCATTACAACAGTATTTTTTCTCTCTGCTAATCTGTTTCTCTAATTCATTTTTACATTTTCCTATATCCCAACATAATAATGGGAAAAGGCATACCCGCTGCTTAATAGTCACTTAACTGCTTATTACTGCCTAATTCTACCAACAGCTAATGAGTTTTAGGGATAGTTCAGTATTTTTGAAATGGAGTTGCATGAACTCCTGCGCGAAGGGACACGTGATATGAGGCGGATAGTTCCAGATAAACTTTATATCTCCAAAAGTTAATGAATTCAAAATATTTTCTAGGAAGCATACTCTTGAACTGTGGTATTACTTTTTGATGGGAGTTCTTGTAGGTGGAGAAAATACCTTTTGTACTTGGTACAATACTTTCCTGTTTGCAGTTATTTCTGCTTAGCAGACTCTTATAGACTTGTCTTGCTGAGGGAGAGGAGAGAACTTTCTCCTGCATCTCATGTACTTGGTCATATGGAGCTCATACAACCCCACTTCAAAAATACTGAACTATCCATTTAAGTAAGGAGTTAACCCACCTAACTACAGCTTATTAACATTAATTTAAGGTCAGCTTCAAAGTCATTCACATCAAAATGAAGAAAATATTCTCAGCTACTTTTTTTTTCATGGCTAAAGAACATTCTCATCTTGAGTAGTATTGGAATAATAACTGGTCTTGTGTTACTGCTATCTTATAAGTTCCCAAGTAAAGCTAATTAAAATCTTAAGAAGAGAAACATGAGGCAGTCAGATCTGTGGACTACAGAGATACCGCTGTTGTAGAAAAAACTTAAATTGAACCGAGTCAAAAATATTACATCTGAGTGACTTTTCAGTGCACAGGCAAAGCTTACTGAAGCCTTGCAGCTATCCTCACTGACAGCGCTTTGATAAGGAATGTCTTCAAAATTTTTCTAATGTTTATCGGGCATGTATTGAAGTTCAGAAGTTTGGGACAGAGATGGGGTGCTGGTTTGCCGGAGTGGTTAGCAACCAGGCACCCCAGGTACTTGCTTCTGCCGGTTCAGGTTCAAGTCCCGCCTGTGACCAGTTTGCAGAGTGTCTTCCCCTACTCTCTCACCCCCTTTCACAAGCCTATCCACTGTCTCTCTCCTATCAATGAAGGCACAAAATACCCAAAAAATACATTTAAAAAAAAAAAATAAAGAAGTTTGGGACAGGGTTGTATGACGTACATGTCAACTGTTGGGCTGCAGGCTTTAAAAAGAGGAAAAACAACCACAACCTAACGAGAGAAGTCAGTGACTGTAGGCTGATTATAGTGGCTGTTTGTTTGGGACACATGGGGACACTTGATTGCACTGGAGGTCACACAGCGAAAACGTTTGCAGACTTATTGGGTTTGAAAGTTGTATGGTTAGAATCTCAGCGGAAACTGTAGGAATACCACTGTGACTTGGTATCTATAAATGTGCAGTCTGCAGCTCTCATCATGCATAGCCTCAATTCTGTAATGAACAGTTATGCTTGTATGGACCCAAATCTAACTTTCACGAGCTCAAAAGACCATTTGAAAAGTTATATATGGTAAATAACTAAGTTATTTAGTTTTAAGTATTCTGTTTATGCTACATGTTTATAGGATGAAGATACAAACCATGTTTCTAATGATAAGTTTAAAATGTCCTGTACATACATTACAGAGGAGTAAATCTGCGCTAGGAAAACTCTCTTTATTGGCATTATGGTGCTTGGTAAGCTCGTTCACCTTGAAGTCTATGCTGCTGGCAGAAAAGGCACAAAGTCTGCTGTGTGCTGAAGTAGTGCCATAACAGGCTTGATGTTAAGTTGTTATAAAGGTGCTGAATGCTTGTTTTACCCGAGTTCTTCAAAATAATGAGGAGTTATTGGCTCCATCTGCAGGATAGCATAGCCCTCGCTTCCATGCTGTTTCTTTACTGGATCTCTTCTGACTATGCAGCCAGTATGCCACTACAAACTAACATGTGAACAAGCAGTGAAGTCTAGGGTTCACATTATCTAAATGTTACTCTTTTGATTTTTACTATAGAACATCCACTATATTCACTAAATATGAATCTATGTTTAGTTTTCTTACATGAATAAGGTTTTCATAGGTTCCACAGACAATGTGATGATTGGTGACAGCGATGGAGTACACACTTCCTCCACTGGTCTGCAGGACGTGAACACACTCCAAAGAACGGATATCCCAAATCTGAGGGACAGGAGATAGAAACAGGTTACTGTTGCTCCAGCACCAAGGAACAGTAATTAGAGCTTAACTGGCATTTAATGAAACCCAAGACAATATAACATCTCTCTTTGAAGACTAACTGTATTACAATGGCTTCTTTTATTTCCCTCTCTATATGTTCCGGATAATCACTGAAGGCCAAAACAACAGCAGGGAATACTTGGCAGTCAAACAAAATAAAGGGACCACATATTTCTTTTACATTCAAGTTATTAATTCCAATTTGTTAAAACAAACAAACAAATAGGGTTAAATTCTTACTTTTTAAAAAGACACGTGCCAGGGTGCAGATATGTGTTCAAAAACTTCTTGGGAAATTTTCCTTTTTTTTCTCTGATTTTTGTCAAAAATTTGAATTCCTAAAATGTTCAAAGGGATGTTTTCACTAAGTACTGGCGACATTTGAAACAGAAATGAATGCAGCAAAATATTCTGTTAACAACTTCTGTGTCCAAGTGTTGATGACAGACTAACCACTCAACAACTCAGAACCACTGAAAAAAGAACAGTCTTAAAATTCCATCTTGTCATTCTTCAGTGTTATTTAGACGTCCATCTTTCCCAAAATCTGTCTACCCCTCTCTCTTTCCCGTTTTTTTTCTCTGTTCCTCTCATTTTGCCTCTACTGGCTCCCTGAGGTATCCATTAGTGACCACTGAAGTATACACACATAAACATAGACACACAGAACGTGAACATCAAGGCAGCAGATAAAATGACAGAAACACAGTCCTTTTTCATGGACAGGACAGAATCCAACTACTGAGCATGTTTCCAAATTGTGGCCACTGGCCAGTAATGACAACAACTTTGGTTAGCTAATGCATGAAGAAGTTTGAAAGCCTACTACACTTGCTACTACTCTTGAGAGTCACTCTTGGATTATTGCAGCCGACAGTTTCTAATTCCTGAGGGAAATCTAATCGCTCCACTCAGCTCACATGCTCTAGTTTGGACTAAATATAAGTACTCTTGGGGTACCGTTACTCTTTAAATCCCTGATATGTGCACTAATAAAATCTCTTTCCACCTCTACTTACCTTGATGGTTTGATATGAGCCGCTGTACAGGTGGTTCTGAGAGGCAACCAGTGCTCTGACCCAGTGATTAAGACCCGTCAGCTCCTTCTTCAGCTTCAGCTCTGTGCCCACTATGTCCCACACCTGTGCATGAAGAACGTAGAGATTATTGCAAAATTATAAATCAAAGACGAAACTTGACAAAAAAACATACTTCTTTTAATCAAAAAGAGTTTATATTGCAAAAAATAGAGAAAAGCACATTATAATACTTTGACAACTTGCTTTTTCAGCCCCTTTCAAAACTAAATTTCAGACACACCGACTTTGTAGTAAACAGAGGGAAGCGGAGAAAACACCGGAGCTCGTGATGTCTTAAGCTGCAATAAGGAGGAGCTGGAAGTGTTGGGTAAGACAGAAAAGTCCCTGTGTGAGAGGGTTGACATCACACGTCCACAAACACAGCATCAACATCATCTCTTCCCGTCTCTCTCTCTCAAACTCTTGTAACCATGGTAACAGAAAAAAGGCCCCGGACAGTGTTTCTTACTTAACTGTCTCCTTCACCCTGAGCATCATCATTCTCTGTCAAACCAAAGGTCAATCAGAAAAGATTTCTTTCATGTTAATGATACCATGCATGTAATTTATCCTAAAAAAAAATCAGGCCTCTTTGGGATGTTTTGCAGTGATACAGTGAGGTGGGGGGTGGGGGTTGCTGAGTAGTCTTCCAAAGAACTGATTGGACTTTAACAAGTTTAGATCCTTTGTTCAAAGAAGGATTGAGAAAAGGATTTCTCTAGATGGCTCAAAAGTTAATGTTAACTCCATTGCTAC
Source organism: Scarus forsteni (assembly GCA_036419115.1). Classification (NCBI taxonomy): domain Eukaryota; kingdom Metazoa; phylum Chordata; class Actinopteri; order Labriformes; family Labridae; genus Scarus; species Scarus forsteni. The sequence continues at coordinate 1,593,459 of JAZDUH010000413.1, forward strand.
TCTAGAAGCAAATTACGAGTCAGGTAATGGGAGCTGTAATGCAATTATTCAGCACTGCATTATTCAGGGCTGTAGTTCAAGATAATGGACCTGACCTCAACACACTTTGACCTGGATGTTAATCAGCACAGTGGACAATTGGCAGAATGTATGTATGCAAGACAAGGTAAGGAAATTAACAGAGCAGAATCTGTCACTGATTCATGTTTATAGGCTGTGTCTAGGGATGGGATTCGCTGACCTGTTCCAGCTTTGAACAGGACCTTAAATCAGCAGTATTGATCACTTCAATGGTATCAATACATTTCACCTGATTCAATTTGTGACATCATCTTGCAAAGCTTTAAGGTAGGTGGATTATCCTAGCTTGAATATTTCTTAATGGTTACGATATTTTCTCTCCTCTCCTAACAAGTTGGATGATTAGGCTATCTGTGTTTCACATTACTTTTATTCTGAAAGTGTTTTGAGGTCAATTTTACAGGTTCAAGCAAATCTTAGGAAATGACACACCGTTTGTCTTTCATTCTACAGCCTGTAAAACAGGCCTATAAATTATATAAGATGTTTATTTTATAAATAGTGATTTTGATTTAGTTCATCACATTGCTCTTTAACCCTCAGTCAAATAATATTAAAGTTGAATTAAACCTGCTTTTTAGACAATGCAAAATGATGTATCAAAATTCTTGAACCTAAGCCATAAAATCAAGGAGTACTTGTCATCATAGATAGTCATCATATCAATATCAAGCAAAATCCTCATGATTATCATTTTTTCCATAATTTAGAAAACCTATTATGAATCTATCTACTCAGCAGCGGTGCCTGTCCACCACATCCTCTGATAGGCCCCAACTGGGTGGGACAGACAGAAACCTCACCTATTTCACATTGCGAATATGCTTTTGAAAGGCTAGAACAGAATAAAATAGAATCTTTATTGTCATTACACATGTAGAACGAAAGTGCTCTGCCCTTTCCAAACACTTACAGCTGATGTCCAGAAATGTTTCCTAAATAGTACATATGGAAGTTTCCGTCTGGCATGTCAGATTAATGTTTGGGTAAACATATGCAAAGCACTTTGTCCTACATCATTTTGTATGACAAGTGCTATATAAGTACAGTTGACTGGTTGAATGTCATTTTCCCTTCCCTTTGTACTTGTATCCTGCATTATCTGTATTCCTGTTTCATATTCAAGTCAGAATGTTGCTATTTCTGTCTACTTTGGAGGCATTTCTTCCCTGTGTATTTTACATTTACAATGATAAGGATTATTCTAACATATCAACATGATCTATAAGAATATATAAAGTGGTTAGCATGTTCAAACACAAGCTTCAAACATTATATCTCTCAAGGGTTGATAAACACTGAGACATTGCATTTTGTGTGTAAACCCCATCAATAGTTAATGTTTTTCAAGTGTAGTTTACTTCATTAAAATGCACAAATTTGACTTTAGCATCAAGTCTTTAAAATGATTAACCATACACAATATGTTATGTTCATTAATTTACCTTGATGGCTTTGAGGGAACCGCTGAACAGCATGTTGTGAGAGGAGACCAGGGTGCATACAGGGTTGTCATGAGCACGGATAGTATTAACTTTCTGCAAGGTCTGGATATCCCACACCTAGAACAAATTCACAGAATGACTCACTTATTTTGCCACTTGAATTTAAAATACCTCTGCTATGCTGGTTGGCCCACAGAAGAACTACAGAGTGAGATGTACTTACAATGATTGTGCAGTCTGCAGAGCCACTATAGAGCCTGTTTCTATGGAGACCAAAAGAGAGATCTCAGCGCTTTAGATGAGGACCAACATCCCAAGCTCACATGCATCTAAACGTCTATGTGTGTTGGCTGTGCGTGTTTGTTTCTTACCCTTGGATGCACAGTGCCAGAACAATGCCATCATGACCCTCAAGGGTTTTCTGACACTTGTAGGTGGTGCAGGTGTCCCAAACCTGAGAGGGAGAGAGGAGATAGAAGGACCTATAGTAAAAGAAGTTGTGAGCTCGCAGATACCCATATATCTATATCTATTTATACATACATACATACAAACATATATACATACACTGTACGTGTGCTTATACATATATGTGTGTATTTTTATAAGTGTGTGCAATGACAGTGAATCTTTAAAAAGTTAACCGGGTATCTCTGGAGGTGTATGCAGCATTCAGGATAAAAATAGCACTGAGTCAGAGAAACTGGACTTAAATGGCTGATGTAGCTGCAGATACCTCTGAGGGAAAAAGAAATTCACCTGATGCATTGCTAATATAGAATTCAATGCTATAAAATCAATATGTTTACTCATTTTCCTGTTTGGGGGTTGGAAATACCTTAATAGTCTTATCTGAGGATCCAGAAAAAAGCAGGTCCCCGGTGGAGTACACACAAAGACACCAAACAGGACCCTGGTGGCCGACAAATGTCCCCTTGCATTTGAAGATCTGCTGAGGATCGTATGCTACATAAATCCACAGAGAAGAGGTCAGACTGGATGTTAATTCTTCATTGGCCATACACAACTAAGAACTGTGACTGAAGCTGTTACATAAGCATTTGATAACAGACAGGGGATGTGAGAAAAAGTAAGAAGGACAAAGGATGGGAAGGACAGAGAGACTACAGAACATAGTTTGACATAGGTCTAGTTTTCTTTCAAAGGCACTAAAATTAGAAATCCTTTGCAGCTAAATAATGCTTAGCTAACTGCAAACATTTTCAATTAGTTAAGTGATGGAAAAAATAAATATCTGTTTTGAATAAAAGTCAGACAGGCAGCTACTTACATCCAAGGATTCCCATGTTGAGCCTGGCATTAATGTGGGACAGCTCATCCTACAGAGACACAAAGCTGATAAGGGCAGTGTTTTGTACTCTGTTGCAAATAAGACACCAACAAGTAAACAAGTACTTTATTAGACGTACACGTTTTCTAAAAAAATATATTGAAATAATACACCCTCTCACATTAAGCATGGAGGCATCCCTGCGAAATTCCATAAGGTCTTCGCTCAGTTTGCTCTGATTTTCATCCAGCACATCTAAAAAAATACACAGGCTAAGGTTACGATAACATGTTGGACAACACGCACACACAGCATTCTTAAATATTTGAACTTATTTTGAGCTTTTCTTGTCAAGTGATTCACAGAGCATTGTTTTTACCCCTTCACACTACATTTACATATCAATGTTAAAGTTTTTAAATCTCTCAGGACTAGTTTGCATTACCAGCTACAGATCTAGAAATCAAAATTGAAGGAGTCCATCGAACATAGCTGCAACAACACATCTATCATTAAAAATGCTGATCACTAGGAAAGACATTGAGGTTGAAAACTGGAAGCTGTGGTGCAGTTCATCAGATACAGTAGGTGTTGATTTGATTAAACTGACTCATAAGCATGCATGGAGACTGATTCTGGTGAAATGCTTTTTATATTATTGTAATTTTGTATTCAAGATAAAATTCATCATTACAGAACTTCTCTCTCCTGCTTTACAATATATCTCACCAAATTTAAGCTCCAGGTTCTTCTCAAGTTGATCTAACTTCTCTGAAAGCTTGCCCAACATGGAGCGCAGGAAAGCAATATCCTGATCTTTCTGGGCAAGAGTCAGCTGCATCTCATGGAACCTAATAAAATTAATATGGGAAATTATAGACTTAATAAAGTAAAAAAAGATAAACCTATTTACTAAAAAATTACAACATTAAATAAAATTGTAAAAGTATACATAAGACCTGACAGGACTCATCAGTCCAACATAAATCAATAAAGATATAACTATTTTAGTACATAGAAGTAGTATATATCTATCTATATCAATCTACTGTAAGTAAATACATAAATAAATAAATAAATAAATAAATAAATATGCATACGTAAGTTTATATAAGTACTTGTACTGAGTAATCTGTTACTTGCCTGTCATCAGTCTGCTGAAGAAACTCTTTGAGACCCTCAAATTTACACACCTCCAGGTGTGTTTCGTATGTGTCCTGGTTACCAATGAATGTGCAGCTGTTGGAGAGGAAGAAAAGGATTGGAAAAGATTGCTAGGAGGAACAGGATTATGGTTATTCTTCAATATAACACCATTTTGTGGCTTGGTACATAAAAAATGCACATTAACAATACATTACAAATCAAAAAGGACAAGATAAGTATACAACAACTATTTCTTATTTCTGGTGAGCTTTGGGAGTCAATAGAAGGAGTGGGCTAAACTGACAGCTGTAACATATGTTTTTGTATTCACCCATATTTGGAGTGAGGACATTTGATGTGTTCACATTCTTTGAGGTGAGCCTCAAGGTTCATGGTGAGCAGTGGAGGGCAGGAGGGGTTATTAGGGCAGCGGACTGGCCTGTAGTCACAGCTTGCCTCATGTTCTCTGCAAAAAGTGTAGAAGAAATGTAAGGGAAAAGGTCAGGGCCAGCTTTACCTCATGCTGCTGCTCTACAGCACAACATGTTACATAAAGAAAGCAAAACAGTGAAGATTAAATATCCTACACATTCTCTCCTTTTTGTCTAAACTATTAGTACTTTTCTTTCAAAAAAATTGCTCTCTAATGTCCTTACTTGCGTGTGGACAGTTTGATGGTGAATGGGCAGCCGAGGGGGTCGACCTCGTATGCACCTGGTTTTCCGGCCACTGTGGAGGTGGAGGATGCAGCCCCATTTGTGCCACTTGCAGTGGCCCTGCAGCCATATTTACAGTGAATAAACAGCTCTCCAATCTGCTCCGCAACAGCAATGTTGTTCACCACAACCGTTAGTTTAGCTGCATCCACAGGGCACTTGTCTGTAAGGAGAAAAACCACGATCATAAAGATATCATTCACAAAGCATTTTACTACAGTGGTGCTGCCAGGCTTACGTTATTTAAGTTCAACAGTAAATAAATGTTATTCAAGCCACATGTGTTTGAAAGCATCCATCATGATGTAGATTCTCTTACACTTCCCACATCAATAAATTAAATCTCACCTGATGTCAAGGCACATCGTCTGCAGAAGGTGTGCTGGGGTAAAAAGGAACAGACCACACTTTGAGGTTAGGTTTTAGATATATTATTGGTTTAACAAACAGTTTGCTTCATTTTAATAAAGTTTAACAAAAAGGCCTTTCAGAAAAACAATGCTTATGTGTATGCAAAGGTGATTTGCTGGCAAGCAAAAAGTTTTGCAGTGAGTTGAACATCCACAGTCAACCTCACTCTGTTAGAGGGACATCCAAGAGCAGAGGGCAAAAAAGTGTACAGTTGTGTATCTTAAAAAGTAGTCTCCAACTAAATATACTAGCATACGAGTCAAGTCAAACTTAATTCATAAGGCACATTTGAATACCACATGTTGACCAAAATATTGTAAAAACTCAGCAGAGAAAAACACATTAAGATAGACGGTAGATAAAACCATGATGAGCACCATCATATGGAAAAAAAAAAACAAATAAGCTTATATGACTAAAATGGGACAAGAAGGGATGGGTCTTCAGCAGTGACTTGAAAGTGATAAGGAAGATCTTTAACTCCTCAAAAAGAAGTTTGAACGCCTGCAGTACACTGTAGTTGTAGAAGGAGAAAGTGTTAACACTGGAATCTGATACAAGCTCCATCTCAAAGTGTGAAGTAGAAAGCTAAACAAAACAAGGCAGTTCTGAGCATTAAGGCATGTAGTGTGAATGCAGTCAAAGACTGAAACCTCTTTTTTTCAAAAGCAAGAGGTTACGCATACCCCCTATAATTAGCTTTGGTGCATTGTTCAGCACAAATAAAGAGTGAAAACATTTGTTCATCAGCTTCCAGTTCAAATTGAAAGGTTTTGCCCTTCATGGCCACCTTCTATGGGTGTTGCTGAGATGGACTTAAAAAGTACATGAATATTTTGCGAAGTTTTCTATTTCCATTCCAGAACTTGCCACTATACATAACACCCACATATTTCAAAGTATGGGAGAGTTTAATGAGGAAATTCATATGGGACAAAAAAAGCCCTGAGTAAAACTCAAAATTCTGCAACAGAAGAAAGAAGAGGGGAGACTATCTTTACCTACCTTAGTCCATTATTATTATGAAGCTCAAGTAAAATCCATTTTAAAATGGATGAGCACAGATGTGCTTCCTAAATGGAAGCTAGTAGAGTCCAACCTAGTGAATTCTGTTAATACACTGTTTTTTCAAGTCATAAAAAGTACAAATTAAGCAATACAATTACTCTATAAGAGATACTTTTAGAACTATAGAGAAGCTTATATAGAGTAAACAAGATCAAATACCAACAGACTATATGTTGAAGAGAGATAGCAACGGACCCAGTCTTCACTCAACACTTATGACAATGTTTTTAAAACATGGGAGAATAAAAGACTCACAAGATTTTACCAGATGTATAATAAGGAAGGAATTGATTCTTTTGAAAATATTGTTCGACATTATGGACTGAGTAATAACTATTTTATCAATACTTGCAATTGAGGAGTTACTTAAAAGAAAAATTTCAAATTAGAACCCTAGACGATCTCCATCCCCTTTTGAGATACATGATAAAGACAAAGCAAAGCAATGAGCCCAAAAATGTTGTAAGACAAACAAACCAAATATTGCAGGGAATTAAATCGGACAATTTAAGAAATATTAAAGTGAAACGGGAGAAGGAGCTAGGTATAATATTGAATAAAAATGAGTGTAATCAAAGTTTTAAAGACATCTACCAATACATAAAGTCACTATATTGGCAGGGGTATGCTTGGAAGATAAATGTAAGGTATTTCAGGACTCCAACTGGCATGTCCAAGTGTACACAGAACAATGCTAGCTGCTGGAGAGAATATTGGAGGGAACATAATGCAGACTACCTACATATTTTTCTTACATGCAAAAAAATTACAAACATTTTGGTCAGATGTCCTAAATGAAATTCAACAAATGTTAGGTAAAGTAGGATGCACAGAAAGACAAACTCTTCTAATAGGAATACGTCCCAGAATATTAAAAAGCGAATTGGACCTTTATTGGATGCTAAGAATAACTGCATTAAAGCAAATCACAAGAAACTGGAAAAAGACTGAACCTCCTGACATGAAAAAGTGGTTAGAAACAGTGTACAGCTTTTATAGGATGGAAAAAATAACCCATGAAAAAAATAGGAAAGAAAGGTTTGAAAAAAGATGGGTCTCCTTTTCATATGAAATACAAACATGACCATGTAAATGTGGAATAATATCAGATGAATTGAGTTTATGTTTTCATGCATAGCTTAAAAATGAATTAATCTGACAAATGATATTGACAGCCAATCTATTTATTTATGTATGTATTTTTTTAAATTTACATATAATTGTTAGTTTCTTTTTGTTACCTATTTTATTGTGATATACTTTCATTCAATGATACATAAATAATGGAAATATACGCTCTGAATGTAAACCCAAGTTAAGGATATCTATGGAAAGTTGCTGCGCTGCCATGTGTGTACAATGAATTTGGAATTGTTTTATCTATCCATTATTATGAAATTATCAGACTATGGTTATCGATTGTTTATGTACGTATTATCTCCTGTCTGGGTGATGGTGAACAAACAAATGAAAGGGAAAAATGTGTGATATTGTTTGAAACATTAGGTTATGTATCAATGCATTAATGACACCAACTGACACCATAAAGTATTAAAAAAGTACAACCCATGGATGTGTAAAAGTCTGCATGAGGTAGCAGAAAAAGGATGCGAATCTTGATTTTTTGTGGTTACTAAAAAGTTTTAAATTTCCTCTAGAAAAGGTAAACTGAGGAGAACAGACTGTGGAAACGAAAAAGAGAAATATAGACGGAAAGAAAACGATTTTGAAATGAGAAGAAAACTTACCCCACATGTAGTGATGACAGGGTCTTTGAAGACATTACAGCATAACTGGCAACAAAGTTTGACTGATGGTTGCTCAGCAAATACTTGCGGCTCCTGCACAGAAACACATCCATTATCCATCCTGCTAATCTCAATGGGGTCACAGAGGTGGTTGTAGTTTTAAAAAATAACTTTTTAGGGTAAAATATGAATTAAATGAGGTTTGTGTGTTTTACTGTGTCCTCCTCTTCTTCATGCAGAGAAAAAGTAGAGCGCAGAGACATGTTGGACTCAGAATGGAGAGATCTGACTGAGATGGCAGAATCTGACCTCCGAGGGGTACCAATAGGAGGCTGATGGGATGGTGAGAAGAAGCAGTGGAAAGATGAGCTCATGAACTGTTGATCATTTGTCGGAAAAAAACAAACTTTCCAATCAACAAAGGATTTCAAACCATACCATTCCATCATCCTCATCTCGGGGAGAGTAGGTGAGAGTGCTGGAGGAGGAAGGAGTTCTTCTGTGCTGTTTGTAGTTGCTTGATCCCTCAGCTGTAAACATAAAGAGGTAAACTTGAAAACTGTTGATCAATGCAGGAGGAGCTTTGCACAACAAGAGCTTTGAGAGGAGAGTTGCTTTTGTATTACCTTTAGTTCCAGCAGCCACGGCTGAAAAGGTGGGGCCAAATGAGGCCTCCATCCTGCTCTTCATGGCATAAAAGGGAAAAGAGAAAGATGGGAAAGGAAAACATTTTTACAGAAAATAGAGTGAAAAAAAAAAAGTCACAAAGAACGTATAATAAGGAGAAATTATTACACTCTATACCAAAGTATCCTACCCTGCTGGACTCTGAAGGGGATTGGGTGCCTGTTGTGTTGGCTGTTGTTCCTCTCGTAAATCTACAGTATCAATGTCTTACTGCTGTTCATACCTAAAACAAAGACACAAATGTGGGGTGAAACACCAACAGCTCACCAAGCATCAAGGCCAGGACAGAGGGAGAGAGAATAAGGCAAAGCAAGGGAAGAGGGATTTAAGTGAGGGGGCAACATGTTGTGATACTTTGTTCAGGGATAATTACAGATCTCTAAACTGCTGGTGAAGACTAACGACACTGTCTAAATTGCAGGAAGAGGCTGCCAATGTTTCAATGCCCAAAAAGTTTTAAAATAATACCTTGAAAATGGTATCTTGAAGATTCAAAATCGAGGCAACTGGACTATGTTAAGTTTTGGGAGGACGTTTCGCTTCTCATCCAAGAAGCTTCTTTAGTTCCGAACTGAAGTGAACGTGTTCCCAAAACTGAACACAGTCCAGTTGCCTCAATTTGAATCTTCAAGATAACCATGACCTGGATGAATGAGAATCAACACAGACGTACTTGAAACTAGGGCCCGACCGATACATCGGCCGGCTGATATAATCGGCTGATTATAGCCCTTTTCAAAGTATTCAACATCGACCAGAGTTTTGCTGATGTTACGCTGCTATAGTCTTAATTTCTCATAAAACAGTAAACGCTATTCGACGTCCAAGTCGGGCAGAATGATGACGTGGACGATGGCGACGCGCGTTGGTGGCGGCTCTTCTTAGCTTTCTGCTGGTTGCTGTGTGTATAGATAACTCGCGTACACTCACACAGAGTTGCTCTTTTAAGCCTGAAGGTCCGACATGAAGAGCAACTTCATCACTCAGCGGTGCACAATGTCCCACTGAATATTATAAAATTGGGAATAAAAAGTGATCAGAAGTGATCAGGAAAGAAATTATTTCAGTTTACAAAGTCATTGCATGTTCGAAAACCATTCGAGTTTGATTTTTAGGAAAACTGACAGCCTAACTATCTGGTCGACTCAGCTTGACTTTTGAGGAATCATGCACAATACATGACACGGCTTTCCATATCACCTCTAGTTAAGGAAGCAGAGCTGAGACTTTACATGTTGTGAAGACACCACTGACCTCTAGATCGTCAGAGTGTTGCCATGAGTTGGGGTACTGATGCAGCATGACATGCCCCTCATGGTCAACCTCAGGATGCTGCATGACTTCCCAAACTCCCCTCTTTGAATAGTTTGTTGTTTTGATGCTTGCAACCACCTTTGGAACAAAATCCATCTCTTCACTGGGACAAAAAGCCACAGAGGGGCCAGCACCTCTATCACCTCTGTTTTCATGAGGATGCCACTGTAGGGTCATCCAGACACGCTTAGACAGTCCCAACTTCCTTACAGAGGTACTGATACTGTCTATACTATAATGAAAAACAGGTAGTAGAGGTAGAAGGCAGTATCCAAACTGTGCAAATGAGTTGAGCAGATGCCACAAATGGCAGAGCAAAATGTTTTACAACTCCTTTATCCAGACCACTGTTTCCCTACCATGAGAAGCCTTGAATAAATGTCCAACATACAGTATGAATTAGATGAATTAGCGTCTTCTTAAAGTTGACTTTATTCCCTCTTGAAGTTTTTTCTTTAAATGATGGCTGACTAAAATCTTGATAAAGCTCATGACAAAAAGGCCCGCCCCACTTAGCTCATGAGGATTCAGTACAGCTTTGAGGCAGTAAAGGGAAAGACATGCACCGTGGGAGTCTGTTCCATCCTTAAACAGATGTTTGATGTTTTAATGGTATTTTGGCACACCAACACATTCAGTTATCACAATGCTGCTTCAGTTTTTAAAGCAGAAATTTAAGCCTTTATAGTTATAGCCAATCACCCTCTACACATGGTCATCAACAACCAGATGAGCCTGTTCAGCGCAAGACTGCTCCTCCCAAAGTGCAGGACCAACAGACAGAGAAACTCCTTTGTCCCTCAGGCCATCAGACTGTATAACTCCTCAACTGGAAGGATGAGGAGTTACAGGAAGACATAGGATGGGAAGGAGCAGCAGCAGTAGCCTACAAGTTTTATCTTTTATTTATAATATAATGCAACTGGAATCATAATTTCCCTGAGGGAGTTTACCCAAAGGGATTAATAAAGTACAATCTAATCTAATCTAATCTAATCTAATCTAATCTAATCCAATCTAATCTAATCTAATATCTCTACTTACAGCCCGGTGCTCTAAGACGTGTCTGAATTATATAAATTTACTCTAGTTTTATTTGTCTTGATCCTGAAGTTGAGTATCCAGGTCAGTCCAGCCCTGTCCGACCCGACCGGAAGGCTAAGGAATAGCATTTATAGATAACCTATTTTGATGCTAAAAAACTCATCTTAAAGTGTGTATTTCGATCAGGCGTATATCTAAAAGTGAGACTTTTTTGTAATTACTTAGAAACTGCTCTCAGTCCCTTTGATTTATTTATTCAAAAGATCCTGACCTTCAAATTACAGTTCAATACTCTTAAGAAATTAAAGTTTCTTGCTTTTGATATGGCGTACTCACTTTATTATGGCATATATTATAATTATATTAATGAAAAAAATGAAAAGAAATCAAAATAATATTTGTCAATAAGATCGTTTATTGTCAACAATTTTTTTGACAATTATCATCCAGCAAAATTTGTTATTGTGACAGGCCTATCCATGATATATTTACTCAGTCTTTTCCCAAGACTTGTTCATATAATGAATATCTGAATAAATGAATGAGTGAGTTGGTATTTCAGTCATGCTCTTCTAAACACAAAACAACTAACATTAGTACATGACTTATTTTTTCAGTACAGAACTTGCAGAGTACAGCAGCAAGGAGAACAGGAGAAACTACATTGATGGGGTTTAGCTTATCAGAAAACAGCTGTATGTCCGTTTTTATGTATTTATTTTCTACATCACAAAAAGGGCAAAAGATGAACCTGTTATACGACTATGCACTTACAGCATAGACTTACACACAGATAAAGCCCCTTCCGACACATTCACAGTGCTGGGAAAACGAGGTGGACTAACAACAGCTGGCTGTAGGCAGCACTGACCCCCCATCTCTACAAATATGCTACAACCCCTGGCAAAAATGATGGAATCACCAGTCTTGGAGGATGTTCATTCAGTCGTTGAATTTTGTAGAAAAAAGGCAGATCACAGACATGACACAAAACTAAAGTCATTTCAAATGGCAATATTGTCGCTGTAAGAAACACTAAAAGAAATCAAGAAAAAAACGGGGTAGTCAGTAACACTTACTATTTTAGACCAAGCAGAGGGAAAATTACGGAATCACTCAAATCCAAGGAAAAAATTATGGAATCATGAAAAACAAACAAAAGAACACTTAAACACCCCACTAGTACATTGTTGCACCACCTCTGGCTTTTATAACAGCTTGCAGTGTCTGAGGCATGGACTTAATGAATGACAAACAGTGCTCTTCATCAATCTGGCTCCAACTTTCTTTGATTGCAGTTTCCAGATCAGCTTTGCAGGTTGGAGCTTTGTCATGGACCATTTTCTTCAACTTCCACCACAGATTTTCAATCGGATTGATATCCAGACTATTTGTAGGCCATGACATTGACCTTATGTGTCTTTCTTCAAGGAAGTTTTTCAGTTTTTGCTCTATGGCAAGATGCATTGTCATCTTGAAAAATGATTTCATCATCCCCAAACATTCTTTCTATTGATGGGATAAGAAAAGTGTCCAAAATGTCCATGCAAACTTGTGCATTTATTGAAGATTTAATGACAGCCATCTCCCTAATGCCTTTACCTGACATGCAGCCCCATATCATCAATGACTGTGCAATTTTGCATATTTTCTTCAGGCAGTTGTCGTTGTAAATCTCATCGGAACGGCACCAAACAAAAGTTCCAGCATCATCACCTTGCCCAATGCAGATTCGTGATTCATCACTGAATTTGACTTTCATCCAGTCATCCACAGTCCAAGATTGCTTTTCCTTAGCCCATTGTAACATTGTTTTTTTCTGTTTAGGTTTTAATGACGGTTTTCGTTTAGCTTTTCCGTATGTAAATCCCATTTCCTCGAGGCGATTTCTCACAGTTCAGTCACAGACGTTGACTCCAGTTTCCTCCCGTTTGTTCCTCATTTGTTTTGCTGTGCATTTTCTGTTTCAAGACATATTGCCTTAAGTTTTCTGTCTTGACGCTCTGATGTCTTTCTTGGTCTACCAGTACGCTTTCCTTTAACAACCTTCCCATGTTGTTTGTACTTCGTCCAGATTTTAGACACCGCTGACCGTGAACAACCAACATCTTTTGCAACATTACGTGATGATTTACCCTCTTAAAGGAGTTCGATAACTCTCCCCTTTGTTTCAATTGACATCTCTCGTCTTGGAGCCATGATTCATGTTAATCCACTTGGTGTTACAGCTCCAAGGTGTGATCACTCCCTTTTAACTGTAGATTAACAAGCAGATCTAATCTGATGCAGGTGGGAAAGGAAATTGACAGGGTGATTCCATCATTTTTTCCTCGGACTTCAGTGATTCCATTTTTTTTCTTGATTTCTTTTAGTGTTTCTTCAAGCGACAACGTTGCCATTTGAAATGACTTTAGTTTTGTGTCATGTCTGTGATCTGCCTTTTTTCTACAAATTCACCAACTGATGGAACATCCTCCAAGAGTGGTGATTCCATCATTTTTGCCAGGGGTTGTATAACAAAAACAGAAACAGATGATCAGCATCCGTAAACCCTCAAATACAGAGACGGACGAGTGGAGAGAGGGAGCAAATCACAGACAAAGAGAAAAGGGAGAAATGACAGCCAGAAAGCAGCGAGGCGGACAATTGTGTGCTGATGTTAACAGAAAGGTATGCAGACTGTCAGCTCACATGGAACCAGGCTGCAGAAACTATCCAGGACCCCTAATCCTCTCCATCCAGCGTCACTGACTTTTTCACTAGCCAGGAGATTCCCGTAAAGAGAGGGGGCGGAACACACACACACACACACACACACACACACACACACACACACACACATACACATCGAACTAAAGTTGAATATTGACAGCTAGCTCCATCATGTCTTCACGTCGTGTCTTTATCGATGGAACGCAATTGTGGACATTCGCAACAATTTCTTTCAGCCAAGAGCCAGATTATTCGGCAGCTGTCGCCTTGTGATGCCACTTCAGTTGCACTATTTTGCTAGCTGAAGTGTCTTTTGCTAGCTTAAGTTAGCTATATTGCATTTCCTTTTACCAATCTCTGTTGTACACGGTCTTAGACACACCATGCTGACGGCTGATACTCATGACACTTCATTTAATACTCGGTGGGTCAACATTTCAAACAACAGCTTAGTGTTAAGTTTGTGCTCTTACCATTTTTCTTAAAAGGCGAAGCTCCAAGTGTACAGACGAATTCCTTAATGTTCCCCCTCTCTCCTTTCTATGTTCACATCGCAAAGGCCGCAATGAATCCTGGGAATTGTAGTATACTACACGCTGAGATGTAGACGAAAATAATTGTCGTCGTCTCTATTGGACTACGCTTCCAACAATTCACTTCGACGAGCTGCCATTGGACTCGAGGCTGTCAGTCAAACCAACTGCGAATTCACAGTCCCGCATAAATCCTCATCCGCTCCAGGAATGTGTGGTATTGGCTGTCGAAGCGCACGAGACAAAATGCGACAACCGTTCACACGTTTTACGTTGAACGCACGTGCACAGTGGTGTGATATGGGACCATGATTTCCATCATGGATCAAAAATAAGTGTGTAGCTGTACTATGGGGAGAGATTTGTCTCAAAATGATTCACACAAATCTCTCCATGATTTTCACATGTGTTTTTCAGATCCACAAATATATCAATAATATTCACATGTGTTTTTCAGATCCACAAATATATCCATAATTTTCTCATGTGTTTTTCAGATCCACAAATATATATATGATTTTCACATGTGTTTTTCAGATTCACAAATATATATTTGATTTTCACATGTGTTTTCAAATTTTGTGAGTGCATTTATCATGACTTATCATTTGTAAATCTTCAATTCTGCTTGTGAACTGTTGGAAGTGCATTTGTGGATCAACTGACACCTGCATTCATTTTTGAGACAAACGTAACGCAGTTTCCTAGAAATGCACACACATATTTGGAGGGATTTATCTCATTAATATGCAGACAAATATCCATGAATTTCACATGTGTTTTGCAGATCCACAAATATAAACATAATTTTCTCATGTGTTTTTAGGATTCACAAATATTTTTCGATTTTCACATGTGTTTCTCCGATCTGCAAACATATGCATGATTTTCACATGTGTTTTTAAGGTTCACAAATATATCCACGTTTTTCACATGTATTTTTAAAGTTTGTGAGAGCATTTATCATGACTTATCATTTGTAAATCTTCAGTTGTGCTTGTGAATCATTTAAAAAAATGCGTTAGTGGATCAGCAGTAGCGTGCATCTATTTTTGAGACAAAGCGTGCAGTTTCACAGAGATTCTCACACACACAGGTTGAGAATATTCACATGTGTCTCGAGCCCCACCCCTCCATCCACTAGGCGGCAGTGTTGCTGTCTTTGTTTAACAGGGGCGTCAAGCGGCCTGCTCCGGCTCGGTGCTGTTGAAGAAGAAGAAGTCCCTTCAGGAGCAGAAAGGCGCCTCAACTTAGAAGCAAAAGCAGCCTAACCCGGTCCGCCAGTATTCATTTCTGGCCCCGCCATGCTCTGGAGTGTGTCTTTTATATGTGTATAATGTTTATTCATTTTTCTGAACAGACCTTTGGACGATCATTAACAGATGAGCGTACGCGCACCAGGCGCAGCATTGCTGCAGACTGCTGGCGCCTCCTCCTGCTGACTGGGCAAAGTCAGAAAGATATTCACTGATCTGACCCTCTTTTCAGTCACTGTCATGAAGACTGCAAGCTACAGCCCGCTTTTTCCTCAAAACGAGCCGTCCCCCAAGCCAGACAGCTTCTACTTGTATCAAAGTGCTGTCGGTGATGCTCGACGGCTTAGGGAGCGTCGGCAATTCACCATAGCAAAGGAAAGCGGTGAATGAAAACTCAGTACTGTCACCATGAAAAACTGTAATGTCGTCAGAAACACACTACACAAGACCTTATGTTATTCATTAAAAAATGTCACAGTTTGTTAAAAAATATCAAGATATACACAGGACGTTTATGATCGGGAAAAAAGCCAGTGCCATTAAATTTATGAGCTCTACTGACATTTTCCCAAATATTTGGATGTTTATCTCCTCCACCTACAGCCATATGCTTTTTCTCGTTAGAAAAAAAAACTCAATGTCTGTGATTTTTTTTTTTTTCATTTTATTTAAAGAGGACAGCGCACATCAATCATACATTACTGTAAATGTGCCAGTTTTAGCCAAAGGCTAGTTTCCAACTGAAGTCCTCTGGCATGGTGTTAAGAGCCATTGAGACATACAAGGGTCATAGTACATAATTAAAAAAAAAAACAAACAAAGACAAACATTACAAAAAAGAGATACATAGGAGAGATAAAGATACATAGGAGAGATAAAGACACATAGGAGAGATCAAATTTAAATATTTACTTTGATGTTAATATGATTAGTTGATGCCTATAAAACTGCAATAACTCTACTGCTGTTAAATAGGCTATACCAAACTCAACCCAGTTATCAAATATTCTCTAGCCTTGTACTGCAGCCCTTTAGAGAAGAGAGCTTTTCATAAATTTATTTATATTAAATGCAGTTGAGCAATAAAAAATTCCTGGTTTGCTGCTTTATGTTTTCCAACTATATTTTCATTAGTCTATAATAGGCGCAAAGATCCTGATAAGGTATTTTCTACAGCATTTTTTTATAGAAGAGGTTTTTATTTTTTTCACATATGATCTACATTTATTGGGGAAATGATCAAAGCAACTGAAATTGAAAGCTATGATAATTTATTTCATATTTTACACTTTCTGGTATAACAGATTAAAAGAAATGTGTGAATAAGTACTTCTATGATCTTCACACTTATCAAACTTTGAAGGATTAAAACTAATCCCATAGAGTATGTGAAATCAAATATTTGGGATGAAATAAAAATAGAATACTTAAGATGGTTATTTAAAAAAAGAGAAAGTGAGTTTAAATGATGGAAAATGATCAAAGGCCTGTCATTGAAACTGTTAATGGGATGCTATTTATTTCACATAGTATTCCTTCCTGAAAACTTTATTGTGAAAGGATAATTTTATAAATGACCTGAAAGTCAATACTGCTTGAAAAGTATTTGCCTGAAAATATATAAACATTAAACTTTCTTTAGTGAGCCGTGAAGTAGGCTAAACCAGAGATGTTTGATCCTTAAGATAAGTTCTGCAACAGTACCGTTATTGCAATTATTATAGTCATTACCTATTAGCAGAAATTAATATTTTAAGAAATAATGTGTCCTGTGTATATCTTGATATTTTTTAACAAACTGACATTTTTTAATGAATAACATAAGGTCTTGTGTAGTGTGTTTCTGACGACATTACAGTTTTTCATGGTGACAGTACTGAGTTTTCATTCACCGCTTTCCTTTGCTATGGTGAATTGCCGACGCTCCTAAGCCGTCGAGCATCACCGACAACACTTTGATACAAGTAGAAGCTGTCTGGCTTGGGGACGGCTCGTTTTGAGGAAAAAGCGGGCTGTAGCTTGCAGTCTTCATGACAGTGACTGAAAAGAGGTCAGATCAGTGAATATCTTTCTGACTTTGCCCAGTCAGCAGGAGGGCGTCAGCAGTCTGCAGCAATGCTGCGCCTGGTGCGTTTACGTTCATCTGTTAATGATCGTCAAAGGTCTGTTCAGAAAAATGAATAAACATTATACACATATAAAAGACACACTCCAGAGCATGGCGGGGGCCAGAAATGAATACTGGCGGACTGGGTTAGGCTGCTTTTGCTTCTAAGTTGAGGCGCCTTTCTGCTCCTGAAGGGACTTCCTTCTTCTTCAACAGCACCGAGCCGGAGCAGGCCGTTTGACGCCCCCTGTTAAACAAAGACAGCAACACTGCCGCCTAGTGGATGGAGGGGGTGGGGCTCGAGACACATGTGAATATTCTCAACCTGTGTGTGTGAGAATCTCTGTGAAACTGCGGTACGTTTGTCTCAAAAATAGATGCACGCGCCCGTTGATCCACGAACGTACTTTAAATGATTCACAAGCACAACTGAAGATTTACAAATGATAAGTCATGATAAATGCTCTCACAAACTTTAAAAATACATGTGAAAAACGTGGATATATTTGTGAACCTTAAAAACACATGTGAAAATCATGCATATGTTTGCAGATCGGAGAAACACATGTGAAAATCGTAAAAATATTTGTGAATCCTAAAAACACATGAGAAAATTATGTTTATATTTGTGGATCTGCAAAACACATGTGAAATTCATGGATATTTGTCTGCATATTAATGAGATAAATCCCTCCAAATATGTGTGTGCATTTCTAGGAAACTGCGTTACGTTTGTCTCAAAAATGAATGCAGGTGTCAGTTGATCCACAAATGCACTTCCAACAGTTCACAAGCAGAATTGAAGATTTACAAATGATAAGTCATGATAAATGCACTCACAAAATTTGAAAACACATGTGAAAATCAAATATATATTTGTGAATCTGAAAAACACATGTGAAAATCATATATATATTTGTGGATCTGAAAAACACATGAGAAAATTATGGATATATTTGTGGATCTGAAAAACACATGTGAATATTATTGATATATTTGTGGATCTGAAAAACACATGTGAAAATCATGGAGAGATTTGTGTGAATCATTTTGAGACAAATCTCTCCCCATACTGTACTGACCCTGTTCAGCATCGTACCATCATATATATATATATATATATATATATATATATATATATATAAATATATATATATATATATATATATATATATATATATATATATATATATATATATATATATATATATATATATATAGATATAGATATAGATATATGTGTGTATATATATATATATATATATACATAAATGGTACGGGCATCTACAAATGTATCGCTATGATGAACTCTAATTTCAGTCCCGTTGTATCTGCCCCCTCACACCCCCACAGCTTTTGGGGATGGCTGTTAAACACGAGTCTGACTTGCTCAAGATATCCTGCTGCTGAACAGAGGCTTTTTTTTTTCAAACAGTTGCAATTGTGCTTAACTCATGGTTGATAATGGTGAGTTTGGAATAAAACAGAAAAAAAACAATTCGTAAAAAATATGATACAATAGCCTAGTAATTAAAAAATATAGCTACCACTTCTTATAAGTTTTGGATGCCATTTGCTCTATCTTGCAATTTTAAGAAATCAGAAAAAAAACCTGTATCCATATTAAGATTCAAATCACCACCAAAATCGAATAACTTTATCCTTGTATCATAACGGCATTCTCTGACAATTTCAACAAAATCCACTGATAAATGTTTGTCATTCTGCAAAAAAATAATAAACTCAAGCAAAAACATAACCTGAGCAAAGGTTTAAAAAAAAAAGGAGAGAGAGAGAGAGAGAAAGAGAGAGAGAAGAGTGTGGCACTGACCTGCTCTTTTGTAAAGTGTCTTGAGATAACATTTGTTATGACTGGTTGCTAAAGACTGATTAATTGATGGATTGGTTTGTTGGTTGATTGATTAATTACCAGAGTCATTGTAGTTCACTGTAAACTGAATGAAGCATTGAAGTTTTTCATTTTTAGCTGTCTTCATTCACACTTACAAAACCTTTATGCCACCAAAAAAAAGTAAAGTCTACTTCAGTGGTGGTGAGATACAATCCTATTTTAATTTTTCAGTTCATTATTTTTTTGCTTGCAGAGATATTGTAGTCATACTGCATGTCTTTTTAGATGACTGATAAAAAGTTTACAAAAACATTTTATAATGAAAATCTATGTCAGTTTCCAGACTGTATTTATGGAAGTACCAATTTTATAATCTTTTGACACATTTTTAATTTCTTTTTATCTTATTTTGTGGACAATTTTCACAGCAAAGGTACATTTTGATATCTTCTTAATTTAATTTACACTGTTTCCCCACTATTGTTGCTTTATTTTATTTCTCCTGACGAGCTATTTTATTCTTACTCCTTGTTGATTGTTTTTGCACCAATTTACTGAGTCAAATTTCACTTATGCATAAATGAATGTTGCAATAGATACAAATTCTGATTGTGATGTATTAATGTACTTAAAATGGATCAACCTCACTGAGATAAATGCATACACTCGTTGCACTTAACAAATTAATGCAGTAGGATATTAGGTGTACTTTCTGCCTAATGCAAAGTTTGTAAACCTTCTGTGTTTGAGTTGGAAGTCAGTTCATGACATTTATAGCCCGTGAGTTAAATGCCTTAAGTCATTTAAAGGATGGAGGTAATACTTACAATATTTAGTCCTCTCCGCCACCAGTTCTTACCCAATGTCATGAAATTTAAGTACTTCTAGGATTTAATTGACAAACTGACATAATTCTTAAAAGTAAAAAAAAAAAGCGACTGCTTTTGTACAGTAAACAAATTTACTGTTTGAGCTTTCTGTCAATGTTGATGAATCTGGACAAACAGTCCTTGTGGTGACCCCCTTTCAACACTAGGGTGCACTGTTTATTTAAAAGTTGGCAAACGGTGAAGTATTAATACTTGCTTGATGACAATATGACACTGTACTGACCGTTATAACTGATCAATAGAGTTTTAGGAAAATGGGAATTGAAGAGGCGCAAGTGAGAGCAGTGAATGTAATACATTCATAAAGCTGTGAAACTGCTATACAAGCACACACTGAGACACATACGTGTGTATGTATGTATATATTTATGCACACGTACAAACTTGCTGGTACCCCTTGGTTAATGAAGAAAACCCCCAAATGGTCACAGAAATAACTTGAATCTGACAAAAGTAATAATGAATAAAAATTCAATGCACATTAACCAATGAAAAGCAGACATTGTTTTTGAACTGTGTTTCTACAGAATTATTCCAAAAAATAAACTCATGAAACAGGCCTGGACAAAAATTATGGTACCCTTAACTTAATATTTTGATGGACATTTTTTTCAGGCAATCACTGCAATCAAGCAATTTCTGTAACAGTCAATGAGACATCTGCACCTCTCAGTAGGTATTTTGCAAACTGTTCCGGTTGTTTCAGGTTTGAAGGGTGTCTTCTCCAGACTGCATGTTTAAGCTCCTTCCACAGATGTTCAACAGGATTTAGGTCAGGACTCATAGAAGACCACTTCAGAATAGTCTAATGTTTTCCTCTTAGTTATTCTTGGCAGTTTTAGCTGTGTGTTTTGGATGATTATCCTGTTGCAAGACCTATGACCTGTGACTGAGACCAAGTTTTCTGACACTGGGCCACATTTCTCTCTAGAATACCTTACAGTCTTATTCAATTGTCAGATTCAAGACACCCTGTGCCAGATGCAGCCCCAGAACATAACTGAGCCTCCTCTATGTTTTACAGTAAGTACAGTGTTCTTGTCTTTGTATGCTTCATTTTTGCATCTGTGTACACAGAGCTGATGTGCCAAAATGTTCCATTTTGTCTCATCTGTCCAAAGGGCATTCTTCCAGAAGCTTTGTGGCTTGTCAACATGTATTTCTGATTTGTTTTCAACAATGGTGTCCTCCTTTGTAGTCTCCCATGAAGTCCACTTGGGCTCAAACAATGACAGATGGTGCGATTGGACACTGATGTATCTTGACCTTGGACTTCGCCTTTAATGTCTTTAGAAGTTGTTCTGGACTCTTTGGTTACCCTTCTTATTATCCTTCCAATTTGTCATTAGTTTTCCTCCTGCAAGTCCAGGGAGGTTGGCTTCAGTCCCATTAACTCATAATAATATGGGAAACTGTAGTCACAGGAACATCATGCTGCTTGGAGATGGTTTTATAGCCTTTACCTTGGCTTGAACACGCTTGTCTGTGATTTTCTTTCTAATCTCATGAGACAACTCTCCCTTATCTCCCTCTAGTCCATGTTTAGTGTGGTACACAGCATGTCACCAAACAGCACAGTGACTACTTATAAATAGGCCAACAGACTGATTACAAGTTCATAGACACCTGTGATGCTAACGAGAGGACACACCTTGACTGAACATGTCCCTATGATCAAATTATTCTCAGTCTTTTTCAGTGGTACCATCATTTATGTCCAGGCCAGTTTAATGAATTTAATTTTTGAAATAATTCAGTTCGACCACGGTTAAACAGTCTGAGCAGAAGAAATACTTCTCTGGTTCATATGGTTCATAACTGCTAAATATTGAATTATGTATATGTGATATCTTTGTGTTTCTGTTTTAAAAGAGGACAAATCAGAGGGGACAGGTTATAGGATGTCAGATTTTTTTTTTGTGTGTGTGTGTAAAAATAGAAAACCTTGAAAATCTTAAAAAAACAGTGATAGAAACAATGTCATTGTAATGCTTGAAAACTGAACAACACTCAGATATTCTGAAAAAGTACATAGCTGTTCACACCATGTACTATGTGGTTATACTTATTTTATAATGTGCAAAATTCATTCAAATGTGTCAGTCCCATCAGAGGACAAGCTTTAAATTTGCATAGGCTTTTTTTTTTTTTTTTTAAATGTGTAGGCAAACACAGGTGATCCTTTCACACTGAAAACAGTGGTGAAAAATTGTTGTAACATGTCTTGTTGGTATCCCTATTAATAAATGGGTTTTACTTACTCATACTTTTAATATTTTTCTCTTTCTTTATGTACTTTCAATGATAGAATGTTGACTGATGGTCAATTTAACAACTCAAGTATCTTTCTTTAGCATTAGATGGAAGTATTAGTTATGAAGTATCAGACAAACACAGCCTATATAACATTGTTGATATTAATTACATATTTTGCCTTATGTTGGGTTTTATATTAGTAAAGGACAGTTTACATCATAAACCGGGCCTATGCTAAACCTAAGCCTTCTATACTTATTTTTATATCATTCATAATAATATTCCTATATTTGCAATTTAGAATGTTTATTCTTTTGGATAGTTAATCACATATACACACCACACAACAGCATTTAATGTTACTGAGAGGTCCTTTCTGAATGTAGTAATGGGTACAGAATGTATTGACTCTTCAGGGTCTTACAATAGTTAGAAATGACCATGTAGTGTTGGTGCATAAAATAAAGCAGGCAGTTACTGTAACTAATGCTGTTTATTTCAGCAACTCTTGTAACTCCAATACTTTTAAAAAAGGTACAGCAGCAGTATGGCTCAGCTTTCATCATGAAATCCTTCTTTGATGGTGAATCTCTGGGTTGTGCAAATGTCAAGCTTTATGTAAGTGCCCTCAAGTGGTGGAAAGTAGCAAATGCATAAGAGTAAACAGAACATCTCCTCTCTCTGTAAAAGATCACATTCTCCATAAGAATTTGTAACAAAGAGCATTAACTATTTCTTCATTCTTGTGCAGTTAACAAAAAAATAATCTGTTCCAGCTAATTCAAAACGTATTGACTCTTACTGTAAAATCAACACATTGTATTAACATGAAACAATTTCACATAAAGCAGGTCAATCTTATAGGAAGCGCAATTAATGTGTTTATCAATGCAAAATAACATGACCCCTAATGCCAAATGTATAACAATTCCTTTTCTTTTATTTTAGTTAACCACTTGAACTGTAGAAATATAATCACTTCTGATATTTCAGCTATAACAGTTATAACTGACAAGTTATCGCATAATATAGTCCTTGTGCCACTTGGGCTTGGACTTAACACTTGGTTGTTTGTGAGATGGGGTTTGATTGATAGGTGTGTGGGAAAGTCCCGTCATGTTGAAATCTTGTCCTGCCACGGATGGAACATGGGCAAGATGAGAGGCATTCCATATCTGTCCATCACTCAACAAGAAGGAGTTAGGGCCTACTTTCTTTGTCACAGTCACTAGGGGTGAGACTCTTGAGTGTGCTTTAGGAACATGAAATGGCTTCTTTATCCTTACTTTTTCACCTGGTCTAAAAGAGGGTTTGCATGAACACTGTTTAGCATCAGCACAATGCTTCATCTTTTCTTGATTTTTCAAGACTGCACAGTGAGCAGAAGCATCTAATGAAGACATGACAGGTGGAAGGGGAAGAACGTCCAGCTTGTTGTGCATTTTTCTGCCATATTGGAGTTAGTATGGTGAGGTGGAGGTTTTGGCATGGGGTGTTGCACGGTACACTTTGAGCCAGTTTACCACTGTTTCTTTCCATGGTTGTGACTGAAACTCTCAATAGCACCGTTTGCAGCAGGATAATAAACAGACGTTTTGCTGTGGGTTATACCTTGGTTTTTTAGGAAGGAGGCAAAAGTAGCTGAGGCAACCTGCAGTCCATTATCTGTAAAAATGCTATCTGGGTTGCCATGGCAACTAAAGACAGATGTCAGGAACGGAATGACATCATCAGTCGTGGCAGCATGCAAAAATGCCAGCTCAGGCCATCTGGAGTGGTAATCAGTCAGTGTGATGGCATACCTGCAGGCAGGAGTAGCTGTTTCAAATGGTCCAAACAATATCAAGACCAAATTTCTTCAATGGCCCATCAGGTAGTGTGACGGGTTGAAGAGGAGCAGGATGAGAACAGGCTGTTTTATAATTTAACTGGAAAGAAACACATGCAGCAATGCAGGATTGTACTTGTGAATCAATATTGGCCACCTGTAGAGGTCTCGTAGCCGTTGTTTTGTGCATACGATCCCTTGGTGACTTTCATGTGCAAGGGTGATCAGTGTGTGTCGTAGGGAGACTGGAGCAGTGAAACGTGAGCCTCTGAGGATGTAGTTGTAAATGACTGAGAGTTCATGTCTGATTATGTAAAATGGAGCAAGGACATTACTCACTGATTTCATGGAGGGAGGCCAGCCATTTTGTATTTGTGAGCTCAAGGCAGACAGTTCAGGGCAGGAGAAGCAGGCAGAACCAAAAGTCTGCTTCAGGGAGGGAGCTCAGTGGAGCTGTGATCGATGACACCATCTCTGGTTCTGCATCTTTAATGGGATTTGAGGGCACAGGTAATGGTAGGTGTGACAGACAGTCAACTACGTAGTTCTGGGAGCCAGGTTGACAGATGATATCATAATCAAAACAGAGCAGGAATGCTGACTGGCGTGCTCCACGCATACCAGCTTTACCGATTCCTTTTGTGCTGAGAAGTGTAGTTAATGCTTGATGGTCTGTACGGAGAGTAAAGCGGCGACTCCAAAGATATGTTATCCATTTTTCTGCAGCCCAAACGCAGGAGAGCGCTTCTTTTTCAACAGTGGAATATTTATGCTCAGTTTCAGTCAGTGCACGGGAAGCAAAAGCCACTGGTTTCTCTGCGCCATCTGGCTGCACTTGTGCAAATACAGCACCAAATCCATAATCACTGGCATCTGTGGATAGAACACAGCGTAAAGAGGGGTTAACAAAGCAGGTGCAGGACTGTGCACAAGGAGCTACTTGATCTTTTCAAAGCTTCATTAGTCCAAGAGAATGAGTTTTTGTCACTGACTCAAGCACGCATAGGAGCTACAACTGTTGCAAAGTTGGGTAGAAATATTGAGTATCAGGAAGCAAGACCAAGAAATGACCTTAGAGCAGCAGCAGCATCAGATGGGGAAGGAGCTTGCAGCACAGCATCAATGTGTTCTTGGTCAGGAAAAATATTGTCTTCTGTAATGGTATGACCAAGACACCTTAAGGAGGGCTTCCTGAAGTGACACTTGTTGTTGTTGAGTACCAGTCCAGCCTCTTTTAACTTAAGGGCTGTTTTTGGTCATGTTCAGCAGGGATGTGGCCATAAACAATAAGGTCATCCAGATAATTTTGAATGCCTGGCAGTCCCTTGAGGATGTCCACCATCATTTTGTGAAAGGCTGAGGGTGCAGAGGCAAGTTCATAGGGAATTCTACAGAATCTGAAGAGGCCTTCATGAGTTGTGAATGCTGTGAGGTCTCTGCTATCTTCATGAAGAGGAAGCTGCTGATAGTATGCATTAGCCAAGTCAATAGTAGAAAACATCTTTACACCTTGTAGGCTTGCAAATAGTTCATCTACATGAGGCAGAGGATAACAGTCTGTAACCACAGCTTTGTTTGGTTCGCGTAGATCTGTACACATCCGTATTCCACCAGTTTTGCATCCTGTAACTACAAAGTGTGAACCCCAGGGTGTAGTATTAATCTTTTCAATGACAACAGCTTTCAGCAAGCGGTCCACCTCCGTTGAGACAGCATCCCTGACAGCAAAAGGCAGGTGTCTTAGTTTCTGCTGTACAGGTTTGACTGCAGGGTCAATTTTCATTTTATGTACAAAGTTGTATGCACAGCCAATGTCGGGAGCAGCAGAGGTAACAGATGCTGGTACAGGGTTTGTGATCAACACAGGAGCAGGTGAAGCAGTGGCACAGTTGGTGTCAGGTGCAGTGTGAACACAGGATACTTGTGTAGTGGTTATGGGCATTTCAGGGGGAAGGACAGTATTACCCTTAATGCTAATGTTTAAAGCTTCCAGCAGGTCCCTACCTAGGACTGTAGTACCTTTTTCACCACATAGAATGAAGCTGAAGCAGTTAAAAGTCCTTGCGACTCTGTTGCTTGTAGGCAGCCAAGCACTGGAATCCTCTCTTTTGTGTAGGTCACTAGCTGGTGAATAGGTGGAAGCAGAGGGATGTGGCTGAAGTGTCGTTCATAGATGTGTTGTGGTAAAAGGGACACTGCAGAGCCTGTGTCAACAATCAGATCATGTTCATTGGCAAGAGAAACAGGTGTACTGATATCAATTGTTCACTTCAGTGTTTTACGAACAGTTAGTTTGGGTAGCTGTATGTCTTTCACATCTGCAGACTTGGATGAACAGCAGACAAGCAAAATGTCCAACTTAATGGCATCAGCCTCTTTCTGATACTTGAATGAGTCAAATGTTCAATTAGTTGGTCATGGATCATTTCATCTGTGTTTTCATTAAAGCAACACTTTGAAGCAAGGTCATGCAGTACAGCAACATACTGTGTAATAGTCTCATGAGGTGCTTGTTTTCCCTGTCTGAAGACATGCCGTTCAACAACAACATTAACCTTAGGTTAATGTTAAGTGTCTCTCCAGCACAACAAATGCTGAGGCAAACGAGCCACCTGTATCCGGCACCGAGAAGAAAAGTCATTGTCCCTCGGATCCAAGGCAGTGGAGTAAAGTAACTCTCTTCCAGGCTTCAGGCCAAGCATTACCAGTTGCATTTATAACTAGCATGTATTTGTTGAAAACTTCATCCACATGTCGAAGGGCATCGATGGATTTCCCAGGCATGGCAAAAACATTGGAGGCTGTGGCACGTTTCCAGCCTTAATGTAATAGTGATAAAGCATGTAGGTTCACTTGTCGCCAAAATTTAGTGTTGGTGCGTAAAATAAAACAGGCAGTAACTGTAACTAATGCTGTTAAATTCAGTAACTCCTGTAACTCCAACACTTATACAAAAGGTACAGCAGCAGTATGGCTCAGTTCTCACCAAGAAATCCTTCCTCGATGCTAAATATCTGGGTTGTACAAAAGTCAAGCTTTATGAAAGGACCAACTAGTGGTGGAAAGCAGCAACTACATAAGAATGAACACAACAGACCACAGAATGTATGTTTCAAGATTGCTTTAATAATGTATCACAATTTCACAATATAGTTGGAAGTATCACATGACATATTATGCCTGTAAAGGTTTTTTGGTCATATTAAGGTAATTTTTTTTATATGTCAGCAAATACAAGGATCTCTCTAACATCATTAAAAGTTTATTTTCAAGACCATAGAGCCTGATTTCATAGCTAATCGAGTCCATGGCTCAAAAGTTGCAACTATTAAACTACTGAAAAGTGATCAGAGATAGAACATTATGTACTGGACAACCCCACAATGTTCAGATGATTCTGTACCCAGAGAGGGACAAGAAAGCACAACCATATTTGGAGTAAGTGGGAAGCCATTTTGGATCAAATTCAGCCATTTTGAGCAAACCATAGATTAAGGAAGGAATATGCCTTATTGTGCCTTATAGCAAAAGATAAATAAATTCTGGACTCCATGGGATGGTTTAAATGCCTATGGGAGGGGAAATTATACATTAGAATCAAGAATTTAAGAAAATGAATTTTGAAAAGAGATGGGGAGTGAACCTTCTGGAACCTATGGGAGGAACCTCACCCATCACTATAAAACATGCCTATGACAACTTCAGCTTCGGTTGTTTTGGGGCGTCGCGCCGAAAGCAACTCTTGTTTGTTATTGTTCATCTTGAGACCGTAATAAACGGTTTTCTTGAAAGTGGAATTTGCCTGAGTTCGTGCCTCCTTGAAGAGCGAGAGCACAAATTTTTACATCTGGTTTTCATCTGAGCTGCCTTTTCTGCGCAGAAGTTATGAGCCAGCTCATGCGGTATTTACTGAGAAATTGAGACACTACAAAACTTTAAGGATAAAGTGTTCAGACAGATCAGACAAATGTTAGTCCTGTTATCCAGCTTAATGTTGCTGGCTTAAAAACTGAACAATGATCAGGAATTCTGAAAATATAGCTGTACATACTATGTAAATAACACTTCTTATGTGAAATCTATGAGCTGCAGTAATAAATGTGATTGCAGTTCATTGCTTTTACTTGCCTCCAAAACACATGAACAAACTATACAGAGAGAATATTTATCCGTGAACCCCTTTTAACCACATTATCTGACAAAATTAACACCAAATTGAAGTCCCACTTCACTGCCTTAAAATATTTTTAATATCTATGCACTAATATGATACCAGCATTGAGTAGTGCCAGTACCAAAAAAACCAAAACATCACAGCTATGCATACTTTTCATTTTATGGTAAGATAATAGTCTCTTACTCCCAGAAAGGTATGATTATAGGCTGATGTCTTTTAGGCTAGCTGTGGCATGTTTAAGATAACTTTGTTTTTTTTTAAGTGTAATATTAATATGACACCTTTAGCATCAGTTTGGAATGATGTGATACATACAGTATGTTAGGTTGTGAGCAGAGACCATGAAGAATCATCACACTGGGTTGATAATTGTAGTTTTTCAGTCTGAAAGCAGTAGGTACTTGTTAAAGTATGTACAAAGAACTAAGTTGTATATTGATAAAGAGTTAGAGCAGGGCTGAATGCTGTTATGAATAAAAGATATTTTCAATGCAGCTTTGTTCAGGTGCAGGGAAATTCGCACACATACACACACACTCACGGCCCAGCATTCCATTACAGGAAGCCTGGGCTGTTAGTACTTTTATCTTCTTTGTGTGGGGCATCACTGACAAGAGCCCCTCTCCGTTCCCTGAAGCACACACTCATAAGAGAATCATCACACACATTCACACACACATCCACACCAGCGCACATAAATACACACACATACACACATGCACATGTATCCTGCTCCCTCTGCCTCTCTGTAGCAGATGTTGTGGATGGGACCACTGTCTTTTGATGATCGTCCAGACAGTAAAGTGGTCTTCCCACTGAGAGTGATTGAGCTTCATTTTCAAACATCCATCTCTTCTTTCATGCTGATAAGATGCCTAAAACAGCTGACAGTATGTACTGAAAAAAAAAAAAAAGCCACCATGAATTTGCACTTACAAAATGTTTCTGTGGGTCACCTCAGTTCAGTCCTCTTTCACAAAGATGTGTCTCCTCTTGTGCAGATAAGAATGCTTGCAACAGCTGACACTGCACAGAGCCCTGTCTTCCTTACTCTTAACACATGAAACAGGTCATGGCTGTGACAATGAAATGTTATAATTAGTCAGTGTAAATGTGTCCCCTCATTTACAGCAACAAGGGACAGCTGCTAGCATACTGTACAAAACAAGATGCTGAATGAACAAAACCTCTTCACTATTTACATGTTTATAGTTTGTGATTTAAGAACTAAATTCAAGTCAGAAATATGCCAGAAAATTAAAAGAAAATGAAAAGTGGCAGTAAAAATACTAATTCACCATGCACAAATAAGCATTCCCATGCCAGGTAGTGCTACATATCAAAGAAAAAAAAATCCTGCAACTTCATAATTTAGCACATAAATTCAGAATTTAAACTCTGAATTATGACATACCACAGTGTGTTCAAGGAGCAAATGACAGTTTTTTTTTTTACCTTGAGGGCTGTTGAGGATAATTTTTATGGGTTAACTGGGTACGTTTTAAATGTTTTTTTTAAGCTATTGTTTAAGTAAAAAAAAAAAAAAAAAGATCCAAAAACAACTGTAAAAAACAGTCCAAAAATATTCTCAGCATCATACGGTAATAATTTAAAAGATCTTGTGACAAGTCTGCAGGTTGATTTGTTTTAAAGCAACAAAGACTATATAAACTCATTATTCAGATGATTATCTATACCACTTATTACATGCGGTTGTAGGTGGTTTTAGCCAATCCCAGCTGGGTGAATAGTGGGATGTACCCTAGACTGTTCACCTGTCAATCACAGGGCTGACATGTAGACAAACATCCACACACACTCTCACCTCCAGGTGATTCAGAGTCAGCAACAAGCATGTCTCGTCTGCAGGAGGAAGTAAGTCGCTGAACATATAGGATAAATCTAGGATCAACAGATTAGCAGAAACAAATCTGAATAAAACCTACACTACTATGGTTGGGAGGGTAAGTTCATCAGTACAGTATATTAAAAATGCTGTGTTATCACGGGCATTATGGCAAACATAATACAAGGGTTAAGCAGGTCATATTTTGCCTTAAATCAGGTTAATATATTCATTTTAGATGACTGCTACAGTATGGTTTCACATTTGAAAAAAAAAAAAAACATTCTAGATTTCTTACACTGGCTCTGTGGAGCTCCTGCCACTTTAAGGCCCCCTTTCTCACATAATTGTTTCTTTTCAGTGGTACAAGACCATGCAGTAACAAGACACATAACATTGTCAGAGTATTACTTATTTTCAATGTAGTTATATGAAACAAAATGAATACCCAAACACTGTCAGCTGTCTCTTTAGAATAACAATGCCCTTTATTGTCAGTATACAAAATGTACAACAAGATTAATGTTACTCCCCATCCCACCCCAACAACACACAGACTTTTGTTCCCACTTTTGTCCCAAATTAGTTGTTCTTGGTGTTATGTATACATTTTCATGTACTCTTACATTTAGATTGAATTTTACATGACAATTTAGGTGTGAAATTTAGTCCAGGGAGCCTCCCATCATAAAACTGAGGGTACAGTGTTGGCATAGCTGTTACCTTGCTGTGTGTGGCTTTATTTGTTTTCAAGAGGCAACAATGTTATAGGTTAAACCCCAGGTCTAATGAAGCTATACTCAAACACTTTCTCGTACACAAATACTATCTGTTGAAGGTATATCTCAGTTTGCAAAGGCAGGGTGCTTGTGTACAAATTAATTGAAAAAAAGTTAAAATCAGAAATTAATAAAGTAAGCTTAGCACCATCATGAAACATATCCTTCCATGCCATGCTGTGAGTAAACCATTATTCTTACATGCATACAAAAAAATACACTTAGTCTAAGAGGCTGCCTGCCCTAAAAACACACTTATGCCACCAAGCACACTTGACCTTGATAGAGACAATGTGTTGGAGCTCTCCCTATTGACTGGATCCATTAGAGGCCAAAGTGCATCTGAACCACATGCCATACAACCTCAAAGTAAGGCACACAATAGCAGAGGAGGAGGGTGGAGGGGGTGATGGTGGTAGGGCAGGGGCCAGGAAGGGGGGAGATTGCTGGAAGCAGCTGGAATGAGAAAGGATGGGATGAATTAAATTAGGATTTCAAGTATTATATACTCTATTTTTAAACAATAACCAGAGTAACTTCTGTTAAGCACAGAGATTAACTGACATTGAGCGTAGGGTAAAAAAACACCACAGTTAAACTTAGCTCAGCGATGTATATTTTTTTCATTAATAACATCCATGTGAACTGCTTGGTGTTGCTATATACTGTGATCTGAGGTTATGGTAGTCCAGAATTACAAAGCAAAGAAGCAAGACAAAGGAAGCTCAACACTTCATGCAACATGATGTGGAGCTGGTGTTTCTAGAAACAGAACAGAACTTATACACATGAACCCGTCTCTCATGTTGCCGAGTAGTGTTCAAATGACCCCTATTTATGAAAACTTTATTTTTATTGGCACCTTATACCGAAGTCTTTTCATGTATGTGTGATTTTTTGTGCAGTTTAGCATATTTCTCTGTAAAGTATGGCTGTGTTTTCTGATCAGAGATCCATCTAAGACATGCATTATGAATTATTGATTAGTCCTGAGTAAGATCATGTCTCCAAGTGCTACTGTTGCCCACATCAACACAGCTGCCCCATCTGTGTGGGTGTGTGCTCTCCATTTTAAATCTAAATCTCTATGCAAGCACACAGATATCCAGTGCCTCATACCAACACATTAGGTTTTACTTCCATTTACAATCTGTGTAAGTAGGAGTTCTGTTTCTGAAAAAAAAATCTCAGTAAAAACTCCTGTGTTAAACCAATCCAAGTTCATATATTCCTAGAATATGGTTGTTTTCGACAGCAACATATTCCTTATTAAATGTGGTGAACTTAATTGACTATTATTGAATTAAGATAGATATAACGATAACACTTAAACTTAGACTTAGACATTGATAAAGTATTTACAACAAATGCAAATGCAAATTGCACTGATCCTAGTAGCAAATCTCTTTTGGTCAAACAAGCCCTGCTGTGGCATTGTACCCCTTCACAGAAGACCCAGACTAATACTGCGTTCGCAAGTGACCCAGCTACCATAATCGTGTCGCCCACTGACGTATCGTTGCGCGCCCTTAAATACCTCATTTTGGTCACAGTTGCCGTTGCTCAGTGACGTCACGTTCACTCGAGATTCACCGCGCTCATATCATATATCATATAATAGGATGTATAAGCAGACATTCTTCAAGCTGTATGGTTTTCATTCACTTATCAACCACAAAACACTGCAGCTGATGCCGTGCAGCAGCATCATCTGTGAGTTTCAGATGAAAAACAGTCTGTCATGGGTACCGTCACACACGCACACACCGCTGATTGGCCGTTACTGCAGAGCCACACACGACATCGTCTGAATAGATGAACTTTTGTTATTTTGACATCGCGCGATGAGCTATAAGTGGTAGTGTGAAATGCGGCTGTCGCATAGCGGGAGGGTTAGCCCTGCCCCATCACGGCTGTACACTGACTTTGCATGGAGAGTGATCGCCGAGGTAGTACAAGTAGTGTGTGGTGTGAACGCAGCATTAAAGTGCCACAAATGCGACTTGAGCATCCTCGGCGATCACTCTCCATGCAAAGTCAATGTACAGGCGCGATGGGGTGGAGTTAACCCTCCGGTGACACGTTGGCTGGATTGCCAAAGTTGAAAAAGTTGATCTTTTCAGGTGCTGTTCAATGTCTGAACTTGAAACACAAAGGAGTGCGGAACATGACAAAAGGGTACAAATGAACTGGCAACAAAACAAGGGAAGACAAGAGGTTTAAATACAAGAGATGATTGGGGATGATTAGATACAGCAGGGGAGGACCAATCAGGAATCTGGTGTGACCAGACAGGAAGTAAAAACCTATGGACAGAGACAGGGGTTAGCAACATACCAAAATAAAACAGAAAATACAAGACAAAAAATGAAACATGAGGAAAGACAAAAAAAAAAAAAAAAAAACACTGAACTAACGGGTGAACATGACATCCTCACCCCATTCAAGATTAATGAATACTTTTAAGAGCATTGGGTTTTTATTCTCTTATCTGTGCATTTGTGTGGACATGAAAAATTAACATTTGAGAGTTGAGAGTGTTATCACATTAATATTCATCAACAGTGTGTTTAGGTGGGGTAAATCTGGAGACTTAATGGAGTATCTTAATCTGCTAAAGGTCTACTTAATACTAACACAGAAACGAACAGCCTCACACATTCACAAGCTTATCTCCATTTACACAGGATTTCCCAGAGTGCAATCTAGCAGCTGTATGCACATTCACATAAAGAAGTGTAATCTAATCTAATCCAGTCCTTCTTTGAGGGTTGCAAATGTCCATGAAATATGTCACTCCATAAATGACATCAGATTACCCAGAGCTGGAGAAAGCACTGAAACTTCCTGGATTAAAATCTGCCTGTTCAAAGCCTAGAGCCAGTAGGTTTTCCAAAAACCACTCTAGAAAGAGGAGTAAGGTAATGTTTTGCAGATGACCATTGTGAACAGAAAAAGATTTAAAATCGATTTGATTTTCTTTAGCTCCATTTACCTATGCTATTTAACTATGTAAGGATATACATGGTTACACACTCACAAAACCTGGCAACATGAATATCTTGTCTCTTTAAATGGCTGTATCTTGTGTGTAAAACTCAAGTGTGTGACTCTAACAGCTTGTCAAAGTTTGATGTCTGGTCATTAAGCAGTAAGTAAAACTATCTCAAATGTACAGGCTTTGAATGGGCAAAATTTTCTTTAGTATCTACTGAACATGAATAAATTTAAACAATTAACATTTCTACTGTGCTACCTATTAGTAAGGCCCTCCTCACACGAGGATGGCCCCGTATTGTCTTGGCTTCGGCATCAAACATGTATCACTGTTTAAATATCGTATTGTACATAGGCTTGTGCATTTACATGACAACGCAAACTCCACGCAAAATCCTGTCCGGTAGCCCGTCTGGTTCTGCTCCGAGGTGGATTCCACGTCAACAAGTGCTCTGCATGAGCACTTGTTGCTGTTGTTGTCGTAGCTGGTGTTGCTGGTGTTCTATGAACAAATGCTGGTATAAAGGTCGTAGCAATATTTGTAGCTGCTGGAACAAGATCAGAATCAGCCCGGCTGCCGCCATTGTTGTTGTTGGTGTGTGTGGAGGAGGGGTGCTATGAGGTCACCGTCTTTCTCGGACTTATCTGTTTATACCAACTACAGCATGAAGATGAATACGCAGATATCCAGTTGCAGACCCGTTTTCAAAAAAGATGCAGAGTCAAATACGCGTCTCTGTGTGTCAATATCACCAGATCGATAGTCTTACAAATTCGTACTCGTGTAAAGCCCACCTAAGACTTGGGGAAACCTGCATGACATGCTTCAGTAAATTACCATGACACTGACACTGTGTGTTCTTGTGGAAGAAGGTGTGATAAATGAAATCTCATGGCTTTCTTATGGTTCTGATAGAAATCACTTCAAAATCCCATATGTGTGGACAAACATGTCCGGCTGTCGCATGTTAATGTGTCTTTGACAAGATTAACCCCACGTTGCACCCTCTTCTGTGCCAGAGTCAAGCAAATAGCTATGAAAGAGTTTGGATGTACTGGTTGACAATGCTGATTTACTTACATGGACACTTTGACCATCAGTGAGTGTGTGAGTTTGAATGGGAAGGTGTAAACTGAACAAATACAATATACAAGCTCAAGTCAATTAACCATTATGGGCTCTAATTTCGTAGACCAGGCGCAAGCGCAGGTGCACCTGCCCTGCGCCGGCCTTCGCCTCGCGGACAGGGTGTGACTTTGCAAGTTTCCTGCAGTTCCAAGAGAGGCGCACTCCAGGAGCAGAGAGCCGCAGAGAGGCGCATCCACGCCTCCGTCCCTGCCCCTCAGCGCAAGTGGCAGAGAGGGAGGACAAAAGGCGTGAGTGGGTTTAACACAGCCAAGTGCTGTCTTCACCAATCAAATGACCGCCTCTCCCTGCCTTTAAATGTGCTGCGGCCTAGGCGCAGCGTCTGATTGGTCTGAATGATCCCCGCCACCGCGGAAACAGTGTGCTGGAAAGACCCGGGAGCAGAGACGGTCAGAGCTGCTGTCACTTCAGCAGGAGAATGGACAGCGGGGCGTGCATCTGAGGCCACGAAGCGTGTCACCGTGGGCCAGCTCCCGGGACAGATGTAATCTGTTCCTTTGTCATTAAGGAGTACACAATTAAGAGACAGTTACACAGCAGCTGGCTTTTCCATTCATAATGCCTGTGATCCACCTGCACTCCTGGTTTGCAGAACCAGGAGTGCAGGTAGTGCAAATAGCAGAACCTTTGATGATATGCTGTATACTCTCCCGGTGTCTCCACCTCATCCCCCTTGCAATAATGTACTCCATCTTTTTAGATCACGTTAAAAATAAAGACTAAAACAGAGGAATATGGGAAATCACAGGTAAATCCTATGTGACATACATTTATTTTCTCTCTTTTTTCTTCGTCTTTTTTCTCCCTCTTTTCTTTGAATTTAATGAAATGAGAGAAGCCAGATATATACTCAGTATTAGTTGTTAAGGCTGTTTATTGTTGACTTGTAAGATGTGCATCAAACTTCCAGCTGCCATCAGGTTAAGTTTCCATTATGACAAACGGCTTTAACCCGACATCAGATGTGATGGGACAATTAATATAGATACAAATGTATATGCTGGTTCAGACCGTTACATTAAATAGTGATTGATGTGATTGTTTAAATGTGCCTGACACGCTAGAAACCTGCCTCTGAGGCTTTGTTGACATGTGCGCCTGTCACCAAATTACAGCTGCGGAGGGTGCGCTTCGCCCTGTGCCAAGAATAGACCAGGTTGGAGCTGGCGAGCTTTCAGCGCACTTTCTGCACTGTTTTTGGCACGAAATTGTCACTGCGCCAACCTGAATCTGTTGGCACCTCCCCTGGAGCGCCGTCGACTCCCCCTGTTGCGCCGTCACACCCATCTCTGCACAGACGGTCTACCAAATTGTCAAATTTTCAGCGCCGACGGGTGCGCCAGATGAAATTAACACTGCGCGGGGTGCACCAGGAAATTAGAGCCCTATAAGTAACACATATGAGGGTGCAAGGGGCTGCAGACTCATTCTGCCGATGGCTCCTTAAGAGCTTTCTGGATTTGGTCAAAAACATAAATGGTGGACTCCTCTGTCTTCTGTTCTTGGAAATCAATACTGAGAGTACAGCAAAACACTTCCTTTTTTTATAGGGCAGATACTAAAACTAAATCTTGGCCATTTCACACCTTCTGAGTAAGAGCTTGACCTCCTCTGGTCAGTGTGTTCCAGCATCCTATCCACATTATTTACAGGAAATCAGACTGAGTGGAAATCATTTTTTTCCTGCTAAACTGGAAGTTCATGATCCCGAGAGATCTAAAAGGGCCTGACTGATCCCTAGTTATTCTACCCACAGAGAATTTGGAAGATTACAGTGTATGTAGATGGCTTTCGGTTAATATGTCTGTCTTTTTTTTTTTTTTTTTTAATCTATTTTCAGCCCCTTTTTATCTCACCCTTCTCTGTTTTAAATGCTCATTCTTAATTAACTTTTGGTGATATGAAAAAAGTTGGGTGCAAAAACTTCAGTTGAATGTGCCAGGAAAAATAAAAAACAAATGTGTACCAATAACACATAATTGAATTAATGATTAGATTACAGCCACTCTACAGAGGTTTGGAAACAACATGTATAAGTTTAAGTGAGCTGTGTCTGTCCAAGCCCGTCTCAAGAATGTCAGTAGTACAATATATTCGCTCCTGTCATAGGATCATCTAAGATACACTTTATGCTACTTGCCGTGGCACAGATGTGTTATCCTTCTTAATAGGTAACCAGCAATCATGGTGTAAGTTCAATATTTATTAGTCTTTGTGATGATAAAACTTTAGATCTGATCATAATTTACTATGCCCTCTATTCCAGAGATGCCTAATTCCAATAACTGGAAAATGTATCAAATCACTTGATAAACTTAATGATCAGCACTCTGTTTGTCGCTGAGGATGTGGCTTCAAGTCAAAGTTTTTCAGTGACAAATACAAGATTATGTATGACAATGAGGCTTGACATCCCTTAATTGTACATGGCACTGTTAAGCATCTGCAAGTAATGCCAGATGAAGGATGTCTTTCTGGTGCATGGACTGAGCCACTGCAGCTTCAGGACAAGAGAATTTAAACTCCTGCGCCAGCAGTTTCATAACAGATTCAGAGCACCAACAGATACACGAATGACAACAGGACCAAATCGCTCAACCAAATTTAGGTAAAAAAATTTCACAAGGTTTTGGAACAGCCAGTTAAATGTTCTTTTTTACAACCACACTGTCTCAGGAAAAAAAATATCCAAGGCCTTTTTTGAGACCTCTATGGATGTCCAAGGGCTTTAAATTTGGCTAAAATAGATTACAAGATGGACATTTGACCTGGCTTGGGTCAGCCAATGAATGCAGTTCTTTTTGTAAAATTGCTGATAGAATGTTTAGAAGACAGATCTTTAGTTGACTCCCTGGTCCTGTCCACACATAGACAAAACATTTTCTTCTCTGAGTAGACAGGGCCAGAGCAGTGAATATGTTGTCTGGAAAGACGACTTAATTTCACCAAGTGTGTCCATCCACATGAAAATACTGAAAACACTGTCATACATATGCCAGGTATGTAAATGGCACTGTAATGCTGCTGCAGACAGACAAAACCAGAGAAGAAGACATGAAACATACAGATACCTCAATAGAAATGTCAACAAATACTGGAGTATGCTTTTCTCCGTGTCCATCTGTTGCTCACAGTGGTTGTGGAGAAGCAGAAGATTTGGTTGTAAAAGCCACAACAAGCTCAGCAGCCTCTGCAACATGAAGGCAATACCATTGTTGTTAGGATTCACACATGCTGTTGAAGCGAGAAATGAGGCTGCGACAACCTGCAAGCATCAAACATCCACTCTTGTCTTTTCTGGTTGTCATGCTGATATTATGACATTTATTAGTTTGGCGTAAATGGTGGGCTAAGAGAGCTATGAGTTGCCAAACAACGCCACCTGGGGAATTACGCCCAAGGAAATAGTTACATCAGGTATTATAAAAGGTCACACCAGGTTCAGTTTACCAGAGGGCAAGGGAGTTTTTGAAAAATATACAAAACTTTATTTTCCAACAATGACTAGAAAGGCAGGCTGTTGTTACGACGGGTTCCCAACGAGGGCCTGAGGAGTGGAGAGTGCTGGGACATATCATGGCGACCCAGAAGCAAAATCAGGGGAAGGAGAAAGCTAAATTAAACACCTGTGGCACTGCACACACACTAAAGATCGGTGACAAATACCTACCACCAGGAATTGGGTTGCCACCTTGGTCCACAGCACCTATCCACAAACAGAAAGGGGAGTTAAAAACAACCCTAATGGTAACTAACAGCTGCCCTAAAAACAATTCAATTAGGTAAAGAAAAACAAAAAAAAATGAGCATTACCACACAATAAAGAAACTCAAATTATACATGATATGGATCACACCATGAATGCAGTAAATCAATTTAATCTTGTGGTGATAAAAGTCCTGGTGCCAGCTCAGTAACAGTTAAATGGCCCTCTGTGCCAAACAGCCAAACAGCACCACCACAAAACAAAATACTCAGAAGAAAAAATAAATCCACAAAATGAATCAAAGTGAGCTCAGGAAAGAACAAAATAAAGAATAACCCATAAAACGAACCAAACAGGAAATGGTGACCAAAAAGAACCCAGAACCGAATTAATTAAATAGTTAAAAAAACAGATTAAATCTAATATGTTGCTGAGTAGAAAAGGAGTGAGGGCATAAGTAGAACCCGAATAGCAGCGTGGTCCAGGAGACTGGCAGTGAATTAAATGATCTTGGCCTGACTGTACCACCTACACGACTGGGGGAAAACTCCAGGGCTGCAGCACAAAACCAGTATCAACTGGGAGCAGAGGATAAAATTATCAAGAAAAAAGGTGGACAATGCCAACTTCCCACCAGGAGATGCTACCACCTCCCAAGAAGGGCTCCTATTTGGGCACGACCGACCCACTCCACTGACAGCCTGACAAAGTGTATCAAAGAGGAAGATCGAGTCACCGTCATGCAATCCAGCATCATGAATGGAAGTGTGCACCTCTGCGGCAGACACG
Organism: Scarus forsteni; assembly: GCA_036419115.1. Classification (NCBI taxonomy): domain Eukaryota; kingdom Metazoa; phylum Chordata; class Actinopteri; order Labriformes; family Labridae; genus Scarus; species Scarus forsteni. Next base: position 1,633,285 of record JAZDUH010000413.1, read on the forward strand.
CCAACAAACACGGCCATACTATAGGCTGCAAAGGAAACCTGCACCTTAACAGCAGAGGCACCAACAAATACTGCCCCGTTATACGCTGCTGGAGGGGATGTGCAGCTCAGGAGCACCCGATTCTGTTGCACGGCGCTGTGCGCTCCAGGAGGAAGCGTGCTCCACAGCCATACACGCTAACTGCCATTGCCACACTACAATCGTCACACACACCAGGCCTGCCACGCCAGTGAATGGATGGACCCTGGGAAAAGAGAGAGAGAGATGCACGAAGAGTGGTGATGGTTATAGCTTCGCAGCACAGCTCATCAATCAGTGCCACAGGAAAAGTACAGTGCTGTGCTGCGCAAGGGAGTAGACAGTGCTCCAGCTACATGAGGAAACTTCAACATGATGAGCAGTTGTGGTTTGAGAGTATACAAGAGTGACTAAAATAATCCAAATTGTAACAGTATATATTCAAGAGTATTTTTTCATCATGATCCTTTAACTGTGTGTTTATTATGATACTGTCTACTTTGTCTACTGGGTTTTTATTTACTGGATGACCACACTAATTAACAATCACTAAGAAAACTTAAATTTGGTCAATTGTAAAAGGAAACATGTTGAAACTGACAATATGTAATGTGTTTTGATCATCTCAAGTAGCTTAAATGTTGCTCTCATCGGCTACTTTGACCAGCTCTTCCCTCTCCCCAGCTGCAAGACATAGTCTCTCCAGCGTATCCTGTGTATTCCCCCGAGGTCACCTTCTGGTGGGATGTGCCCAGAACACCTCATCAGGTAGGTGTTCAGGAGGCATCCTGCCCAGATGCCCGAGCCACCTCATCTGGCTCCTCTCAACGCTAAGGAGCAGTGGCTCTACTCCGAGCCCCTCCCAGATGACAGAACTTCTCACCCTTTCTCTAAGGGAGAGCCCAGCCACTCTGCGAAGGAAACTCATTCGATTTTGTTTTTTCTGTCATGACCCACAGCTTGTGATTGTACGTGAGGATAGGGGTGACCATCAACTGGTAAATCAAGAGCTTCGCCTTTCAGCTCAGCTCTCTTTTCACCATGACGGACCGGTGCAGTGCCTGCATCACTGTCAACGCCACACTGATCCGCCTATCGATCTCCCAATCCATCCTTCATCGGCTTGTGAACAAGACCTTGAGGTACGTGAACTCCTCCACTTTGGGCAGAATCTCATCCACGACCCAAAGAAGGCACTCCAAATTCAAAGCCATCCGGAAGTCATTCTCCATGGCCTCACCGAACTTGGAGGAAGGTGGATACTCTGAACTATTGTTTGGTGCATGAGCACAAACAGCAGTCAAGTTCCGTCCCCTCACCGGAAGGCAGAGGGAGGCTACCCTCTGGTCCAGTGGCGGAGAAGCTCATTTTTTTCCAGCCTACATCATAAATTTGTTTATTTATTTAAATGTACCCTCCGTTCCTTTTCAAGAAAATGATCTGTGATCCTGTCGTACCAACTTGGTGTCTTTTCCAGGGATTATACGAGTGTTCTCTCAATGGCCAGCAGAGCTAGTCTGCTCAAACGGCCTTGACCCATTGTGTTGCGTATGTAAGACTTAAGTCGCTTTAAACAGGAGAAGCTCCTCTCCAGAACAACTGAATGTAAAACTTAAAAGATGCTCCGGTGGAGGGTTATACTTGAAGATTGCTGATTGGCTCATTTCACTGCCAATCAAAAAGGGATTCAGCCTTAGACAGATCATCCAATCATCATGCAGAAGCCGAGCGTCCAGGCCAGCCCACTGCCTCATAGACCCCCAGAGACGCTGAGCGTCCGATGGGCGGGACAAAGTCCAGAGTTTGTCCAATGACCTTCCACTTTCCACAGTGGAACAACCCACTCTACGCTTCCCCATCGAGGTCAGAAGACACTCAGCGTCTGGCTGTGTTAAAGCGCTGAAACGCTGCGGGGATGAATGAGAAAGAAGTCGCGCCAGTTACCTGTGATAAGAAGCTGATTCTGAACAAAAGATGAAGGTATTCTAGCGCATATTTAGTCAATGAAATGTACACACAGCAGTACATATCACCTTTTTTTGGGGACATTTTAGGGGAAGCTGAGCTTCCTTTGCAGTCTTAGAGCAATCGCCACTGCTCTGGTCCACTGGAGTAAACCCCAATGTACAGGCGGCGAGCCTAGGAGCAACAAGTACTGCCCCCCCAGCCTGACGCCTCTCACCTTCGGCAACTCCAAAGTGGAAGAGAGTCCAACCCCTCTCAAGAGGACTGGTTCCAGAGCCCAAGCTATGCGTCAAGGTGAGTCTGACTATATCTAGGCTGAACTGCTCAACCTTGTGCACCAGCTGCAGCTCCTTCCCCACCAAAAAGGTGACATTCTACGTCCCTCAAGGTAGATGCTGCAGCTGGGGATTGGACTGCCAGGGTCTCCACCTTCGGACGCCGCCCAGTTTGCACCGCACCCGACCTTTGTGGCCCCTTCCCCTTCCATTGGTGCTGAGCCCATCGGGGACCCATGTCCCTTCTTAGGGCTGTGCTCCAGGGTCTTCTCCCAATTTGGTGTGCCCAGAACCACCTCAACTGACTCATCTAAACCAACACTAAGTAGTTTTTTCCACCCTAATATAATATTTCTAGAGTCATTGTATTGTTACATCACCTTATAACAGGTTAAATGACACCTCTATCATTGTCTAAGGGGGTCACCTTACCTGGCACGATGTAACTTTGGTGTGGATGGTGGGAACACTTCCATACTAAAGAACTACAGACCTTTACTGTTTTGACTGCTTTAGGCCATATGTCACTTCACCCTCCAGACAAGCTAAACATTGGGAAAAGAAGTATTTGTGATTATGTTATAACTGCTTGAACAGTGTGTAATTACCAGAAAAGAAAACATAGGATTTGAACTTTAACAGGATTCTCTTTATAAACAATTGTGAATGAACATGTTCAAGTTTTGAGGCAACCAAAAAGAAACTTAACCTATTTTACTCAACTCACACGTTTTTATTTGCCTGCAGCATTATTGTCCATGTTACAGCTCATTATATGAGGCCATGTCCAGGCCTTTTAATTTTTTAAGTTTTTGTTTTGCTAACAATAGTCCCTGAAGCAGTTAGCTCCCTTCATGACTTTCCTCTGGTCTCCTCTTTCCATGGCAAATCTCGACATCTCCTTCTTTAATATTTCCAAATTCCGATTGACTAAGTCCATACAACACGAACTATGGTGGAAAAAGACGATCTTTGACAAAATATGGCGAATAAACGTCGAAAGAGCGGCAGGAACTCACTCCAGAATGATACTAATGCTGTTATTTTCAACCTTTTTACATTATTTACACAGAAAATATTAATAAACTGCCCAGAATTCACTCAGGTATGGCTCACTGAATCCTCTCCCTCTGTCTGCTCGTTTACTCGAGGAGTTACAGCAGTTTTAATCACATGCATTTTTGTCTTTCACCGCAGCTTGGTGTTTTAGACAGGGTGACTGTCGTCAGCCAGTTTACCCTCGACATCTTTGTAAAATCCAAACTTCGACCAGACATTAGACTTTGTCCGTTTCGAGTGGCAAAACCTGTAAGAGTCTTAGTGAGGGCCCAGCTTTCTTTCGGAGGCCAAACAATGCAAACTGCACATGCGAGCCCCGTACTGTGAGAATGGCTGCTTCACCATGGAGCAGAGGCACATATTTCAGGCTTTTCCAGGCAAAGAGCAGCATCACAGTGTGTGACTGATGCAGTGTAGTAACCAAACACAGTTTAACGGTAATTTTAATAGGACACGATAATGATTACTATGGGAAATTTTACTGCGGTGTACCATTTTACTGGTAACCATTAAATCCCTATGGCATGCACAATAAACATAATTGAATCTGTCTTTACACTGTTTGTGTTATATCTGATACATTTAGTTTATTAACACTGCACCAATATTTCTAATGATTTTATCAGGCTAAAATAACACTTTACAGGACACGGACTGATGATCTACTGCTGTCCATCTCATCCGTGCGCATTTGAGCGCTCCTGTATGTTTATACTAGACAGCGTCAGTCAGTGAACAGTCTGCTCCTGTCTGACCTGCTCTCAGACAAACTAAGAGACACCAGAACAGATGATAAAACTAAGTTTTCACCTCTTTTTTCATCTGCTCAGAGCGCTTTGGCTCTGAGCTGTTTTTCTTTCCAGCAGCAATTTCCCATTGGCAGGGGTTGGCTTAAGGTTCATAAGAAATAAAAAATAGCCATAATTACTTTAAAAAGAGCTTACTCAAGGTGATCTGCTGTAACATCAGGTTCTGCGTTATGGGAACAAAGTTCTTGTGAAGCACAGTGTTCTTGCCTCTCACCACACTGTTCTATGCGTGATGTCATTCATTTTCAACTGAGGATGCGTGTCACTTCAGAAGTCTGAGCTGTTCAAATTGCAGTCTGCAGTCAGGTAACATTTAAAGGTGTAATCTGAACAGCCAAACAAAAAAATGAATCGAGCATTAAGGGCTGCAGTGGGAACGTAGCCAAAAAGACTAGAAGAGTACTATATAAGCTCAAGTCCATTTTACCTTTGTCATAGCCTGGTCCAATAATGCGTGAAGAAAAGAGAGACCACACATAATTTTCAAAGTTTTAACAAAATATCTAATGAAGAAGTTTTTAAGTAATTGCCACAAATTCAATAAACTATGGTTGTAAGTCTGCAAATCCAAATTAACAAACAAATCAAAGGTCTGTCCTTAGTCTGCAGGCCAAAGTGAGAAAGTGAGGTCTGTGAGCAGGGGTGGATCCGAATAGTCCTTCCTAAGTCCTTCCCTATCCACTTTACCTTAACCCCGATAAGAAACGTGGGTGTGTTTCCTGCTCACAGCTGTGAGGTTCGTGAGAGCATCTATAAGTGTTGACAATCTGAAGCCTGATATATGGTAGACCATCAGACGCACTATTCCCTCTGTTTCATTCACATATATCATCATGAACATTGTTTGAATTTATTATGTTTGGAGTATTGTAAAAGTCCTCATTTGTCTGTCTTTTATTAATTGTTTTTAATAAACATTATTTGGCCTCATCGTTCTGTCCCTTCTCTATCACAAGTTTCCGTAAACTTTTGGCAGGAGCCTTATTTATACACGTCACGTGCTGCAAAGCATTGTGGGGCGTTTTCTTCTCCTTTCCTTTTGAAAAGGATGGTCCAGTGTTATCTAAGCTCATGGAGATATTAAAGGAAGCAACGACCCTCCTTTCCTTAACTTCTGGAGAATTCGAACAGCACTTATCATGGCCGATGCTTAAATGCTTCTGGGTCACTTCTTCAGTAAGGAAGATTCCTTATCAAAAAAGGACTATTCAGATGCACCCCTGGTCCGCTTTATCGCTTCCTGAGCCCAGCCTGCTCATGTGTGCCAAATTGGTGTCTCAGGAAGACACCTCCCCCACTACCTGAAACACAAAACACACAGCCAGCAAAGAGGGGCAGAGAAGAAAGGCCTCTCTCTAGGCCGTAACCCCACCCCCCATAAGACAGGGTTCCAACCCTGGACTGAACCAATAACTCAAATCTTCAATGGTACAAATACAGCACAATCAATGATTAAATGTTCAAATGGTTTATCCATGTCAGGGATCGGAAACAGAGGAGCAGGTTTAATATACTGATTAGGCTTTCCCGTCAGCTGACATGTGTGACACATCTTAATGTAAGCAGAAACATCATGCTTAAGACGAGGCCAGAAAAAATAGCCCAAAATGTGACGATATGTTTTACCTACTCCCAAACGTCCTGTTTGGTCATAAGAACATTTCAACACGTCATTTCGGTATTGTCTTGGCACCAATATCTGGATAACTGGATCACCTACAGTCTACACCTTGGGGAACCCATTCACACACCAATACACCATTCTGCAGGAACTAGCCAGAGGTAGCACTTTTAGCTTCACTGCTAGGTCTCGCCTGGTCAAACATGTCACCCAGAGAATCATCAGATCTCTGCTCAGAAATAAGCTCTTGCAGGGGTGCTGGTTTGGCGTAGTGGTTAGCACCCCATGTACATGCTTCTGCCGGTCCTGGTTCGAATCCCGCCTGTGACCAGTTTGCAGAGTGTCTTCCCCTGCTCTCTCTACCCCTTTCACAAGCCTATCCACTGTCTCTCTCCTATCAATAAAGGCACAAAATGCCCAAAAAATACATTTAAAAAAAAAGAAATAAGCTCTTGCTGAGAAACTGGAAGAGAATCAGGAACATGTAAATGTGACATATTATCCTCTTTATCATCTGAAGAGCAAGAGGTCACTTTAGACATTGCTCGTGTCACAGCACAAGACGCAAAAAGGTCAGGTAACTCATTTTCACAATCAGGTTCATTTACTTCAGTGTTATAGGCTTGGCAGGAGGGAATCCATCAGCCCAAACATGGTTTCCAGCCAAATCATTTCCAAGTATTACATCAACTCCATCTATAGGCAAGGCAGGCCGAACGCCTATCTGGATATCACCATTCACCAGATCACAAGACAGAGTAGCTTTATGCAAAGGAACACAGAGAGTAACCAAAGCCATCCCCCGCACCAGGATACACTGTCCAGTATCTGAATCTGAAGAGAATGGTAGCGCCGAAGCAAGAATAAATGAGTCTTTCGCTCCAGTATCTCTCAGGATTTTAACAGGCACTTTACTGTCACTACCCTGAAGTGCAACAAAACCATCAGACACAAAGGCATCAAAACCAGAAACATTGTCATTTTCATGTTTTACTGGATCAACTCTTTGTTCTGAAATAACAGGAAAATGCCTAACAGGAGCACTAAGAGCGACTGGTTTAGCATTTTTACCAAATGTGCGGCCTTTGCTTTTCAAAACAGGGCAATCAGCTTTCCAATGACCCTTTTCATGGCAGTAGTTGCAAACTGAACCCAAACTAGAACGTGGGCCTCGATTAAACTTAGGAGACTCAGACAGGGACATTTTGGCAGAGTGACTGTGACTGTTAGCTTTAGCATTAGCTTGAAAGAAACTTTTACCAAATTTACCTGAATGATCCAGCACGTATTCATCTGCCAGACTGGCAGCTTCAGATGCAGTTTTGCGCCAACTTTCTGAATTAACAAGCTCAAATCCACTCTATTTTATGAAGGCAGCCACAAACCTTAGAAAATGCTAAATACAAAAATAAAGGTGACAAATAGTACTAGCTACAAACCAACATTAGTCACAAAATAGCTTCTCATCATTAGAAACAAGATTTAATGTGCTAAGTTTTATGAACAAAGCACCAAACAGTACAAGCAACAAAAACACAAATTTAGTACAGTGGACACATCCCTAAGTGTACAGAATGTGGCACTCCCCCATGGTTCCTACCTAAACTTTTCTTAGCCTAATCTGGTTGGTATGCCGGGCTCGAGGCGTCACCAAACCCAGACTGACTTGACCAACCACAATAACCTGAAGCAGGCACACACCTCCCCAGGGTTACCATCAAAAAAAGGAAATAAATGAAAGAAACAAATGAGGAATCGAAGGAAGGATGACCTAGGTCAGCCCAGCAGGAACCTCCTGCCTAAACCATGGAGAAATACCTCTGGCGCGGCTTCTAGACACTCAGAAAATGTGAACACATACACTTGCCCAAACAGAGACTCTCGGCAGAATATTTTCTGTCACTTGAACTGGTAAACGAGGACGAGCCCCCATTTTGTCACAGCCTGGCTGTATAATGTGTGGCAAAAAGGGAGACCACACATAATTCTAAAAGTTTTAACAAAATATTGAATGAAGACCTTTTTAAGTAATTGCCACAAAATCAATAAACCATGGTTGTAAATCTGCAAATCCAAACTAACAAACAGACAAAACAAACAAAGGTCTGTCCAGTCTGCAGGCCATGGAGAAGGGAGAGTGAGGTCTGTGAGCAGGTCTGCTTTATCACTTCCTGAGCCCAGCCTGCTCAGGTGTGCCAGATTGGTGTCTCAGGAAGACACCACCCCCACACACACAGCCAGCAAAGAGGGGCAGAGCAGAGAAGAGAAGGCCTCTCTCTAGGCCGTAACACCTTTTACCATTTAAACAGGAAGATGGACTCCCACACACTGTCTAACTTGCAAGAGAATTCATTAATTTGCAATGTTTCGGTCTCAGAGCTTCATCGGGCAAACAGTTTGTTAGAGAGGGCAGGACGTCTTAAATAGGAAGTGGCTGTCACACCTCTGGCCAATCATGATCATGACGTCACATCTGCACCAAAAAAATAAACAGTAAAAAAAAAAAACACTTCAACTTCCTGACTGAGAAAATTGATATGATGGAAGTCCAATTAGAGCCTATAAATAAGGCTGCCAATGAAAACATCAATTACAAATTATACAATTTAGGGGACATTGAAGATCCATAAGACAAGTAACATTGATAGAAGCATGATAATTAACTTTTCTCAGTCACAACTTGATTTTTAAATCACTTAATTCTCCCCAAGACTACAATATACAACGCCTTAAACTGCAGTATAACCTGTTGATATCAATACATACAAATAGACACGTAATAGGTCACCTGGGTGGTATTCCACGAAGCTGGCTAATAAAGGCTGGGCTATCACCGGTAAGCATGGCTTGAATAAGCGGCAACTTTAATCTCAGCTGCAAGTCGTTCCACTCAGGATGCTCAGCTGTTTTTTAGAGACGCTTATTCAAGACAGGCTGATCCAAGCTGCGGCTGAGCGCTCGTCCAAAGGGAGATAAAAAGCCCTGACGTGTCGATTGTCGAAATGACGAATTCATGTCAAAGCCAAGAGCAGAGACGTCTTCCTCGGCAAAAACTCCTCATGGAGTTGTATGAGGACTACAAGGGGAAAATAACAAAAGGGCAACACGGTTGCAATTATTAAAGCCAAAGAGGCTGCCTGGAAAAACATTGCCAACCTTTAAAAAAATATATATATTTTTTTAATGATGCACTTAGCCTGTGCGTACACACGTGCACGTCTGCAAGTTTAGATTTTCAGAGGCCATGATTTTGAACACTGACTGAGTTTCTGCTGTAGTTGACAACCACATATATATACAGTCATGGAAAAAATTATTAGACCACCCTTGTTTTCTTCAATTTCTTGTTCATTCTAATATCTGGTACCACTAAACGTATAATACAATGAACACAACAAAAAATGCAGCTGGTCACATAATACTTTATGTCCTATTTGACATTCTTAAGCTTAATTGATTCCCAGGGTATATAAGAGGCCATTTCATGTCACAAGCAGCACTGCACATGCAAAGGCCTAGAGTGGTTTCCTGCTTACATTCAAGCCGTAGCACAACTCAGAAGTTGTCAGCTCTCACATAATGCCTAAAACAAAAGAATTATGTGAAGCCACAAAGGCAGCCATCTTGGCACTGCTGGAAATTGGCATGAGTGAGAGACAGATAGCGAAAAAACTGAAGATCTCCAAGACAGCCGTTCATTACAACAAAAAAAAACAAGCTGAACATGGCACTACCAAATTGCTACCTGGCCGTGGCAGGAAACGTCTTTCTACCCCACGAGATGACCGTGCACTCATCCGTTCCTGTGTCAGGAATCGTCGTCAGACCTCCAGGGACCTTAAAAATGAGTGGGCACTGTCGAGAAATGTGACTTGTTCAGCAAGGACAGTTCGAAACCGACTTGTTGAAGCTGGTTTGAAGTCACACAGAGCACGCAAGAAGCCCTTCATCAATGAAAGGCAGGGGAAGGCCCGGTTACTCTTCGCTCGAGACCACAAGGATTGGACTGTTGATGATTGGGCTAAGGTTCTCTTCAGTGATGAATCCAATTTTGAATTGATGCCCACTCCAGCCAACTTACTGGTTAGGAGGAAGCCTGGAGAAGCTTACAACCCAGACTGTCTTGCCCCTACAGTAAAACATGGGGGTGGATCAGTCATGATCTGGGGTTGTTTCAGTCTGAGTGTGAAGGCCGAATGAACCAGGTCATGTACAGGACTACCCTTGAAAACAGTCTTCTTCCATCAGCTGGAAAACTCTTTCCTGCCTCGAATGACTGGATTTTCCAACAAGACAATGCCCCTTGCCACACGGCAAGGTCAGTTAAAGCCTGGATGGAGAACCACAACATTCGCACCATGCCTTGGCCTGCTCAATCACCAGATCTTAATCCAATTGAAAACCTGTGGAAAATCATCAAACTCAAAATGGAGAACCACAAGCCCAAAAACAAAGAAAATTTGTTTGAATTTGTCCAACAGGAATGGGCTGCTGTGACAGCAGAACAATGTCAGAAGCTGGTGGAGAGCATGCCAAGACGCATGGCTGCAGTCATCAAAAACAATGGTTATGCAATCAAGTATTAACTCTTGTGTGTATCATGTGTTTAAAGCAAACAGAAAAGAAAACATGGAATGCTTAAAAGTAGTGTTTTTGGCGGTACAATGCCATAGCTATTGATGTAAGAATTTAAGTAATTTTGGTTATTATCAAGAAAACCATGGAAAATGAATAGTTCTTAGTTCTTAAATTAAACTCTCATGAGCTATTTTTGTTGTTATCATTATAATTGTCCAAACAAATGTACCTTTAGTTGAGCCAGGCATTAAAATTAACAAGAAATTGAAGAAAACAAGGGTGGTCTAATAATTTTTTTCATGACTGTATATATATATATATATATATATATATATATATACATATATATATATATATATATATATATATATATATATATATATATATATATATATATATATATATATATATATATATATATATATATATATATATATATATATATATATATATATATATATATACAATATATATATATATATATATATATATATATACACACACATACATATATGTATATATATATATATGTATGTATGTATGTATATATACATATATATATATATATATATATATACACATATATATGTATATATATGTATATATATATATTACTTGTAGGCCTAATTCATGTTCTTGATTTGACTAATATGTATAACCATCATAGATGAATAAAGCAGCAACAGAGGTGACACCAAAAACAAAGAAAGAAAACTTTGAAAAAATGGGCAACTTCATGTGGCGATGTTTTATCAAACACTCGAACACTGAATAAAACAGTAGAAAAAAACAAGTAGGCCTATAGAGGAGGTGTCATTTTTTATTATGGATGATAGCGTTACAGTGCCCTACATTTAAATAAGGGAGAAGACACAAATGAGCTTGTGCACAAATAAAGTAGTTGTCTCATCATTTAGCATAACCTTTAGGTTATCATCATGATCAGATTAGACTGCAGGTAAAAGTAAGGTATTTTTATGGAAAACTGGCTGTTGTCACCTTCTTTTTTTAAGACAATTTGTGCCTTTATCCTGTTATGTGTTGACTGCACTTTGAGAGTGTAAGAAGAAAGAAAATCAGATGTTTTCAAATAGTTACCGCTGGTGGATTCGAAACCACGGTGCAATGAAAAGCAAAATTTTATACAACTGCCCTGCACCCTAACCACTCACCCACCTTTTCTCTTAAATAATTGATAAATAGTGCAGTACCTGACATATCTTGATTCATTGTTATTCGAGTGTTACTTATGAAAGGTCTCACTTTATGTTACAGAACAAGAACATCATTGATTACAGATCAAGATGAATTTAATGTGTAACATGCAGTTCACAAGGCGTCTTTCTGAAGCTCGTTGGAACCTTCTTTGAGATGAAGCTAAAGTTAGCTTGACTGTTAGCCTGCCCCGGACCAGGCTTGTCGCTCTGACTGATTTGCCATGGTTACCAAGCCAGGCTAGCCCTAAGCCTTGTTAGTGGAACAAAACTCTCACTAAAGTTAGCGAAGCTGATCGAAATAAGCCAGGCTTAGACCTAAGCCAGCTTCATGGAATACTCCCCAAGTCATTACAAGTGGGCCTAAAAATAATGTGTACACTTCATATGTATCACACATTAGTTTGTCAGAAAGAGGGAGGACATGTTCTATTATAAATCACAGAAATTTATTCAGAAAAAAAGTCAATCATAAAGGCCTCTTAGAGTTAGGGTTTGTGAAGTATAAATCCAGTATGCTTCCTGCAGTTGCTAAAGTCTATCACGATTGAGACCCCTGGGTTGTAGTTTGACCTGTCCAATGCCAATGACACCCAGAGAAGAAATGTCATGTTGTTCATCATTAAAGTGTATAGCCACAGGATAGTCCCGGTCATTTCTGCGTATAGAACTTTTATGTTCACTGATTCTTTGTTTTAATATCCTGCTTGTTTTGCCGATGTAGGCCAGGCCACAGGGGCAGCGAGTCATGTAACTGACATGACATGATGCGCAGGCGATGATACTTTTAATAAAACACCTTTTTCCAGTCTGAGGATGACTGAAGTAATCCATTTTATGGGTGTTGTTGCACTGCGCACAGCGGCCACAGCAACAGTTCCCATTGGGCAGAGGCTGAAGTCTTGTCTATGTATCTGAACTTCATGCTGCGTTCCAGTAACCTCGGAATTGGGAACCGGGAACTGGGAACTGGGAGTGACGTCATCTCTGACTTATCGGCGTCCCAGTTGAAGTCGGAAAAAAAACGTGCCAATCTACTAGGCCAACGTTAGCCGTTGTTAGTACGCCCTGCGTTGTTGTTCACAATTATCACAGGAAGAATGTGATTATCACTATGGCAGCCTTTTTTCAAATATAAGTCTAACAATACTATGTATACAGCCAATTTAGAGCGACACACCCCAGTCAGAAGAGCAAATAAATTTATTATTACGGGAGCTAAATAACTGTTTACACTAGGGGCAGCCATCTTTGATTGTCAACTTGGGGGTGGCGAGGTTTCCCCGAGTTCCCAGCAGGAAATATTGACTTCAGGGGGCGTTCCAGTTGCAGTTTCCTACCCGAAACTCAGAAATTCTGACTTCCGACTACAACTGGAATGCATCATAACTCACGGTGGAATGCTGCACAAACGAACAGGTCCTTGATGTTTTCCTTCTTTTGTTGAAAAGGGAGGGTCTTTAAAAACAGGAGAGTTTGCTGTCTGATAAGATATCCCAGTGTTTCTTAAAACAGATCTGATTGTGCTGGAGTGTATGGGGTCCTGTGTGATACGTCACAGAATATTTTTTTTCCTTTTTCACACTCTTTTTTAATAGGTCTGACCATATTTTTTTAAGAGCCAGTTTATATGCTTCATTGAGCCATGATGAGGAGTATCCTTGCTGTGCAAATCTGTTTTCATATCAACAGCATTCTCCTTAAAATCCTCTGTGGAGTGGCATATGCTCATCAGACAGAAAAACTGGTGAATGGGGAGACCCACAGGAGAGTGATTTGTCTGTCTCCTTCCGGTAAAGTGTGGCGATAATAGAGCCTTTGTCTTTCATAACCCACATGTCCAAGAAACTCATTTTGTCATGAATAAAGTTGAAAGTAAATTCTAAGTTGTTATTAAGACTGTTCAATAGCGAGACAAAATCTGTCAGTTCAGTCCACATTTGCATAATTGGTTGCACAGATAGTTCCCATACGAGTGCCCGAATGTTATCAGTGAAGTCTGTAGAGTCCTTTATGTAGGCTGGTAGAGTTTAAACATATGGTTTAATAAATGAGTCAACAAATTTGTATAATGGAGACCAGAGGGAGTCTATTTGTGCAACTATTGGACGACCTGCATGACTAGAAAGTGATTTGTGAATTTTAGGCAGTGTTTATATCACAGGACGAATGGTGTATTTACAGTGTAAAAAATCAAATTCAGATTTTGATATTCATCCCTTCGCTTGTGCATCTTCAAGGTAGTCAAATGTTTCCTTTTGAAAAGGGATGATGGGATCCTGATTTAGTTTTTGTAAAAATTTATGTTTGACAATTGAAAGAGATTTTCAAGTTTGTATTTATCTGCATCCTGGATACAAACACCTCCCCCTTTATCAGCAGGTTATATGACAATGTCTATATCGTTCATGAGTTCATTTTGAGTGTCTTTTTCATTATTAGATAAATTAGATAAATTAAATTAGGGAGTTTGGTTTTGAAATCACGGGGCATAATGTCCTGTTCAACAAGTCTGCAAAAGGTATTGATAGAAGCATTGTTCGTATGTGGATAGGAAGTGCTTTCTATTCTAAAGGTAGAAGTTTTAGAATTTGTCACATAGTTTTGATTGGAGGAGAAAAAATGCAGTTATTTGATTTGACTGAAACACTTTAAAAGGTCAACTTTGAATCCAAAAACATTCAGTCCACAGATTGGCACAAAGGACAGTCCCTTAGACAGGGCTGTACCTGGTCAGCGGTCAGATCTTTAGAGGAACATGGGCGAGGGTTGGAATGAAGATGGAGCAGCAAATTGAGAGCTTGTCCTTCCAGCTTTACTTCCTCTTGACCATAACAACTCAATTCAGAGTCTGCAGCACTGCAGATGCTGCACCAATCCTCTGGTCCATCTCTCAGTCAATGTTACCCTCACTAGTGAACAGGAGTCCAAATTACATGAACTCTTTACTTGAGGCAAGAACTCACTCCACATCTGAAGAACACAACCCCTCTTTTTCTGGCAGTGAACCATAGCCTCAGACTTGGAGATGCTGACCCTCATCCCAGCTACTCCACAATTGGCTGCAAAACACTCTAATGCGTGCTGCAGGTCCCAAGCTAAAGAGACCAACAGAGCCACATCATCTGCAAAAAGCAGAGCTGAGACTTTGAGGTCTCCAAACCCAACACCTTCCTCCCTGTGGCTGCACATTGAGATCCTGTAGATATATATCACAAACAGAAACTGTGACAGAAGTCTTTCCTAGTGGATACCAACATGCACTGAGAACATATTCAATCTAGAATCTAGTACAGGGGTCAGCAAAAAAGCGGCTCCCAGGCTAAACCTGTCTGTCTAGTAATAGTTACTAGTAATGTGTCATGCTCAAAAGAATCGGCTCTGAGTGCTCCCACCATCGGCACCATGGTGCCGATTCTTAGAAGTGAATCAGAAGAGCTGGCTGTCACTGAGTGAGAGCCAGCTCCCAGTTTTGCCTTTAGCTGCTTAGCTCAAACAGTGCACAGCCCCAGCTCTGCTCACAGTGGAACTTTGTTTTCATTGGCCAGCAGCCATATGGACAATCACAGGTGAGGATATACGTAACAGTGAGTGAGAGAGCAGACTCGAGGTTAAAGGTATTGGCAATAAGATTGGTTTTATACCAGAATGAATGGACAGAAAATAACAAAATTAAGCAATTATAATGATTTTCCTAAAATACTTATGAAATTATTTCAGTTTTTTGATGGAGAGATGTTAAAAGCCACTTTCAATATGAATTGTCCCACATTTGTAATAAGTTAATAAGAAAATGAATAGCCAGATCCTGAAAACTATTATTTCTGCCTGATAATCCCCATTAAAGATGTTGGTGTAGCAATGATAAACTAAGTTTATCAGATACCAAAATACAAACAGTGTAAAGATATAAGATTCATGTTTTTTTCACTTTTCTGTATGTACTGGAGACACCAAGGGCCTGATCAACTTAAGGTTTGAATGTATCACAACATGTGCAAACTTAATAGCGTGTGCAAATGAACAAAATAGCTTGCACATGAATATGCAGAATACATGCAGATTATCAGAACACACAAAATACTTAAAAGTTTCAATTCTTTTTAAGTTTAAGAAGCACCTCAGCTTCTGCGGCAGCCATGGGTGTGGTGATGAGGATCTTTAGCTGAGTGAGTCTCTGAAAATATTTTTCCAAAATTATTTTCCATGAACAACTGGATAAGGTCCACAGCAAAACAGCCGGCCTTAAACTCCTCCTTGCTTCTGTTGAGCATTGGGTAGGCTTTCAAAGAAATCTTTGGGAAACATGGTGTGGTACTGTGAACCTGTCACCCTGCAGCAAAGTGGCACTGATTAGATGGTCAGTGGAGGAGAATCGTTCCCTCAATATGGTGTTGTAGACCTACAGAAGAGCAACAAAGAAATACATCAAAAGTTAACATCAGTATTTACTGAAAAGGTCAATAAAACAGTCAGAGTTTTACCTGCTCCCAGAAAATAAAGCTGTAAATCATGTCAGTTTCACCATTTTAAGAATTTCTCTTGCCAACACTGCTGCTGCTTCTGGAGCAATGCGTGCACCAAATGTTGAAGGAAACAAGGATTAATACCCGCTATGGATATAAGAATCATATCATACAACTGTCGTGGCCTGCGCCTAACTCAGAGCGCGGATGATAAAGCTCGTCGGATTGTTGTCAATCAGTTGTTTGAGCGCTGTGATATTCTTTGTCTCCAAGAAACATTTCTTGCCACGCAAGATCTTAATGGATTAAATTCGGTTCATGCCAGTTTCCTTGGGGCTGGGGAGTCTACCACTGACCTTAGCCTTGGTATTAAGAGGGGAAGAATTCCTGGTGGTGTCGCAATTTTATGGAATAAGAGACTGGATTCACTGATTGACATTATTAGACTTGATGTTGACTGGTGTATCGCTATTCGTGTGTCACAGCCAAGCAAGGAATTTGTTATTTTAAATGTGTATGCTCCTTATGAATGCAGTCAAAATGAAGAAGAGTATTTAAATAAGCTTGGTTTTATTAGTTCTTTTATAGATAATGAAAAGTCTACCAGTGTCTATGTAATTGGGGACTTGAATGCAAATATCTTAGACAGTAATTCTGCCTTTGGTAAACATTTGACCCATTTTTGCTCAGATAGTAACCTAATTTTGTCAAGTAAAGTAATATTACCTGCTCAGAGCTATTCATACATAAGTGAAGCATGGGACAGTACCTCTTGGCTGGACCATTGTATCTCTACTGCTGACGCTCATGCTGCTCTGGCAGACTTGAGGATTCTGTATGATATGTCCACTGCTGACCACATACCTATGTACATGTCTGTCAGAATTGATTATATCCCTGACACATTTCAGTCTGTTGGTGATGAAAGAGAATACCTGGACTGGTCTGCTCTCTCAACAGAAGACCTTAGCCATTATTGTGTTCACATTGATGAACTATTGAGTAACGTTACATTGCCAAGGGAGGCTGTTGTGTGTAAAAATTATAACTGTACAAATCCCAAACATAGGGCTGACATCTCATCTATGTATTCTGACATTATCAGTGCGCTGATCCATGCAAGTAAGCCATATTATAAATATAAAAAGAGAAGTAAAGCAAAGCCTGGATGGAGCACTCATGTGGCCAAGTATCAAGCTGAAGCCCGTGATGCTACATATTCCTGGGCTATGGCCGGTAAACCAAGACAAGGGCCAATATATGAACTCAAAAAGAAGGCAAATGCAAAATATAAATATGCAATAAGGTTTATCTGTAAAAACAAGCAAACGATGAGAGCTGATTCCTTAGCTAAAAAACTTTTGAACAACGATGGTAAAGCTTTCTGGAAGGAAGTGAAATTTCTCAACAACTGTAAGCCATCTCTACCTCATACTGTAGATGGAATTACTGGGCCAAATCTGATAGTTGATCTTTGGCGTCAGCACTACTGTTCACTCTTCAATTGTGTTCCAAGTGACTTGTATTGTGTGGATCATGTTGATTACGTTGAAACTATCACATCTCATGATGTGCATCAAGCTATTAATAACTTGTCAGATAATAAATCCACTGGAGTAGATCAGATCTCTGCTGAACATCTCAAACTTGCCAGTGTGAGGTTGGCTCCTCTTCTGTCTTTATGTTTCACTGCATTTGTTGTGCATGGGTTTATCCCAAACCCCATGATGACAGTTCTTCTAGTACCTGTGTTAAAAGATAAAGCTGGAAAAGTGGGCAGTTCAACTAATTATAGACCCATTGCACTTGCCAATATATTGTCCAAAGTTGTGGAACGTATCTTCTTGACTAGGATTCAAAAATTTATCACTGCTACAGACAATCAATTGGCTTTAAAGCTAACCATGGCACTGATATGTGTATTTTCTCCTTGAAAGAATTGCTGAGTACTTATAGAAAGAAAAACTCAACAGTCTTTATGTGCTTTCTGGATGCCTCTAAGGCTTTTGATCGTGTAAATCACAGAAAACTGTTTAAAAAATTGTATCAGGCAGATGTGCCTAAGTATCTCATCAGATGCCTTTCCTACTGGTATGCCCATCAGACCATGCAGGTTAAATGGGACACCTGTGTATCTGCTCCCTTTAATGTCTGTAATGGTGTAAGACAGGGCAGTATTTTATCTCCTGCTCTTTTTAATTTTTATATGAATGATCTGTCTAAACAGTTGAGTATGTGCACAACTGGTTGTATGGTTGGAGGTGCCTTAATTAATCACCTCATGTACGCTGATGACCTGGTGGTGTTTAGCCCTAGCTCAGCTGGACTCCAGCAGTTGTTGAAAGTGTGTTCTGTGTATGGTGAACAACATGATATACAATACAACCCTGCTAAAAGTGTCGTCATGATTTGTCGAACTAAGGAGGACAAGACTTTAAAGTTTCCTGTTTTTACATTGTCTTGAGCTACTGTAAAAGTATGTGATACTGTCAAATACCTCAGACACATCATAACTGATTGTCTATCGGATGATGAGGACATGTATCGCCAGTGCCGGCTGTTATATGCTCAAGCAAACATTCTGGTACGAAAATTCTCCTGTTGCTCTGTGGAGGTGAAACTGACTCTGTTTAGAGCATATTGTTCCTCTCTGTACACGGCACATCTGTGGGTGAGCTATAAGAAGGCCAGCTACAAAAGACTTATGGTGGCATATAATGATGCACTCAGGCTTCTTCTAAAAAAGCCCAGATGGACCAGCGCTAGTGACCTTTTTGTGTCTAGCCGGGTTAATACTTTGCCTGCTGTCCTGAGGAATCTGATGTTTAAATTCATGAATCGTCTGAAGGACTCTGTTAATGTTGTGATTTTGTATTGTTCCAGTCCTGTATATAGCGATGTAAGATACTCATCTGTGTTTTGGAAGCACTGGTATGACTGCCTCTTAAAAGTTTAGAGGTTTTAATTGTTTGTGTTTTTTTTTTTTTTTTTTTTTTTTTAGTTTCTGTAGTGTGGACCATGAGTCTGGAATAAAGTTTATCTATCTATCTATCTATCTTATTTTATGTCTTATGTTTCATCCCTCAAGATTGTTAACACAAACATAATCTTATGTACCAATTCAATTTGCAAGATGTACGTATTTTTGGGTGTGGTTATAAGCTCTGTGACACACTTAAGAAGTAAATAATATGTTGTATATACTTTTGGGACAAAAAACATTATTTTAACTAGTAATTTGCAAAATATAACTTGATAGCATTATCAATTATTTTTGTAATTTTTCAAATGCTTTCACACAATGTAACAGTAATATTTAATGAGCAGTGCAAAAAACTGAACAAAGAATTTAAGGCACGTGAGATGGTTGTGCATGAGGAAATCCAGCACTGCTGCGGTGACGTGTTGATATGACTGACAGCACTCGTTGTCCAGTCACATGAGGAAAAGAAACACCAAAACAATGCTAATTCGCTACCAGTCGTTGGCTGGGGTCGAATAGTCATTTTTGCTCAGGAAGGTCCCTGATGGAGTGAAATGAACCACAACCGCAAGAGCTGTTTGAAAAGTTTAAATGCATAGGAAAGGTAGCTCAGTGCTTCCTTTATTATCTCCTTTAGCATAGGATACACTGGACCATCCTTTCCGAAAGGAGAGGAGAATATTCTGTCCCACAATCCTCCGCAGCAACAGCCTTTATAAATAGCGTAAACCAGCGTATTCGACTGCTTCCGAATTCAACTGAATAATGACCAACAAATCACACAGACCATGTGAGTTACCACTGCTGTTCGATCCTTTAAAAAGTTTACCAAAACGTGCCTTAACTTTCCAGTAGTATGGTTCTTTGAAGAGAGCAGGATATGAGACATTTGATGATGATTATATTTTAAACTTGGTTCAATATTAAAAATGTGTACACCATTAGATTGTAGTCTTAACAATTTATGCCTTTCTTTCATTCAGTTACCATTTATTTCCATGCACTGATTGGTGTTCATGTTGATAATGAGAGGACAGATTTATTTAAATCCTCATTTCCAACATTGGTTATGCAGATGTAATGTTTACCAGGTTATTATGTTCAATGTTGTTGACAGGAACAATATTGTCATTAGTAGTCCACCTTCGGAAAATTGTAGTTTCACCGCAGCAGCAACATTCGCTGTCAAATGGTGACGTAGTGTAGTGAAAGTGTAGTCGGACTCTCTCTGCACGGCAGTTTTCCTTTTTTAAGTCCTTCTGAATTCTCCTTTCTCCTTTCCTTAACCTCATTACGTTTTCCATCAGGGTTAAGGAAAAGTAGATAGGAAAGGGCTTAGGAGGTGACTATTCGACCACAGCCAAAGTGGGAGTGTGTAGGGTGCACTTCTCTGAACCCTGAGGGCAAAGTTGAAGTGGACAATTCCAATGACGCCTCAGGTCATGTGCTTGCCAAAGGTTTAAGGAGGAGTACATTGGCTTCATCTCAAAGCTCCAAAGTTTCATCCTTGCTTCCTCCACTTGCGTCGTTCATTTGCGTCTTAGTCCAGCTCACCAGAGATGCATGCCAAAGACGTGAGGAAATGAAGAGAGGAGAGAGGAAACGAGGAGATTTATTTTAAGAGAAATGAGATGGACTCTCCTCTGGAGCATCACATGAAGCGACGTCTTTTAGTGATGACGCTGTCACAGCTGGATATGCCGGTCCCAAGCGTATGGGACAAACTGAATTAAGGAAAATAATGTAAACTCCAGGGTGCTCGACCGCGGTAAATTCATATTCACTTTTACATTAATTTAACATGAATATCTACATGAATGAACAAGAAAGCTGTTTCATATTTCCAGGCCCAGAATGACAGGAGTTCTTAATTGTTATATTGCGGCCACTTTCTGTTCATAAAAAATGTGTTTATTCTGCTATAAGCACATAAACCCCCCTCTCTGCGCACTGAAAAAGAAAAAATGTAAAGGTCTGAGATAACAATGTACAGTTCACTACTTTCTCTCGTCCATTTAGCTTGGTTGGATCAGGAACTACAAACGTCATAAAAACATGCTTTTCGTTAATGTGCATTATAATCTGCCTGACCCCAAGGTCTGTTGAGGGCCGATGTGTCAATGAGCATCTCTGTCACCTATTGACTTTTTAAAATGTTTAAAATTTTAAACACAAACAACACAGATAAATCATGACAGACATCAGATGTAAAACCTAAGAACTGCCCCATGATAGTGTTCAATATTTTTTGTGACATCAATCTGTCCAGCTTAAAATTCTTTTAAATGATGAGTCAAATATTTCTTTGCACAGTGAAGAAAGTCAAACCACAGAGATGTAAGAGACACTGAAATTTAGTAACTGCTCACATTTTGAAGGAACTCAGGCCTACACGTCGGCTGCTTTGTGTGAAATGTGGATATACTCATTTCAATGACACTTACACTTGAACAGCTTCTCTTGTGCCATGGTGTTTACATTTCACACGTGGGCAGCTAAAGCCGGTTGCTGATACGTCACAAGGGGGCGTGTCTGTCTGTAAAAAGACTTCCGCGAAGCCTGCACTTGTGTTTCCTTGATTATCCCTCCTCCGATCACTCTCCCTGCTCCTCTCTCCTCTGAGCGCATTTTGCGCTTTGGAACGTCCTTCAATATGGCTGCTCAGAAAGTACTTCCGGTGTCGCGGAGGAGAGAGGAGACTGCATTTTAGCGCATGAAGATGCAGCCATTGACTCCCATTAGACCTCCGTACATAAACTATTTATTCATAACATAGTTACTGCGTAATATATTATGAAACCCCCCTTACTGAATGGGGAGAGGTGCTGCTGACAGACTACTACTGTGTGGTAAAAAAGATGTTTTTATCAGTTATGTATCATAATTTAACGACAAATTGTGTTGTGTTGAAGTTGACTTCCTCTCTCTTATTTGGAGGGGACAGTAGCCCAGCGCCCCCTATTGACAAACCGCTACTGGCTAATGAAAGTTGGATTGTTTGTCAGAATTAATAAAAGCATAAGATTCTCACATTTTTGTATGAGCCTTTAAAAAAAAAAAATGAATATAGTAGCCCACACCCCTCCCTTCCTTTCCCAGTTAACTGATTGATGTATGCATGTAAACAGGCTCACAAGGCCACTGTATTTAAAATCATACTGAACCTCTTATAAGCCCACATCCATCCATAAAAAAATCTAAATCCGACCCATAGCAGTCGAGCTATAAGATGCCTTATTAGGGCAGAAATCCAGAGTCTGGCAATGGGGACTAAAAAGGGCCCATGGACAGGCGCTCAGAGTGAAGCGCGTGAGAGTGGATGTGGATAGAATGCAGCCTCCTTTCCATGACGACCTCTACCTGCTTTAACCCCCCCCCCAGCATAAAAGCATCCTCGGGGATCTCTCTCTCTCTCTCTCTCCCTCTCTCTCCCTCTCTCTCTCTCCACTTGCCTGCCTTCTCAGACTCATATGAACATGTGCGCGCGCACGCGCGGGACGCTCTTATAGGAGGATCCCAGCGAAGGAGCGGTCATTAAACGGCGGAGAGCGCACAGGATCAGCCTTCAAACTTATTGCCTGTTGTCCTTTTTTTATTTGTTCCACGAGCAGCCTTAGCTGTCAGACCACTGGGAAGACTACCGACAGCGAAGATACTCCTCCAGCACTCCAGACAGCCTGAGACTGATCGTCATCGTCTGTTTCACTCCGGAGACTGCGGATTTTATCCACGATACTGAGAGTGCGCACCGTCTCCTCCACCATAAACTAAGTCCAGGGACATAAAGTCTGATTTTATTGACTCACGAGCTTGGAAATAACCACCGCAGTCTGTGTTCGCTCTCCTGTGCCCCCTTCGAGGTTTAACTGCATCGGTAAGACTTGGAAAGAGCAACAGCCTCTACCGGCACCAACGGGGTAAGGGATGCTAATGTGTAGTTAGCCAAGGCATCAAATAAAGCCAATATGGTGCATCTCCAAAAATATCTAGATCAGCATACAGGCGTTACTGCAGCAATAGATTATTAATCACAAGTTGTTTATTAATTATTTCGCATAAGAGACAAAATAGTCCTTTGCATTGTAATGTAAGTCATCAGTTGGTTATTCTGGGAGCACTTCTCAAAGTGCAACAGCCACTAAGGACAATTTACATTTAATACTGCCCTCCGAAATCAGGAATCGCCAACTTTATTTGGCAAGCAGGACACATTTTATACTTACTGATGGTCGGATCAAAAAAATAACATATATTTGAGCGACAGGAACAAGTCTTCATTAGAAATTTGTGCTAGAATTTGTGTTTCTGAAATTAAATGCTGAAACTATCTTCTGTAAGTAATGATGGACGATTTCTATCAGTAGCCTATATCTACATATCTGTATCTACATTTTACTTATCTTACTTAAGTAATATTTACATTTTTACTTTACTTATTTTTTGTAAACACTTGACCAAGCAGAGACATGCAGGAACAATCACTGTTAAAATACTGTCTCACGAACCAAAAGAAAACATGTTTTCTGTACCTCACAACTGAGGGACTGTTCTTTTGCATGCTGCTGTGGCCTAGCAAAACAGCTGGATTCACCAGATCCTATATTTGTCATCAGGCAGTTCCATCTTGAAAAGTTTCAATCTGAAATGATTGTGCCTCGTCAGAAAATGACCAGAGCAATCAGCACCCTTTTCAAGACAAAGAGGCTGTAGCAGGGAGTATTGGTTTGGTCGCTGCATGCATTTGACTGATCCAAAATAATTGTGACAGGCAAACTATACATTCAATCATCTTCCAGATTTTCATGAAGGGTTTTTCTCTTACCAATGTCAATGTCAATGTCAGCTTTTTTATATAGCACAGCAGCCTACCAAAGGGCTTTACAGGAGAAAAGGCAGACATAATAAAAACAATAAAACAATAATAACCAATAAAAGTAATAACAAACACTGACTAAGGGATTTGCCCTAACTGACTTGAAATACAACCTATGAATATGTAAGACAGTCCATCTGATGTGTTAAGTAAGTTACATTTACAACTTGATGTAAGTCCTTCACTGCGTATGTTTTCAGGTTTCCTTTATTTTACAAATTGATTTGTCAATTTGATTCAAGTAACCAAAAAAGGAAGAAGACATACTTTATTAATCCCTCATGAGGAAATTCAGTTCTTTGCACTCTGTTGTTGAACCACGCCGCGCACACACACATGCAGAAATGCACACGACCATGCAATAATGGAGAGATGGTATAGAGTGATGACTTGATGAATAAGCACTTACAAGCATTTTGTGGGGTTCAGTGACTTGCTTCATGGGTACTTCGGCAGCTGGCACCTCTCCAGCTACCAAACCAACTTTCAAACATGGTGCGGTTGTTGCTTGAACCAGCAATAATCTGCAACTCCAAATCCTTCTGGACTGAGCTGTTGTTGCAGGAAGCTTCTACACCAACAGTTGCCCATCGCTGGCTATAGACACACACACACACAAACATGTAACATTAATGTAACCAGCTAATGTTACATAAAACTTCCATCATTCCCCCTTCCCTTTCTCTGCGCACTCGACTTTTTTTAAGGTTAGAAGATGTCTATCTCAGATTCTGATCAGATTACAATTTTAGCTACCAAAAAATAGATTGAAGAACAGAATTTATCGAGCTATTTCAGCACTCTGGACCCAAAACATTCACATACTGTATAATGGTGTATAAAGAGATAAAATAAACATTCCTTGCATAATAAGCTATCTTTTTGTGTGTTCTTATAGAAATGTCCAACGAATAAGCTCATCCAGTGTGATACAGGCAACTATGTAATATGCAAATCAAATGCATTGCTGTATTAGAGTAATTTGGATTGCAGTTCATTCCTTCGTTGCCACTTTGGTATCCTTAACACCAATTTGGCTGTTTACAGTTGGTTTAAAGTATTTTCGGTGGTAAATGCTGAGATAGAGAAGTTTAATATTTTATTGGAGTCTAATTTGAGGAAATGTTTCTAATTTGAAGGGCGACTGTGGCTCCGTGTATATGGACCTGGGCAAGGCACCAATCCCCCGATGGCTTGGGGTGGCTTCATGTGCAGCCCTCCTACTCTGACAACCCATTGATAAAGGATGAAATAGCGCCCTGTTTGAGCATGTGTGTGCAACACTCTATGCCATAGGTTTTGTTGCTCTTATAGAGGAATAAGAACTTTATTTTTAGTGAAAAAGTCTCTTTTTATGAATATTGACATTGATATCTGCTAAAATGATTTTGAAAACATCAGCCTACCAAATGCTGACTGTAGTTTGATATTGTACATCCCTAGTGAATCTGTGTGTTGATTCAGTTTTTTGTTTTGCAAAAATCTGTGCATTCCCTCCTCTGGCCACACCCATGTGTCTCTAGTAGCAAGACACAGATAGTGAAGTCAGAGCTCTCCCACACTGAACAATTCTGATAGGACCCCTGACCATGAGGGAACTGTGGTGGATTCACAACATCTGACCTTTAATGTCCTGACACAAAAACAGGCACTCTAGTCCAGGAATGTATTGATCAAATCTGATCGACTAGACATTTCCCCATGCAGGCAGGGCCGTGTGGGCTGTGATATCAGCTGGACTAGTCCTCCAGCCACTTCAGAGGTCATTGAAGTGAGGAGCGAATCAGACTGTTGTTCAGGCTCAAACATCTTCTGTCAAAACCTGCAATGTATTATCTTTAACATTATCTTTTCAGTTTTACAGTAAGGAGCCTCTTCTTTCTGTCTCAGCCTCTTCTTGCAGTTGGTCAGAGCAGCTCTGCCAGTTCCTTTCTATTTTTAGTCTCTATTTACAATGCAGTAGCAACAGAGGCAAGAAGACTCTCACTCTCTTTTCTTTCATCTATCTCCTTTTCTTTCTGTCTCTACTTCTTTGTCATGTCATCCTTTTTCTCTACTTTTTCTACTCAACAGTTTTTTAAATGTTACCTTTTACTTTAGTTTTCATCTTTCGCCGCTGTCATCATATGAGCCACACAGAGCTTTTCAACACAACAGGCACTGTAGGAGCTCACCTCAAACTGACACATGCTCCACAGACAAGCACACATGCAGTACATACCTACATTAGGATGAGAAGACAGAAGACCGTGGGTAGAGCTTAATCTCTGGATGCTTTTGACCCGAATCACCAAACGACCTACATACCCTCCCCCGAAACACAACCCCCATCCCCACCTCCATATATCTATTAAATGCAGCATAAAGACACAAATGCATGGTTGCCTTTTGTGTACAAAGCCACACATTGACTCAACAGCATTTTTATGACTTGGTGTGTTATTAATTAACTTTGACAATTCTCAAAACTGCTGGATTTGACCTAAACTGTGTTGAGGTAGAGAAGGAAAAGGTTGATTAGGATATCTCAAAGAATCTTATTTTAATAAAGCAAATGTAATTAACTTGTTCTTCAAACTACATCCCTTGCCTGAGAACCGTCTTGATGCAATCCCTTCATGGCAAAGTGTCCCAGTTTAGATTTAAAGCTGTAGATCTGCTGCAGTTACCACTACATACACACCAATCCACTGTCAAATAACACAGAGTGCTGCTTTAAACACCAGTCAACATTTGTTTCGCTGGCTGGCAGGAGCCAAATTTAGAAGGTGTTGTATCATTTAACTTTAACATCAACAAATGGGAAAAAGACATGGGACCACCTAAACAGAGAATGTAATTTGCTCCCTTTTTTGTTTTTTTGTTTTGTTGTTCTGTAACACCTCAGTTAAATGCACAGATCCACAGAATGCAAATGTTTTCTTTGGTTTAGATAGAGCAATTGATTAACAAAAATTGTCCACAATATGTTTTGTTTACCAACTGGCAAACCAATGTCTGCATTTTATGGATTCATTTTACATGGTGGGGAATTTTAAAATTATCTGGAAATGAATGAGCATAGTCATACTTTGCCCTGAGGTGAGATAGCAACTCCTCCTCATCTAAAAAGTTACAGAGGTGAAATTTACCTGATGTTCATCATGTCCGGAGGTTCATCCTAAATTAAATGACCTAAATAAAAGATACAATAAAACACCTCTGGTGTTCATTTGAAAAGACAACAACACAATTACAATTATATATTACATGAGTGGCAAGGCTGATCACAGTAGACCATAACTTTCCTATTTGTTTCCATGACTGCAGTTGTCTTAGATTTGTAACATTCATCAACAAAGCTTTGGGTGTTTCAGCTGATGGCACATTTTGTATATGATGGTAAGAAACGATAAAGAGATTTGTGAGACTGCTTCGGTGAATCTCTTATATGCGGCCACATCTAATTTATCTGTATATTGGTGTTTTCTTACACAGCACTGAGCATCATTTTCGAAGGTTTCATTAACAGCATAACCCATCTCTTATGGCATCAAAAAGATAAAGAAAGATTTTTATTTTTGTAGTAATAGACAAAGTGTTTATAATTTGGGAAAAAGGATAGGTGGTACTTTGTAAAGAGGCATCTGTGACAAACAGCATGAGCAGACGGAAACAGCTCCCAGACAGCAATGAAATGAAAGAAGTGAGAGTGTTGCAGAGAGAAAACCCTCTGCAACTAATCTGTTAGATTTAAGCCTCACATTGTGCTACAAAAGTAAGGTCCAACGGCCTGGGTAGCTTTCCATCAAAACATGTTTTATATGTTCACATCATATTGTGTTGTATTGTGGACATACATCTTACTTTGATAATTAACTTGTGATGCTGATGAAAAAGACAGACAAACATTGATGGGCACTGAGCAAATAGCAAGCAGAGTAGTATGAGAGAGAGTAAGAGCCAGGACAATAGGAATGACAGAAAGAAAAAAACGTAAATATTTCACTATTCCTTCTGGGAAAGAGCTGTTTGAAAACGTTTTCAGAGGCAGAGTCTTCCAAAACAGCAGCAGCAGCTTGTGATTGGATGATCATTCGGTTCCACACTCATCACAGACCAATCCACATCAAACAATGCTGCTATGTTCAACCTAGCAGTTCGTGCTGTGGTTAGCCATTAGCTTAAACTACCTTAGACTATCATCTTATATTAAATTAGAGCACACACATATATCATTTAACACTTATATGTGACATGAACCTCATCAAAGATGATCCCCCACTAAGTTCTCCCAGTAAATTTCTGAGTAGAGCATATTTCGCCCAGTATAACTGAGTAACCATGACAACTGTAGACTAATCCAGCATGTCTGTAGTGGATTTCCGCGCTCTCTCGCAGTTTCCCAGCAGTGATCCCTGGTCGGGAGGAGAAACGCAGATATTGAGACTGTTTCAGAAGCCACCAATGTTTTCAAACATACAGTCACTTCCTGTTGTTGTCACAACTGCTGCTCCCGCGTCTCTTCCCTGATTGGGCCATTAAGAATTAAGTGGAGTGAAGACATTGGACAATGGAAGTTGGCAAGACGGACATGCAGGATTTCAAAATCAGGCAGGTCCGTCTGCTCTACAAGGCTAAAACTGGAGAGAAATTATTTGGATTAATATAGCAGCATCTAGTTAAACTTACACTAAATTTAGTTTAACTGGTCTAAAAGTTTACATTTTTGTTAAATGATGTCATTTCTGTTAATGACTGATGTGGGATAAAACACTTGGGATCGAACAGGTTCAAGGCAGAAAGTTATTCATTTCTATTTGTCAAAGTCATCTAATACTGTATATGTATTAATATGACATGTTTGCAAGAACTACCATGTATTTAATTTAGATGATCTCATCAGGAACAGTATGATAATGGAAGGAAAATGTGAAATATGTAATTGTAGTCAGTACTATTTCACTGTCGCTGGTCCAAAATAATTACAGCTTTTAGAGTTTTGACCTATCAGTTTAAAAACTCTACTTAAGAAGATTCTGAGATGTGTACTTTCTGTTTATGCATCAAGATAAATGCCTGAAGCATCTGCAGTTGCATAAAACTGAATCAATATTGTTGATTCAGGCTATTTTCTGTTGTTCAGGCATGGAGGATTTTTATATTTTTAACTGTGCACAGCATACCTCTCAATTCAAAATGCATTTTACCCTCGAATTTCACTGTCAGAGAGATAGTGTGTAAGGCGGAAACACAGAAAGATTTAACAGAAAAACTTAGAAAATGAGGAAGGAAATGAGACTGAAACAAGGTAAAAGCAGGAAAACAGATGAAGAGAGCTGATTCATATAAGAGCAAGTGAGGAGAATAAAAAATGGAAAGGATGGAAACAGGAGGGGTTTAAAACAGTGAAGAAGTGATGGAGTTAAAAGGAGGAAAGCATCCAGTATTCCTGTTGTTTCTGGAGGATGTTGCTGTAACCTGATCTGGCCATCACTCTGCCTCTCTCTGTCTGGCTAATACTAGGTGGACAGACACACTTTGTCATGTAATATTGCACCTGGTGTTTTCCTTGAACTCACAAAGGGACCCACATCATACACACACCTCATACCTCAGTATTGATATCTGTCCCTGTCTCTGCCTGCCAGTCTCTTTCTCACCTCTTCTGAGCACCTGTTCTATGCTGAATTGTTTTAAGGAGTACCGTAATTCAGAACCCTAACATTTAGGATACTAAAAGGGCTATTCTTTAAACTTTGCACAAACATCAAACACTAGTATGAACCCAACTACATCTTGCAGGTCATAGGCTAAAGGTCAAGGTGTCATAGGCTAAAGGTCAAGGTGTCATGGAGTATTCTTGTCATCCTTTGCTTGTGAAGGTAGAATGTCAAGGAACATTTAAGGATTATTTAGATTTAAAAAAATATATTTTTATGTATTGCCCATTCTTTTATGCCTAAAATGTTTGTGTCAAAAGCATAAGCTTTTCGTGAAAGCATCTGGTGTGTGTTTTAAAATCTGTGAGTAATCATGTTTCATAATCATGATTTCATTATTTATCTAAAAAAATCATGATAATGATTTTTTACCTTAATAGAGCCACTACTATCAGGAGTGCTATATACATTAAAACTAGGGGCTCTATTTTTGTAGACGAAGTGCAGGCTTGGTGCAGGGCAGGTGCACTGCACCTGCTGTGCACCAATGGGGTGTGTCCAGGGCATTTTGCAATTTTCGTGCACGGCACAGTCCGTGGATGAAGACAGCAGCAGCTCCAGTGTTTTGCCTGCACTGAGAATAAACCAGATTGGAGCTGGTTAACCTTCAGCGCATCTTCTATGCAGTGTTTTGGCACAAATTTGTCCAAGTGCCAAGCTGAATCTGTCAACACCACCCCCTGGTGCGCCACCACACCCATCACCCATGCCAAATTGCCAAATTGGCTGTGCACGGTGGTGCGAATGACCACTTCACCCTCTGGAACTTAAAGCCCTAGAAGTTTTTTGAACATAGGTGATTTAAAAATACTCTAGCAGTCATAAAAATGAATGAATCAACCTGATTTAAGGCTAAATAAAATCTCTAAAATTCTTTTCAAAGTTTTCTTCAACAATGGTAATCTAGTTGGTTTCTGTAAATTATTGTTCTTGAAAATCTCAAGTCCTGCAAAATCAGACCAGAAGAACACAACCCCTTTGGTAAACTCTCAGATCACAGAGAATGCACCAGGTCTTGTTAAAGAATTATCAGGTTTTTACATCCTGTGGTCTATCATGTAATACCTATACAGCATCCACCTATATGTGTGTTTTTTCTTTTCATCACAGGCCTGTAACCCCTCCTCCAATCAGACAAAGACTGGCAGCCAATCAACACAGAGCTCATTATCATAGCATCCAGAAGCCTTGCCAACCCCTCAGATATGATTGTTTTCTCGTTTCATAGGTTGATAAGATTGCTTGGAAAATCTTAGAGGTCTTGAAAGGTTGTCAGAAAGCTAATATTTTAAATTGTTTTTTAACATGTTTAATTATAATGTCAGACATCACTCAAGGTTTGAAGTCTTAAATAAGGCAGATCCTTTTCGTATAATAAATAGATATTTTCAATTATTAGCAAGCTCCTACACACTGTCTAAATTGCACAAACGTTTAAAAACTTTGGCTTGAAAATGCTGCCAACTATATTGTGGACAGCATTCACAAGCTCTCTTGCATATTTTCTTCTGTCACTCGAGCAGAAAATTTCCCATTAGCCTAACTGTATTTTTTTTTTTTCTCAGAGTTTCAAAACATGTTCTAAATCCAGCATTATTTAACTAGAATCAAGCTGTAGTAAGTTTGAAAGTCTTATGTGGAAACAATGCTGTTTTTAATCTTGCCAAAGCAAAAATGTAGTCAAATTTTATACAAGCAGCGGCTTTGTGCTTTTACAGAACGACACATTGATCTTTAAAAAGTAAACGTCTGGAGGGTTTTTAAAAATTTTATTCTAAGAGTTGTACTGTTGGTTTTCATTACACTTCTGTATCTACAGTGCTATCAGATACAACAAAATATAGACGCTTGTGGAAACAAAAATATACAATATTGTGTAATTTTGTCTTTGTGCTTAATAAGACACCAGACCACTGTTTTAAGTAGGTGTTAAATTCTGCGCAGCTATTTTCTGCCTCACAGTGCCCCCGCAGTCACGAAATGGTCATGAAGGACAATTGCATAATATCAAGTATTATTTAATGTGCTTTAAAAATAATACCATTCTTTTTTAATTGTGTAAAGTACCTCAGTGAGATGATTTCTGAGTGCAGACAAGACAAGCACTTTGCTCACCTGAATCCTCAAATGACTCACACAAGCCCACATACATCCACAGAAGAACAAACACACAAAGACACACACTCAAGGGAGAGTGTGTTGCTGAGAGGGCACAGTGGACATGTGCATGGGTGGAGAGTGAGAAAGCAAGAAAAAAAAATTAGGATGCATCAGAGGGAAAGAATACAGTGTTGCAGTAGATAGTGACATATATATCTATATCTATATATATCCCTCTATCTATCTATCTATCTATCTATCTATCTATCTATCTATCTATCTATCTATCTATCTATCTATCTATCTATCTATCTATCTATACGTGTGTGTCTGTGTGTGTGTGTGTTTAAGGGAACTGAAGAAGCAATGATCTTAAAAGTCCCAACTTAGATCTTTGATTCTAAGTCTCCTGAAGCTAACTGAAATACTGAAGTGTACTTTTACATAAAGACAGGCATGCAGCTGGCCTAAGCAATGACACTGACCTGAATTCATGTTTTCTTTTAGCCAAGGTTACTGTGCACGTGCAGACTGAGGTGACACAAAGTTGCACACAATAATTTTACATTTTGAATGACCATGTAACATTTTTATTAACTAAGTAGAGCAATTCATTAACCTATTTGAAGTGTTATATAAATAAAAAGTAAAGGTTGCTTAACTTTACATCATTAAGCTACCATCATTCAATTACGTCATATCACTTGACCTAGTGAAAAAAAAATCAGGGTCTCTTTCTTGAAAGTTTTTGCAGTTTAAGAAATAGACAGCGTATTTAGAAAAAACATACATACAAAATATCAAAGAAATCTCAACTGATAAATCCACACTCTGGACAAGCGGATCAGTTGT
The DNA here is from genome assembly GCA_036419115.1 of Scarus forsteni. NCBI lineage: Eukaryota > Metazoa > Chordata > Actinopteri > Labriformes > Labridae > Scarus > Scarus forsteni. The sequence goes on from JAZDUH010000413.1 coordinate 1,665,800, forward strand.
TAAACACGGACACCAGCCAACACAGGAGGGAAAAAATATTATGGAATAGTACTTTTTGCTCCTAACTTCTCAACAAACATCAAGAAAGGCTTCCAGGTTTTATGAAATCTTGAGACAGACCATTTAAGAGTATCTTTTTTTCTCAAGCTTGACATGTTCCATAATCTCTTTGATCCAGTGAGAATTCTTCGGAGGAAAAGCGTCTTTCCATCTAAACAGTATAAGGCGCCTGGCCAACAAAGAACAGAAGGCTAGCATATTACTCTTACAGTTATTTAGATGTTCACCCTGATGCATGAGACCAAATGAAGCGGTGAGAGGGGATGGATCTATTAACACCTACAATATTTCAGAAAGAGTATCAACAATGGGTTAACACAATTTGTGTAGTCTTGGACAGACCCAGGACATATGAGGTAGGCCTGAAGGGTCTTATGATAATTGTGAAGGTGATATATCTTACCAGTTACCTGCTTTAAGTCTGTTTTTAACTAAAAAAAATGGAGTCTAACAAGGATGCTAAAGAGTGTAGGGTAAAACCATCAGAATGTGAGACAACAAAGCTCCGCAGTTGTAGATACTGTATCTATAAAAATGTAATTTAGGAATACCAAGTTTACTTCTTAATTGCTCAGAAGATGCTCAAGTATTGTCTATAAAGAGATTCTGAAGAGATGATATTCCATTATCAAGCCAAATGTTTAAAGGCTTTGCCTGACAATAATGGAGCAAACATATGATAATTTTTTTTTTAAATTTTAAACGTAAAAGCAGATTTGAATAAAAAGAGCAGACATAAAGTAAATGTATTCAACATCACAAATATTGCACAGAAAAGACTTATAGAAACACAACTTTAATATTAGTAGTAACACTCAAACACCAGACAAAATTTCAAAAGTGTACAGTTAGTATATAAGATATACCAAAGATATAAAAACAGTCCCACACTAACCAGCTGGAATTCCATCATACTCTTATGCTGAATATTTAATCATGGAATATGAAAACAAGCAACTACTGAGAGTCAAGATACATACCATGAAAAGAAGGAAAAATAAAATACAATATGTTATATTGTTATGTAATAAAATTAAATTATGATGAAAGAAATTAAGAAGAAAATGTTGATTAAGTAATCATATCTTAAATTCATAAAATCTTCAGAGAGTAAAAATGCAGGAGTCGCTTTGAATTGGCAAGATTAGGAAGTTTAGAAAGTAGGGTATAGCCTGAATTGATCACCAGCCGATCATAGTACTAATGCACATAGACAGACAACCAGTTACACCAACATTACAACAAGGGGTATTTAAATTCGACAATTTATGAAAATTGTTCAGGGATAGGAAACCGGGGTACCTGTAGAAACTATAAGTGCACCAACAATACTTGCTTTACCAGTTTCAGCCCTATCATGATGTTCTTGAGGCTTCAAAAAGCTCTCAGTGTGGTCACAGGAGGACGTCAGGGCGACGGCCAACAGGTTTCTGTCCTCCTTTCTATCTGCCATATCTCCTTTGACTCTCTGTGGGTATACAATTAGATATTGTTGTTTATAGCTATTAATTTTAAGGGTGCATGATACATTATGCAAGAAATTGAAAAAAGATATATAGTATATTACTTTTCATAATCCTAAGTAATTAAATCAGGGATATTTATTGAAGCTATAGCTCTTTGGTGGAGGTGGAAATATGTAGCCCCAAGGACACAAAAGAAGCCAACTGGATGTTTCCTTTGGTGCTGAGTGGATCTGCTAGTTTTGGCAGCACTTATTTGTTCTCTGTGAATTTTACAGCCTCTTTTCACCCTTCCTGTAGGTGGAATCACTAAGCTGCTGCAGGGCACAGATGCACAGTACTGAGTGCATCTAGCAAAAATTTTTTTACAGTTTGAAAATAACCCTTGCCTCTTTGCTGTGTGCAGGTAGAAAAGCCCTACATCAGACTGCAGTCATGGATGAGATGGACCTGCCCCAGATGAAAAAGGAGGTGGAGAGCCTCAAGTACCAGCTGGCCTTCAAACGAGAAAAGTCTTCCAAAACAGTGACTGAGTGAGTAGTAAGAGCACAATAGCTCTAAAAATATCTGAGGTCAGGCCCCCTAAAACTAATGTGAAAAGTAGCTCTGAGGAAAAAGATTGTTTTTTTGTTGCCAGATACACTGAGCAAAGTGAACATTATAAAACAAGTTGAAGTGATAAAAGAAACAAATATGCTGCTTTCCTGTAACAGTGTTACAAATTCTCACTGAATGAAGAAGTACTTATGTGTATATGTCTAAGTAAAAAGTTTGACTTTGAAATATATTAGTCATTAGTCATAGAGAGACAGACAACCATTCCAACTCACACTCATACCGCTGGGAAATTTAGGCTCACCAGTTAACCTAATAAGCAGGTTTTTGGTCTGTGGGAGGAAACAGGAGTGCTTGGGAAAAACTCATGCAGGGAGTGCAAACTCCACACAGGAAGACCCTGGTGGATATGGGGAGTTGGGCGAGCAGTCTTCTTGCTGTGAGGCATGGTGCCACACCTGTCAATTGTTACTGAGAGTTAAAGTGGCTCTTAAGGTTGTACTGCCATTTACCTCAGCGATTATAACAGCTGATGAAATGACTACCATAGAAACCAAAACAGAGGATGGATTATGTGCCTTGTTTAGGTGTAAGTGCATTCTGGACAAAAATCAATCAGAACCAAGTGTCATATCTCATTCCCTTTGATGGCAATGTCCCTTTCTTGCTAACTGGCATTTCTTTGTATACATGATGGATTTCATCGGATGGTCAGAAATAGGCTTAATCATTTGATTTATCTTCTTTTGCTGTACACTTTAACAGTTATAAAACACACTTTACACAGGATTACAAATGTTATTGCCCAATTTTTTCAGGATTGATTCACTTAACCTTCTGTGGACTCAACATCAAATAACTGTTAGAGAGGTTTTAGTTGTTTGGTATCGCAACACACTATTGACTGTTAGTGAGAAAGAAAGTGCACTAATGAGCAGCAACAGCTCACACACTGTCAGCAGTTTTATCTGTGACTCTAAAAAAAATCAAGTCCCTGATAAAATCAAGAAAAGTGGACTTGAGCTAATCGAGAACTTCCTTAGTCTAGAGATGTAACGGTATGAAAATTTCCTGTCATGGTTATTGTGAAAAAAAATATCACGGTTATCATTATTATCGTGGTATTGTTGCAGTGTGCTCAGAATGTTCAAAAAGTACTTTAACACAGTCTTAAAATCATTTAACCCCTTTAATATTATATTTTAACAGTTCTTTTGTCTTTTTTTCAATAATAGTGTCAGGAAATGTCCTGTAAGTAAATTTGTTTAAACTTTTTTCATTAGAAATAAAAGTAAAAAATTCTGGCAAGTATTTGTCATTATTATGTTATAAATGCTTAAACTGTGTGTAACTACTGGAATAGAAAAAAACGAATTTGTACTTTAAACAGGTTTCTCTTCATAAAAAATTGTAAATGAACATGTTCAAAGTTTTGAGATGGCCAAAAATAGCTGCTAAGGCCAAACATTGCAAACTGCGCATGCGCGCCTCTGTTTGGGACACATACCTGCTTCATCGAAGGGAAGACACAAAAATTTTTGCCTTTCCAGGCAAGGAACAGCATCACAGTGAGTTATTGACACAGTGTGGTGATCAAACATAGTATAACGGTAATTTTAATAGGACAGGGTAACGATTACCGTGAGGAATGTTACCACGGTTTACCATTTTACCGGTAACCGTTACATCCCTACCTCAGTCTCTTTTGACTGCAGTATCAGGTAACACTTTCATGCCCTTTCATACTCATTTATACAGCAGTGAGGCAGCAATGGCAGCAATTTGAAGTTAAGTGTCTTGCCCAAGGACACATTGCCATGTGACAGCTGGAGCTGGGTTCAAACCTGCAACCTACCAATTTCCAACCAGGTGCACCACAGATTGAGCCAGTTATGCTGATTTATAGTATGCTCCCAACCCCACACATATTCAGTATGATAACATACATTTGTGGACTAATCAGCCTACAACATTTTTTAACCTAGACTGAAACATTTCTGTTATTGTGTCTTGATTCAGGCTCTTGTGCACACAGCAGACAAACTAGGACCTGCAGTTGTTTGCACCTCTACATTTGTTTTGAAACGCTCACTTTGAAACAAAGCTGCTGCCGTCACTTATTTCTCTTTTTGTGTGTCTCACTGCAATGCAGGAAGATTAATGGCCAATCAGGAAAACTTAGAAAAATCCCTTCATGTGAGGCTTCATCCATGTGAGGAACCATCTTTTGACTAAGTTTTAGAGTACTTAGGGTCAGTGATTTCAAACCCTACATCAAGCTCTATGAAATAAAGGTACTCCTGAATAAATAGGGCATGTAGTCACAGTGAGAGAAAGCTGTTTTACTTCTGCACTGAAATGGATAATAAATTTAATCCAAAGTGAGTATAATATCTGCTGACTAATAATCTGGTGCAGAGAGAATGAGACCAAGGACAACCAGTTGAAGTGTATCTCTTAATATAAAAGTGGGAAACCATATTGTTAGTGTAGATCTGATTTCAGCTGAACTGCAAAACAATAGACCTGCTGTTTTCATTACCAACATGAGTTGGTACAAGCAAGCAAAAGTTTCTAGACAAAAACCAACGACTCATTTTATGAAGTGTATTTCATAAACTTATGAGATCATCTTTATTTGGAAAAGCAGTAATTTACTCCTGTTAAGAATGTGAGTGTTAGTGAAACAGCCAGGTTGATATTGTTAAACACTGATTGATTTAGAAACTGTCACTGGCTTGTTTTTAGTCATCCATGCTTTGCTCTTAAATCTAGGCAAAAACGATAAATCTCTATTTTCATAAATGTATCAAAAACTGTTATGTAAATACATCATTGCTTTATTTATCAAAGGGTGTATATCTGAACTTCTTTCAAAACACTAGCTCTAAGAAATGAGGCATTTGTGCAACATCATAAAGATTGAGCATCTTAAAAAGTGGACATGAACTGTCAGAAGTGTTGCAGATCAGGGCTGCAGTATCTTGATTTTTTTGCGGTTTCAAATAGGTTGGATGCTATCCATTACATATAAAATAGCTCTTGTTTTCTAGGTATTAAAAGGTAGAGTAAAGTACTCCATGTTCAACATAAATCAGGGAAACACCAAATGCAGTCTTCCTTCAACGTTAATGTTGACTAAAAAGTAATGAGCTTTCTTTTAGAGGCCATGTGACATTTTTCAATCATTCAATTATGCTATTAAGGGCTTCATAACTACATGTGCAGAATTATTTTCATTAAGCTATAAATTGATTTGTGCTTATAGTATAGCTCTTCTCTCTTCATCTAGCATTTCATATTGCAATTACTCTACATTCTCACCTTGATGGTGAAAGTTTTTTGTGAGGTGTCCTTTAGTCTCTACTGATCATAGTCATACATCTTGAAGCACAATGACTGGGGTTGCACATCAAGAAGTGATGGTTAGGGCTGAAGATCAGACCTCCTTTTTAGAGGCTTTGTGTAGTATTGGTGGCTTAGTCTGGAAACTTGTCCAACCATCAACTGCGAGGTTGAGGGTTTGTGCCCAGCTTCCCCTGTCAAGTCAGTGTGGACACTTAACCCCAAGTTGGTATGTTGTTGAGTATGAAAAAACATGAAACTGTTAGGTATTACTGAAAACTAATAAGATAAAAACTTCAACCATGAGTCAGTGTAAATTAGATTTAATGTGTTTGAATAGGCAGGTTTGGCCTTTCATGTAAAAGTGCTTGCAGTAGTCAGAAGACTAGAAAAGCATTACTCAAGCTGAGGTCCATATTCAATTTCCCTTTTTGCTCAACAAAACTCTAACACTGTTCCACAGCTCCCCCAGTTTGTAATTCAGTAAAACAATCAATGAATAAAGTAATTCAATGAAATAGTTTGCACTTTTTTTTACTGTGTTTAACGAACACGAGAAGGGCTGTTCCTGTGTCAAAGCATTGCAACACACTGCCACAGTGTTGTTTTTCAGTCCAGCAGCGCTCTTTTATTGAAGTAGTTCTCTGACCTAATCCATGTAATTGAAGAATTAGTAGGAAAATAACCAGAGTTGCAGGAGAAATGACATTTGTGACTTATGGATCGTTGCTTGGATTCTCCTTCTTTCCTTTTATGGAGACGGAAGGAATGGATTGTGGGTAAAACACTCTCTCCGGAATTTGAAATATGTCTCTGTCTCTCTGTGTCTCTCTTCCAAGCTTGGTAAAGTGGATAGAGGACGGCGTCCCAGAGGATCCCTTCCTGAACCCAGAGCTGATGAAGAACAACCCATGGGTGGAAAAAGGGAAGTGCATCCTCCTCTAGAAGAAGCTGCCATCACCATTTACCTTTAAACACCACAACAAACACACACTTACAGCTCGCCCTTGAAACTGACCCTGCTTACTGATGCCTAACCCGTTACACTGAATGTATGAGAAATGATTACCCCAAACTTCCTGAACACACACCCCAACAAGGGCACAAAGTAACACACTAACACACTTTCCTATAAAACTTTGGGAATTTCCTTGACTGCCACACATTCACTGCAAGTTTATTCCTGCCACGGTGATGCATCATTACTATGATATATGAAGACAATGTTCTATACTCTTATTACCTTTCTCTGTATGGATGTATTATGACTTATTTATGCAGCTGCTAGTCACAAGCTTTCTTTCCTCTCAATCAATATCTATTGGAAAGCATAGAAATTTTTCCACTTTTTATGAGCTGTAATAAACTGTAGTGTCACTTTTTTCGAGGCTGCAGACTGAGTGTAAATCTACAAGAGAAAGGCTGCAATATACATGTTTAACTTTGCTTCTAAATCTACTGCAAATCACAACCTTTATCATCACTTCTGTCAACTGCAAAACTGTGCAACAGAAATTTTAAAATTAGCAATCATACTAATGTGGATTATCCTACCACCCAATCATCATCAGACATCATACATCAGAGTAGGCTGTTATGATTAATTTACTCTGAATGAAGATGTGTCTGACTAGCTAAAATGTACTGATTCAATGATGCCACTGTTGCACAACAAATATCTTCTGACCCACAGAACATAAAATAAGCCTGTCTAGTCCTTTGTTCATGGACCATCTTTAACTACAATATAAAATCTGATGGTCCGTTTAGAATCTGTGGTTGTTGTGACATCAAATTAGTCAATATGACGATACCTTTTGACATGACCTGGCATCTCTCTCCAAGAGGTCCACCAACAGTCATAGAGATTTTTAATTTTTTGCAGCATTCTTTCAGGTGTGAATTTTGCAGTTTGTACACATAGTTTTGATTTTACACAACTTCCAATGCATGATTTTAACATTAACATTTTAAATATAACATCAGCAACCAGTTTTGTTCTGCTTCATTGTCTTAGTCTCAAAGTATCATAGCAGCTCTGTTTGTGTTGATAGAGCAGATTGAAGCTATGGGTCTCTGAGGGGGATGAGTTTAGTGCTCCCTCTCCTCCTTAGATACAGCCCCTGAGGACAACATGCAAACATCCAGACCCACGCACTGCACTTGACATGCAAATAAACCATGGAGGCTCATTATTGTTCTCAACACATGTACAGACAGACCCCTTTAACTTATTTACTTATAGTGGTTTATTTATTTATTTATTTATTGACGAGACCCTCCTTTCACCCTTGCTTTTGTGAAGTACATTGACATTCCTCTTTATAAACCACCTGCAGAAGAAAAACAGAAAATGACCAAAAATCAATCACACCTTGCCAGGTCATCATCTTCAACTGCCTTGTACACAGTTTCCTTAAACAGAGAATGTAAATATATGGCATGATCACACTGACCTCAGAACTAGTTTGTATGTGTGTGCATGCAACTTTGTGTCTATGTGTGTATATTTTTTAATACTTACATCATTATGTTACGCTTCCTTTACGATTATGTTGTACACACATGTACACACAAGCAGCTGTGTCACACACACAGGTAGGTCTGAGCCAGAGCAGATCGACATAACACAGACACACTGCTTAGTGGGAATGTGTTATAGGGCAAGAGTGGCAAGGAAGTGGGATTCTTTAAATGACTTGGGACAGGGGAGCCTCACATCATCTCAGTACTGTATTGAGTGTCATTATATATATTTTCTTCAACATAACCCTCTTCCCTTAAGGCTACTCTGTGCTTGAACAATTGAGTCCAATAATGCGTAACACATGTTTGATTGTGAGAGTTTTTGGCAAAATCAGTTATAGAATTACACAGGCCATATTTTGCTAGTTGACGTTTTTTAATTGGCCCTGCTGGCATCTATTTTTGCACTGCAAATACTATTTTCTGTTCAAATGTTTGAAAAGTAGATATTCCATCCAATCATAATGACATTACACAGATTTAATTAAAACTGCCTGTGTAATATTATATTTATCTACTTGATGTGTGACCAAGAAACTTTGGATGTCAACCATTTATGCAACATTATGACTCCAAATACAGTCGCTTTAGAAGTCCCATTGTAAGGTCCACCATTTTAGACGCTACTTTTTATATCAAATTAAAAATCTGGATACTGAAAAAATACCTGTCAGAAAGAATGCTGTCAAAGAGTTGCATTCATAAGCAGCTTTGCTAATTAATCATAACTGCATGAAGGAGGACTTTTAAAATGGCTTCAGTAGTACAAAGAACTGTTTTCTGAGTCTCAGGTATGTAGCTTTTTAAATGCTGGGCTTAAGTTTATTTCCTTCAACATTAATGAGTTTAAAAAAACGTTTCTTCCTTTTACAAAATAAATGAGAAAAGGATCAATGCTGCCGGCTATCAAATGGTTTTTGTGAGGGCCAACCGTACATGAGAGGATTCCTGAGAGGATGCCTGTCCCTCGTCTGTTTTCTGTTCACCAACTTTACTCACTTGTTAGTTTTGTTTTTATATAATCTGAACATGCGTTTATATGTATGTTAAACTACTGTAATGACAGCTCAAAATATTGTCTAGATATTTAGCAACATATTCCTTGTGAGAGTGCTTTGGACAAAAATATTATGCATCTGATCAAGTCTTAGCGTAACGATGACAATGAGCAATAAAACATCATTTTGTATTGAATGTTTTACAAAAACATTTATCTTATTAAATAAAGTAGACAGTTTTTAGACAACTTGGTGTCTTTGATGTTTTTATGTGGCGTTCTATCTGTGAAAATATGACAGCACTGTGAGAGGCATTACTAGATTATCAAAAATGCAACAAATGCTCAGTCTGCCTATTTAAAGGCTGAAAAGTGGTCACTGTGCTGTTTGGTATCATAGTGTGTACCACACTGAGCATGCACCACAGAAAGCTAAGGAGAGAGCTGTCTCAGGAGATTAGAAATAAAATTATAGACAAGCATGTTAAAGGTGAAGGCTACAAGACCATCTCCAAGCAGCTTAGTGTTCCTGTGACTACAGCTGCACAGATTATTCAGAAGTTTAAGGTCCACAGGACTGTGGGCAACCTCCCTGGACGCGGCTGCAGGAGGAAAACTGATGACAAACTGAAGAGACGGATAATACAAATGGAAACCAAAGAGCCCAGAACAACTTCAAAGAGATCAGAGGAGAACTCCAAGGTCAAGGTACATCAGAGTCAGATCACACCATCTGTCACTGTTTGAGACTTAATGAGGACATCACTGTTGAAAGAAAATCATAAAAAAGTGAGACTGGAATTTGTCAAAATGCATATTGACAAGCCACAAAGCTTCTGGGAGAATGTCCTTTGGACAGATGAGACAAAACTGGAGCTTTTTGTTAAGTCACATCAGCTCTATGTTCACAGATGCTGAAATGAATCATACAAAGAGAAGAGCACTGTACCTACTGTGAAACATGGAGGAGGCTCAGTTATGTTCTGGGGCTGCTTTGCTGCATCTGACACAGGGTGTCTTGAATCTGTGCAGGGTACAATGAAATCTCAAGACTATCAAGACATTCTGGAGTGAAATGTGCTGCCCAGTGTCAGAAAGCTTGGTCTCAGTCACAGGTCATGGGTCCTCCAACAGGATAATGAGCCAAAACACACAGCTAAAAACACCCAAGAATGGCTCAGAACAAAACACTGGACGATTCTGAAGTGGCCTTCTATGATCCCTGATCTAAAACCTGTTGAACATTTGTGGAAGGAGCTGAAACATGCAGTCTGGAGAAGACACCCTTCAAACCTGAGACAGCTGGAGCAGTTTGCTCATGAGGAGTGGGCCAAAATACCTGTGGACAGGTGCAGAAGTCTCACTGAGAGTTACAGGAATCACCTGATTACCGTGATTGACTCAAAAGGTTGTGCAACAACACATTAAGTGAAGGGTACCATCATTTTTGTCCAGGCCAGTTTCATTAGTTTGTTTTTTAAAATAATTCTCTTGGACTACAATTCAAAAGCAAAGTCTGATTTTCATTGGTTGATTTTCAGTAAATTTTTATATATTATTACTTTTGTCAGTTTCAGCTTATTTCAGTGACTATGTGGGTTTTTCTCTCTTTAATGGAAGGGTACCAACAATTTTTTCCACATCTGTATACTTTTAATGGTCATGAGGGCTGTAAAGCACAGAGACTGAAGTCCTCAAAGTGGACAGGTCAAGTTAAGATCTGTCATGTTGCTCGTTTCTCACGTGTGGTCCCCACTCTCTATCCTCTGACTGTTTCAATAATAATGGCAATAGAGGCCATGTCTGGAGAATGGAGACATGATCCCCTTTATGTGACCACAGATAAAAGGAGGGTAAGTATGTATTAGCAAGTATTAGCAGGACACTTTTTTTATCGGTTTTGATTGGACATCCCACCTGGGGCAGGGCAGTTTTTAGTATGTATGTGGATATAAAAGGGCGTTTTAAGTCCTACTGAATTCAGTGTTCAAAGGCTAACACAAAATGGAGAAAAAAAGTTAAATGTTCACATGCTTGGTTGTATTTCAAAAAACAAACTAACATCACCTTTCATAGACCTTCTAAATGGTGGGTGGGGGGAAATGCCTATAAAATGATTAGACATTAAGGGAGAAAAGGCAAAGAGAAATTGAGGCTATGTTTACACGGACACTCCTGACTTAGAGACGCAAAGATTTTTCCTTTGCGTTTTCAATTTCTTCTGCATTCAGACGACAATGCTGGAGATGTATGGACCCACTGTAGTATGCATGTTGGTTCAGTAGAAGGCGGTGTAGCTCTGCAGAGAGGCAGCGCAGCTACAACACACGTACGAAGAAGAAAAACTTTTCAGATACAACAATGGCTAATAGACGCACAGAGACACAGGAGTTTCTTTTCTGGACAACAGATCAGTTCGGACAACAAATCTGTCTGAATGGTTTTGTCTGGATAACAAACCAAACACGGTAAGAGGCTCACATGTTACTCGGCAGACAGCCGAAGCGGTTGTTGTTTCTGGTATGCGAGCGCAGCCTTCATCTGAAAGAGTACTGCGCATGCCATGATGTCAGCGTTTCACCCTGAAACGCTCTGATGCGGGTTTACATGGAGCTACATGGAGAGCATTTTGGAAACTTTCCACTCTGGTGCCCGTTTTCAAAGTTACCTTTTTCAGACAAAATGCAATGAAAACTTATTGGATTTGATCGTTTTCTGCGCCATGTAAACCCAGCCTGAGACATACTGCTGCAAAAGGACTTGTCTCGTTATGGTGGCCAGTATGACAGGTTACTGTTTCCTGAAAAGCATGCGCGTCATCTATACAGATTCTTAAGTAACCACAGAAGGAGGAATTGATTTTGAGAGAAAAAAGAAAAGGAGACTTAGATTCCAAATGGATGAATACTGCCCATATTTTGATGTTTTCAATTACTAGAAAAGTGCATGCAAATGAGGAAAGATAATTATGACCATAAATATTTATATGTGTTTATTTTTAATAGGTATTTCAAGCCTATGTTACTACATTTCCCACCCTCTTTCGCAATACCAGGGAATGAGTTCTCCACACCTCTCCATCTGCTGTCTCATGGAACGCTGAAAGGTAAATTAGTGCTGAAAGCTGTGCATGCAGAGTTTTGTTCACAGACACAGTGGACGGGAGGAAGACATTTCTGATTGAACCTCTCAATCACCCAAAACAAGGCTGCTGATAATGTCAATACAGACTTAGTCCATCATAGCAGAAGCCTGTATGTGAGTTAGGGATGGGTACCGAGTTAGGTACTTTAAGAGGTACCAACTGAATTCTGTTGGTACTACCTAGTACCGATTCAAGTAAAATCAAACTGTGCCATGTTTAGGTACCTAAACGCATCCTTGTGACTGTGAAAAGAAAATGGCTTTAACATTTGGTGATGGTTGCAAATGCAACAAGGAGGATACCTGGTCCAGGTAAATAAGCCTTGTGTTTAAGACGGTATTAGCTTGGCATTTTAATTTGCGTCAGTTATCATTATCAGGTCAGTTCCTCGTACTTTGCAACGTTTAATGTAAATGCTTTTTTTATTTACAGCTCTGTCGGACCCATTGCTAAACTTCCCTAAAGTTAAAGTGAGGGCTGCAGTTAATTTATTAAGTTGTGGTTCATTTTAGTTGCTGGTTTTCATGTTGAAGAAATCTTTGGAACAACTACAATGTTACAATGCCAACAGTTGAATGTTGTTTTGATACTATCTGTCAAATTTTATGTATTAGAGAAATAAATTTACATTTAAAAAATTTGAGATCTTAATATTAAACAAATTAATATTTATTACCCCATAAACACATGCAAAAGTATCGAAAATTGGTACCGTTGAGTAGCGATACCTATTCCCAGGTACCGGGCATCGGTATGGTATCGGTTCAAATGTGAAAGGTACCCATCCTTAATATGATTGTAAAAACCTAACCCCCATATTCCACATGGAGCGGATGCGCACATGGAGCACCGTGGTTTTGTTCCGACCGACAGGCTGGAGACATCACCCTCTGGTAGCGCGACGGCATGCTCATCACAACATCTGTACAGGCAGCAGCAAATTGGTTCAGTTTACAAGTTACAAGACCCACTACTAACTAGGTCACTCTATGTGATGATATTTTGCCTATGTCAACAATAATCAAATTTATTGCAGATGGATATTTTTCGTTCCACAATGTGTGTCTAAAAAATATATGACTAATGTTGGATTGAAATCACAATTTATGTGTGGAGCTGGGCTGCTTGTTGCTGTTTTTGAGAACAGTCAAGTTTACATACAGTGAATGCAATGTACAAATAATTTGTAACTGCTTTAGCAATGTGAGGGGAAACAACACAAAGAAAACATCCTATTCATTTTAAATACGTAGTAACATTGCAATACAGCTTTATTTTAAGCAGACAACTGAGCAGCTGATTCAAGAAGTATGTCATCAACAAGAAACCTGTCTATACATCTGTTTAGTCCAGATTTACGGACACTATTGGGTGTGATATAAAACAAAGCCCTAATCATCTGGACCATGCACCTTTTCCATTACGTGTTGAGGTAACGTGAACTGCACTGGAGTCTGAGTAGTTTGCTGCAGAAGAGGGGCTGCTCATGGCCCATGGAACTAGCAAATTCATATTTTCGCTCTTTCTCAGAGGAGAGATAGCCAGGTACTGATGCTGGGTGATACATTGCAATCAATGGTGTCATCAAGTAAGACTACTCAAAATCAATGTTGGCCTTACTAGACGCTGCAATAAGATTCTATACAGCATTTCACTTATTCTCAACAAAGCCCCTTTTGGCATTATTTTGTGATGCAATGTATGAATTTAGTATCCTTCCACCAGCAGCTTTTCTACCATCAGCAACTCAGATCATCAGTCACCCCCCAAAGTTGCGAGCTCTACCTTGACTGAAATTGAACTGAAAATGAAAAAGTTTGACTCAAGTGACAATGATATGAAGTTCAGAAGGAAAGACTTATTGCAGATGGAGTCATGGGTAGAATGAGGGATGAAAATAACAATTGTGGATACAGAGGATCAGGACAGATCACAAGTTACATAGTGGTGCATCTATGTGCTCATGCAACCAAAATGGGACAAAAGTGCATATCCTGGACCTTTCTGATCCTGATGGGTAAATTGTACACTGCAAATATAATGGTCTGTTGTTGCAGAGGGGGGATCCTGATGTCCATATTCAAGACATCAAGCCAAAGTTGGCAAAGATTCTTGTCAAGCAACTGAAGTCTGTCCTGTGGCTGTTTTGTTTTTTTACATATAGAATAAATACAGGAACGGCCAATCATCTAGATTTTCAAGAGAGTAAGATCCAATAGGTCTGTGTAGGGTCTCATTCATCCAGGTCATGGTTATCTTGAAGATTCAATAAAGAGGCAACTGGACTGTGTTGAGTTTTAGGAATACATTTCACTTTTCATCCAAGAAGCTTCTTCAGTTCCAAATGACTGGGGAAGGAAGCAGATACGTATCTTACGAGAGAGGAAGACAACAACAATGGAGTTGGAGAAAGGACTCAGAAACTCTTCACAGGGTGATTCATCCCCCGAGAGTCGTTACCCTGAGTGGGTCGTTAAATCCCCTGTCATGTGAGGTGTTGTGGTCACATGCTCCCAGGTGTGAATGTTTGGAGAACTTCCTGGGGAGAGAGTATAGCACAGCATTTTATGTAGCTTGTATGTAGAGGTTGTGTCTGAGTCCACCTCTCTGTTAAGAGAAGGTTTCTCCAGTCTGGGGAAGATGGCTTATTTTACTCCTCTTTCAAACCATCTTTCCTGACTTGTTTGTACCTGTACATTGCTGTCCTCAAAAGAGTTGTCGTTTTTGAATCTTCAAGATAAGAGAGTAAGAACTGTATCAGTCTGTGCTCTGATGACCACCAACTGACCCTGCTGCAGAACTCTGATCTGAGTTGCTGATAAGAGGAAATCAGTATGTGAGTTGTGGAAGGATACATAGCCCATATTCTGCATTATGAAATAGTTCCAAACACAGGGGCTTAGTCCAGGAAAAAAGGAAATACTGGGTTTATAATTTGACTTTCAGTGGCACCATTGTCTACTATACATCTTCTAGCATCTGTACTTGGCTATCTACCCCCAGTGGGAGAGTTGGCCAGTTGCTTTATTGGCAGTCATGATCACTAGTAATCCCACTTCAAAACACTATTCCTTCAATTTACCAATACAGAGGCCCTGTCAGCAACAGTACATAAAAACATTCTTGTAACAGGCAGAAACCCCATTGGTACACTGTAAACTGTCTGAATAAGCTGAAAGAAAGAAAAGAAACTGAAAGATGGATGTACAGGCAGATGGTGCAATGGATGACTCAAGGGGGGGAGACAAAAAGCTTCAATCTCCTGTCCCTTCTCTCCAGTGCTTCTTGTAGCTCATGAATAATAGAAAACAGTAGACGAGGAGGGCTCTCACTTCACTCCGTCAGTGCCTCTCAGACCCTCACTTCATCTTTCCCAGTATCTATCACTGACTATATCACTCTGCCTGCACTTTCTTTAACTTCATTTTAGAAATATACTGTAAACCCAAGTGCTATGTAAAGTAACATGACAGAAACATATTAATCCGTATGACCAAATACATTTCTGCCTCACCTATGACTTACTGCAGAGTGCATTTTATCAACTCCACAGGATTTTTTGACACAGAATCTATTATTTTCTGTTAACAGTAAATATCAACTTAATTGTTCAAAGAGCACATCATAGAAAAAATGTTTCCAAAAATTCTATTCAGTGAATTTTTATAGATGAAATTGAATCTGAAATTGAACATTTGTATCCCCTTAAGGGCTGAAATGTGGCCTTTTAAGGGGCCAAGCCATCTCTGTAAACCTGTAAGCTCCTTTAAACATATCCTCACCAGGGCTCTGTCCTGGGCCCTCTTGGTTATCTCTCAGGAACTTTCAAAGATCTCTCCTGTAATTATTCAACTCTTTTAAATGCACACATTTTTCCAAATTAAATTTTATTTTATTTTTTTTCCTGCAGGTGACCTAGCTAGCATAACTAACCTTAGCTAACCTCATCCTCATCTGCTCCAGCATATTTTATGTCATATCCAAAACGTAATCTTGACTCTCTTTTCTTTTTTCTTTCTTTTTTTTTTTTTCATTTGAGGTTTCCTGTCAAATCTAGGCCCATGGTGTCAAGAGCTGAACAAGGATTTTTTGTGCATTTATCTCATTAAACTTTGACTGTAGGGGAGAGTGGAGTGAGTATTGTAATTTTTCACTTAAAGTGTCTTTAAAACAAGGGGATAACAATAATTCCTGCAACTAAAATATGTACATAAACTTCAGGATGTAGTGCATCTCTGAGAACAGTCACTTTGGATATTAAATAAACAGTTTGAGAAATACAGCTTTGAAAAACAGTGGTCTTGTGACACAACTCACCCCGGTGTGGGGTAAGTTGTGCCGTAGAAGAAAATACACTGGGGTAAATTGTGCCATTGATTTTTAAAGTAAAACAGATCATTTAAATCTCACAAACACCACATTATAAAAGTAAGACAAATTCAATACATACTTATATATCTAATCTTTATTCGAAGACTGTAAAACATCAAGCCCACTTTTTTATGGCAAGGCCTATAGCACCAACTGAGCACATGTTTAGAACATCAGCCGCAGCCATTTTTAAAAACAGGCTACAAACCAACATCTTATCTTCTTCAATAAGACATATTTACAAGAACGAAATTAAATTCAAATTGAGTACCTTATCGATTTTAGTTCTCTTCACAGATCGGCCTGCTACTTAACTTACCACTTGTCAACGCCACAGGGGAATATGAACTTATACTCCCCATGGCTGTACAACCAAGTTTTGGTGGTGTGGGTAGTTTTTTGAGCACATCACCTTTAGGGATGACTCTCATCTCCCTTGCCACCTGACCTGGTGTGTGGTCTTTCCCTGTTCCACCTTTCACTGCTCAGTCCAGCTCTTCAAGAGGAGTTAAAGCCCTGTCTGTCTTCTGTTTGTAACTGCGTGGTATGATTGATTTTGCTCTAAAATTAAGAATCAATAGTTTCAGTGATCAGATGTAAAAATACAATGTACAATTATGATAAGGTATAACAAACAATATGTAGTAAATAATCATAAATGAGGGTGACTTGTGCCACAACTTTCCTCAGGCCCTTTGGCCCCCCGCCACTCTCCCCTAACCTCTTTCCACATGTTCATTGATGAAACAGAAGAAATTATCTGACAGTGAAACTATAATGGAAATTATTATTCATTGCAGCCCTACACATTACTTCTACTGCTGCTTATGCATAAACAGTACAACTACTGCAGTGTGACAAACTAATTTTCCTCTATGTGATCTCTGTTTGATTGTTTTGTTCTAAAACAGTTTTTAATGCTCATGTTCACATATATGTTTAAATCAATGAAGCCAAATGGGGAAAGCCCAAAAAATCCAGGTGTGAATGACTCCCCTGTCTTTTAGAAGGTGTATTGTCAAGTCAGACATATTCTAATCCTTGCGCTGGTTCACAAATTAAATCCAGGATTCTGAGATAACTCATTTTTTGATGACTAATGCAGGTACAGGACAAAATAAAGTACAGAAATTCTCAGACATTCTGAAATTGATCTGTAGTTGTACTGAATAAAAAGGAGACATTTTAAAAATACTCTCAAATCGCAGAAAAAAACCTTTGAAAGTGACACATTTGTTTTCTGTTTGATGTTTAAAGTAAATTTCAATACTGTGCTTGAGCTCTATTCAATTGTTTATAAGATATACTTTAATTAGAGAAGAGGGAAAGCCAGTGGACTCTCACTTGGGGGTGTGCCGATGAGCCTTTTGTGGGTCATCTCCCCTCAATCCCATCAACACACACTGACACACACATGCACTTGCTAATGCACTCAATCCCCCTCACCCTTGATGATAAATCCTCGCCCCCATTGTCCCTTTCCCTCTGAAATCCCCAAACGATCAGCTTTCCTCAACCCACACGTTACATAAGCCTGCATGCACATCCACACACACGTCTTTCCTGGATGTGTTTCCTCAGTCAGGGCTAATGCATCACTTAATGGCCTTCTAACCCTCCATCCACTCACAGATTACACTCGTGCGCATTTGACGGCATGCATTAATAAACATCCATGTGAAGGCTTGAAATACTGAAATGAACATGTTTTGTAAGCCCCCACCACCACACACACACAAACACACACAGATGGCCCATCAGTTCTCAATATACATTGACAACAGGATTAGGATTACCCCCCCCCCCCCCCCCCCCACACACACACACACACACACACACACACACACACTCACACACACTCAGTGAACATGCAGAGAACCCGAACCAATCCATAATGCACATTCTGCTGCTGGTGATAATCTCCCTTGCTCACGCCCATCCCACATACACACACTGGGCTGGCTGCTCTCTGTGCAGCTCAGGTCACCACACCACATGCTATCTAATCTGAGACTTTTAATCCAGTCTTTGGGGACCGCCTTACTGTCCCCACATCTCCCATGAATGAACTGTTCTGCTGTTGCACATACTGCAGATAATGAAACACAGTGTTCATCTCAGTCATGAGAAACCAGCCTCATGCCTGTGGAGATCCTGAGCTCTTAAACTAGCCTTTCAAGCAAGACAGTTTCAGAGGCTTTGTTGTTAGGATGGATTTGGCACAGTTAAAAGAATTACTTGTACTTAAACTTAAACACAGTGCAGATAAGAAGTCTTATGGATGTTTTCTCTTAAGTCAAAGGATTGTTAATTGCTCTGTGTATATGTGAAATTTTAGTGAGACCAAACCAAAAAAGGTGTGGGTTGGTTGTTGTAATGAACAAATTTCCAATGCCTAACTTTTTTGCTTCCAAGCCCATTTTTGGGGGTTCTACCTCTGTCCATACTCATAGTCAGCAATATGTTAAAGCCATACCAAAAAAAGTGTATGCTTGTCTTATTTTATTTGATTATTATGGACCTTAAATTCCTTGAATAGACACCAGCAGCTTCAATGGCAGTGTCTCTAGTTTTTATTCAGATCTGTTCTTTTTTCATCAGTCTATTTTTAGCTCACAAAAACAGTCTGCTTCTCTTTCCCTCTGACTCCCAAAGCTCCAAATGCTTACTGCCTCTCCTGTCTCTAGTTTCTCAAAAGATCTGAACTAATGTGTCTTCATCTGCAGCTTATTGAGCTGATCTGCTGCTAAGAGCAATAAACTCCCTGGACTTGAGACTGCCATCAACCCCTCTTATAGCAGCAAGGGTTAATCCACCAAAGCTACAGAAGACACTCATTAAAACAACTACATCGAGACAAAAGTGATAAGTAATGTGAATGTTTTTAATATCAATGCAAGCTCTGAGGGACATCCAAGAAATGTGTTTCTTAACTGTAGTTTAGTTGAAGATATTTTGATCCATTTCAGTCAAGAAATTTAAATGTAAAGCTATGATGGCCCTGATTGACATGAGCTACTGAACCAGAAAGGAAGGTTGGACTCAAATGCATGACTCAGTGGGCAGAATGTCTGTCAGGCAAAAAACAGGTATTTCCAGTCCAAGTCAGTACACAGAAAAACAAAAAAACGTCAGCGTAAAAGGGGGGTCAGAATGCAAGCTATGGTCATGAATCCTGTTAATCAAACCAATCAAGAGACTTGTGTGAGAATGAGTACGAACAACAAACCAACACTGCAGTGAGGGTGATAGTGAGACTAAGGATGAATCCCAATTCCACCCCTTTGCCCTTGTCTTACTCCTTACTCCTTGGTTTTGCGCATTCATGTCTAGTGAAGTAGTATCCCAATCCTCCATAGGGCCAACGGGAAGGGCCAAGACCAAGGGATACGCAGCCCTTGAACAAAGACAGACAGGGACCTCACTTGAAACCATGGTGTATGAGAATTTCCCATAATACATGGCTCATGTGACATGTGTACTTAATTAAAAGTAATTATTAAATCCTCAAGTAAATATTAATCATGTTGTTGGTCATATTTTACCATTTCTTGTTAAAATGAGCTAGCTTTCCCAGCTGTTGCTGCAGCTACTGTCTCATCTGCCTACGTCACAGCCAACGAGTGGCTGTGGGTGATGATGTAGTGGGAATCAAGTGGTGTCCTGTTTGTCAACAGTGTGTTTTCACCCCTTCCCCTTGGCCCTAAAAACAGAGGGCTAAGGGAAAGTGGTAAGATGAAGGGGGGGATTAGTACTGAGACATTTGAGTGACAAAGAACATGTGAGGACAGTAGTAGTGCGGGAGCGACCAGGTGAGTTAGAGCAAGTGTGTGAAACAGGTAGAACAGGCGCAAGGAAGTGACAGGGGAAGTGCAGAGCCAGCCTTTCAGAGCAGATGGACATGCCTGATTCTGAAATCCTGCATATCCATCTTGCCAACCTCCATTGTCCAACAACTTCACTTGGTTAAATGCTTAACGGCCCAAGAGAAGAGAGGTGGGAGCTGCCGCGTGCAGACATGACGATAACAGGAAGTAACTGCATGTATGAAAACAATAGCGGCTTCTGAAGCGGTCTCAACAGCTGTAGATTTTTTATCAGAAATGGACTTCATTTTTAATTTGAAAGAGAAGCAAAAAACATCACTTGAAGCTTTTCTTATGAGAAATCATGTTTTTGGCCTTCTCCTGACCGGGGATCACTTCTGGAAAACTGTGAGAGATGTAGAAATCCTCCATGGACATGCTGGTTAGTCTATGGTCGTCATGGTTACTAAGTTATACTTAGCGAAATATACTCCCCTCATAAGTTTAGCAGGGGAACTTGATAGGGATTGTCTTTGACGAGGTTCATGTCAAATATAAGTGTTAAATAATACATGTGTGGTATAATTTGATGTAAGACAATATTCTTACATCAAATTATACCAATTATATAGCCATTGGCTGAAGTAGTTTAAGCAAATGGCTAACTTCTGTTAGCTGCTATGGCTAATGGCTAACTGTTGTCAGCCGCTACTGCTAACAGCCGTTTACTGTTGTAAGCCTAGCCCATTTAGCCATAGCGGGTAATGGCTAACTGTTGTTAGTTGTTAGCTGCTACGTGTAGTTGCTATGTATTCTAAGTCATACGTATAAGGATTCCTTCATGTGGATTGGTCTGTGATGAGTGTGACGAGCTGAATGATCGTCCAATCACAAGCTGCTGTTGTTTTTGAAGGTTCTGCCCCTGAAAACATTTTCAAACCGCTCTTTCCAACATGGAATAATACAAAAGCACAACAGCAACAACAAATCAGAACTGAAACAACAAATTAATATAATCTCAGCAAATTTAACAGAGAAAGAACATAAAAGTCACAAAAACATAACTAATATGTCAAAGAATCAAAAACTTAAGCACACTTAAAAAAAACATCTCATGGTAAAAACATAAGTGTAAAAATGAAAATCAATGATAAGTAAAATTGGACAACAACCATTTGAAAATGAAAGAACAAATCAAATAAATTAAATGTAAAAACATATAAAAATAGAAAAGAATACACCCCCCCCAAAATCATACAATGTAATTGTAAAACATAGCAACATATTAATAGTGCAACAATCTGACACATTTGAAAAAAACTACCATTAAAACATATCAACATATAAAAATCTGACGAGCAACCATAAACAAAAGAAAAAAGCTAATAACTAATTCAAAAATAGCAAAATAGGATTACAACAGACGAAAAACATTTAGCTGATATAGACGAACACATAAGAAAACACAAACATGATTTAGACAAGCATAAAAGTTAAAACATTAATTATAACAATTCTAACAATTTTGATTGCACCATAATACGTTAACAACTAATCACTTTATTTTATTATATATATGACAAGTGTAACCGTAACATTTTGCTGGTAAGCAGCAAATTAGAAAATATAAACACAAATTTAATGACAACAGCAAAATAAAGAAATGATAACTGATGATATTGTCTTGATTTCTTGATAACACTGTGATCTTTATATATAACTGAGTTTCAGGACATTATCTTAACAGATGTGTCAGATATAACTGGGCCTTTTATAGTGGTAACAAGGAGGGAGTTTAAGACCACTTCATTTTATCATGATGGTTATAAATGAAGTGAACTTACATAGCCAGCAAGAGTCAGTGGGTGAGCCTTAGTTATTCACTACCACATTCAAACTGCTACAACTACAACTACAAAAGGAGCCTTACAAAGGATCCGATAGAAAGATATTAAACACCTAACGTAAAATTTAACATCAATTGTCTAAGTGTTAACAGTTTTTCTATTTTGTTTGTATTTTCTCAGTTGTAGAGCAAATACATTTGCTGACCAAGGTGTCAATTATTGCTTGACAGTAGTAGCTGGTTTCAAGCTAATACTCTGTATTGATGTAAACATGAAGACAACAATCTATTGAAAGAATATTAGAGTATTCTATTTCCTGACAGCTAAGTTGAAGTTTGTGGTAGAAAAAAATGTTTTGACTCTTAAAAAAACAAACAAAAAAACAAAACAAAACAAAAAAAAAAACAAAAAAAACAAATGCAGATAAAAAAGACCCAGAAAATCCACCAGCCACCAATCCACACCTCTGCATAATATACTCAAAAATGAATATTCACTGGAGAAGCTATATACAGTATTGTAAGCTCCATTAATACCTAAACCATTAGCCCAACATTAATCCAAGCTCAGTGCTAGAAGATCAATGAAAGTCCAGCGGACATATAACCCAGCCAGGTCAAATATGAGGTCAGGTCATTTAAGAGAGGAGCAGCTACAATATAGTTTGGGGGGATGGTCACCTTAAGTGGCATCTGTGTAGCAAGAGACATCTATTACATTTTTCTCAATTTACAATATAGTTTGACGGTATAACAATTAAAAAATAAGTTGCGGAAGTTCTCATCCAATCTCTCTGAATGAGACTGACCATCAGGTTTTTTTTTTTTTTTTTTTTTTTTTTTTACAGAGGAGACCCCTCCCATGAGAGTTCGGAAGAAAAGCAAGCAAGACTTTTAGAAATGCAAACAAAACCTCAGGAAACGCAAATAAATCTGTGGTTTATAACAATATTTTGGGTTGCAAACAAAACCTGTTGATTTACTAAGGTACAATTTTAATCACAAATTCATTAAATTTTTTCACATGCATTTTTTGTATTTTTGAAATCATAATTTTTTTGCATTTTTTTTTTTTCAAATCTATTCTTTTTTATTTCAAAATAAAGAAACAAAATTAACTCCATAAAAACCCCTCTCATGTCACTCTGAATCATGTTGAGTTAATTGTTAATTAGACCGTGACTGAGCAAAAACAATTGTTTGCAAATGACTATTATCTGGTTCCCCACCAAAATCTATTTATTTTTAGGTTGGACCATTACCAACATCTCCAGAAACTTTCAACAAAATCTGTCTAGTAGTTTTTGTGTAATCCTGCCAACAAACAAATCGGCAAACAAACAAACATACGCCGGCAAAAACATGACCTCTTTGGCAGAGGTAGCAAACTGAGGTATGTGCCTTGAGTGTCTTGAGAAGTACAAAGTGCTGCCCCTTATAATGTTTTGAAGAGGAATGTTGGAGAGAAACAGCAGAAAAACATGATGAGTGACATCTATAAGCAAACTAATATGTCATGCAACACAATGCAAAACAGTTCTCTGATTGCATTGAGTTTGTTTGCAGACCTCAGAGTTGCCCTCCTTCTGCTGTCATTACATCAGTTGTTACATGCAGTCGGTGTCCATCGTGTAGTCTTTCAAGCAATTTCTGCTTGAATTTAAGCCTTTTGGTCATCTAGTCTGACAAACTGTCTTGATCAATATAAAAAAAAATGCCCACATATTAATGTTCAGCTCTTAAATTTCTATTCTTGCTTGGTAATTTAGGCTGGAAAAAGCAATTCAGGGGTGATGCCAACACTATATGTGCAAAACCAGACAGCAGCAAAACATGACAGCCTTTAACATGTTAAGACAAATCAGCTGCAGTTCTCTGAAATTATTCATACACAGAAGTTTTTCCATTTAAACCAAAATGTTAAATCATTCATTCGATAATTATGTGCCTCGACTACATATAGTAGATATACAGTATATGTCCATACATAAATTACATCCTATACAAGCAACAGTTCTAATTTCTGACTAACACAGTAGAAATTAAGCGCCCATGCTGTGTCAGCAACAAATTTCCTTGCACCTATGTGTATCTGAAGGCTGTGTTGGACTGGAAAAATGATATTGTTCCCCCTTGAGAGACTTAACAACAAAAGCAGGTCTACAACTATTGACAGAGTTACCCAATAATTTTAAGATGATTAACAGACACAGACATCCTGACATTTTACAGATGTAATTCTGAAAATCAGAGATAAAATTAGCAACTCCCTGTCTTCAACTGAACCTGCCGTACCATTAAACGCAGTCAGACCTGAGTTATACTGTTTCTCCTTAGACTTCAGGAGCTAAATTATCTGGCACATTGGGATCTATCTCTCTCTCACACTCTCTCTCCATATCGGCCTTTGCCCCTTTTGTTTGCTCCTGTACTCATCTCTGGCTCTTGTCTTGTAGGTGGCCTGGGATCCTTGGTGGAAACTTCCTGCTGCTGTGGAGTCATGAAGCCTCAATAATTTCAATTACAAACATGACACATATTTGGCCTTTTCATTAGGAACATTTAATTCCCATTATCATTATAGCTGTTAATGTAGATATTAGCATGATCTCCATATCCATGGTTGATACATCTATAGTGTCTATATTCAACTCCACATAGCCGTGGTGTCCCTCTTGAAAATGGGATGTCACTTCTCAAGAGGCCTTTAACACATTCATACTTAATGGAGACAAATATGGTATGAATGCGCTTGTGGTCTGGGCACCCATGAGTTCGTCACTTGTCTCCTCTTACCTCCCTTCCTTCGCCATCACACTCAACACAGCATCGTGTGGATTTGCTGTTCATCGTGAGACTGGGATCCACATTCAAGATTTCCTGATGCTTAACAGAAGTTTTTTTCTTTTCGCCATGATGGAGGGATTCATGATTGGCTATAAGGATTCATGTTGGGTGTTGGATGTATATATTTGTATATATATGTATATGTGTATTTTTATATGTATATATGTATCTATGCATATATGTGTATCCACAAAATGAAGAGCTTTATGCTCTATTGTAAAGTGTCTTGAGATAACACTTGTTATGAATTGGCCCTATCCAAATAAAGATTGATTGATTGATTGATTGATTGATTGATTGAGATTCTTAGTTTCATTCATACCCCGTACAGCCAGAGATGACCTGTGATAGTTTAATGTGAGACACCAGACCCATGACTGTTTTTGTATAATCATCTCTACATCATAAATGAGGACTTTAAACAATTGAAGCATGATTAAATTAATACTTATAGACAAGCTTAAAGTTGCTGCCAAGATAAAAAGCTTTTGCTTAGGCCGAGGGACGTTTTAGAAACACAAAAGAGCAGTACCCTGACACCTTTGCTAAATACCTGCTAATGTATCGATGTGTGTTCAAATGGAGCTGTGGTTTGAACTAAGGGCTCTAGTGTGTTAACAGCCTTTGCCTTGGCTGTCAAATCAAACAAAACAGAGGCAGACATGTGTGTAAGTGTGTGTAGTGACAACAGAAAGGGAAGTTACTTTAAAATTGTCATGGTCCAAATCTATGGTAATACTAACAGTATCTCATTTTAGAAAATTAAAATAAAAATCTGCTGTATTATTGAATAACACCGAGCTAAGATGCACTGGGCCTTCAAAGGTTTGGGAGATGATGAGCTCAAACAATTTTTAAACACAAAGATTAACGACCAAAAGACTTTTGGTCACCCTTTTTTACCTTGCCATAGTTTTGTGCAAATTGTTAACTGAGCTGGTCATGAATGCCATTACACAATGCAGTAATAACATTGCACAATAGATCATACTTCATAGGGGTTCCTGTGACATGCAGTTATAAAAAATCAGATGTTCTGGCAAAACTTCAACTTTTATTGTGCTTGGAGCGAAACCTTGAAGAAATCATATGAGCTCAGGGTCTAAGATGAAGGCCACAAGCACAAAATGCATCCTTCTACTAAATGTGTTTCCTTAACCACAAGTGTTTGATTTCTACATACATTATAAAAACAGGAAGAGTTTTTTTTTGGTGTGCTGTGATGAAAAAAAGGTGTAATTTGTAAAGAAAGATTCAACTTTCAAGAACAAAGACGGAATACAAAAGTACACTTTAATCTCAAATTTGAAAATCAACATTTTTTAGTGTTTCAGTGTTTATCTTTGTTCACTTATTTTGTGAAAAAAATTGTCTCAATTTTAATCTTGTGCTTTTCATCCTTTTTCTTTAAATTTCAACTATTTCCTCAAGATGAACTATGAAACAAAAAAAAGTATAAATGTCATTATTTTCTTTTCAGGGTCACTAAAGCTCTTCCATATTATCTAAGTAATGATTGCTGCTTTTAGCTAAATGTCATACACCATATATTTTATCTTTTTGAAAAGAATATAAATAATTTTAATGTAAAGACAGTTTAATTTCTTCAGTTATGTAGAATAATCATGCATTTGTTTGTTGTAAGAGCTTTAATAGGTGACAACAATGATATTTAGATGGTTAAGGTGTTGTGAAAAGGAAAAAAAAATATATATATATTTGGTCCCTCAAGGCTTTTCAAAGAAACTCGTTTTCTTTGTTATGATATTTTTCCAATGCAGATGTCAAATCAGACAACCTAAAGTGGTGTAAGAAATCAGTTTAAAGTGATGTGCTAGTAGTCTGTGGAGAAATAAAAGGCATTCAACCAGACTCATAAGTATGAATGTAATAGGTAAAGTGTAGCTTTATTACAGTATACCAATAGTTATATCAATAGATCAAAGGTCAAAGTGGGCAAATCCATTTTCTTTGGCTCCAGAGGTAGCATTGGAGGCTGCATCAGAGGCATTATTTTGGTGAAAGTGGGGCACACAATCAGACAAAAAGTCTGTCAGCACAGTGGAGTGGCGGCATGTGTGTGTAGGGGTATGGACTCAGTCATATTATTTGATAATTGAGAGGAGATCCAGGGCCCTTTTCTTCAAGTTTGGTAACCTTGATTTACCCATTCAACTACATTCATTGATGATGGGGGTTGCAATGTAAAGTGCCAACCTAGATCTAGACCTAGATACATTTATATGTCATTGATGCAGCAGTGGGAAAAAAAACAAGACATTGTGATTGCAAAAGAGGTAGATTAATCTCTAACTCTACAGTTGAGACCACTGCAAAAGAGGAAGATCAAATCCCTGACCCTTTGGTTGAGATGACTGACTCCTCCACAAATGTACAGCCAGTTCTTACCTCATGTTATCATGAGTTAGTGATATTGGGTTAGTCATACTTACCAGTCTGTTCATGCTTATCGGCTCACATGTAAACAGCCTGACCTGGAGTTATATATAGGAATGTTTGATATGAAGAATTTGAGATGAGAGAGGTTTGAGGTTGACTAGAAGCAGTAAAAAAAAATCAAATTGACATCCCACTCTTAAGTATTGTTGGGATATACATTAAGATCACCTCAAAGCAGCCTGAATTTTGGTCACACACCGCACCGTGCTGAAAGGAGAAATCAGGTCTCTCGGATGTTCACGGTACAGAGACGGGCAAACAGGCCTTTTTTAATCCAAGGGTTGACCTGAGAACTTTTGTTATAAAGGCCCACTACCCAATGGAGGGGAAATGCTATTTTGCTTTAAAGGTGTTTTTGACCAGCAATGGAGGTCAAAGGCCATAATGGCATGTGATAGGTGCTAAAATTAGGCTGGATCAACTGCATACCAACTTTGGTTCTCAGATCCGTCAGAGAAACACTGCCTTATTATTTCCATGCCTGTATTTGGAAACAGGATCAGGGATGTGGTTCATTAGGACTTATTCACTGAGCCATGTACCATCTGACCTCTACTTAAAAGTGCTGAATCTGGCTTCATGTCTTTACCTTACAAGGAAACATTTAATTTTGACTTACACAGTTTGGTCATGATCTATTTCTGCTGACCCTGTCCATTCATACTTTTCACATTAAAAAGATGTTCTTATTAACGTCTTCTCAATTGCTCCCTTCCTCCATTGGAGATATGGGTCACTCAGGGGGCAAACTTCATTTCCTTAAATGAGGACAGAAAAAGAAATCCTGACACAAAAGGCTGTGAACAGCCCAGTGCCCCTCTGTCACCCTATAATACACACATCCTCAGAGCAACACGAGACCTGTTTGTACAGCTAATTAACATTGAATCTCTGCGTGTGTGGGCATGTGGCTGTGTAAGCCAGCGTATGTGTGTGTGTATAAGTGCAAAGTGAGCACAGCCAGGATAGAGTTGTGCTCTCTGGCCCAGTTTTAGCTGAATAAGAGAGAATACTGCAGGCCCGAGTGAGAGACAGGGGTTAGAGAGGACAGATATAGATAGATGTGAGGAAAAGAGAGAGAGAGAGAGAGGAAAGGGGAGATTCTGGAGCTATTAACAACCAAGGCACTCCAGTCCCATGAGAGTTTTATATGAGTGTGTGTGATCTCTAATAAGTGTGTGTTTGTCTCTGAGTGTGTCATTAACAGTTGTCCCGCTCACAGGGAGGGCCATGTTTACCCAGCATGGTCTCTGAGCTGTCACTGCAGGAACCATGCATCCGTTATCACCATGGCGACCAACAGATGCAGTGAGCCTGCATGGATGTCACCCTCAGCCTGCTCAGAGCAGAAGTAAAGCTAAAATATTGACTCTTAAAATCAAATCAATTGAACTGAATGACCAGCAAAAATATAAACAGGTTAATAAGAATACATTCTCACACATAATGTTACATCCCAAACAGAAACAGTAAATGCTGCAGTGTTTTGAATTTGTTGATCATATAATCACACTGTTTTGAAACATCAAGTCTCTTTTCACTGAGAATGCAAGATTGATCATGCACTAGTAGCCTTAGATATGCACATGTAGAATACAGACAGGCATGTTCATTATGTTCATTGTTCATTAATGGTGCCTCCACAGATGTGTAAGTTACCCGTGCCTTGGGCACTACTACACCCTCATACCATCATAGATGCTGGCTTTTGAACTTTGCGCCTATAACAGTCTGGATGGTTCTTTTCCTCTTTGGTCCGGAGGACACGATAACCACAGTTCCCAAAAACAATTTAAAATGTGGACTTGTCAGACCACAGAACACTTTTCCACTTTGCATCAGTCCATCTTAGATGAGCTCGGGCCCAGTGAAGCCGGCGGTGTTTCTGGGTGTTGTTGATAAATGGCTTTCGCTTTGCACAGTAGAGTTTTAACTTGCACTTACAGATGTAGCGACTAACTGTAGTTACTGACAGTGGTTTTCTGAAGTGTTCCTGAGCCCATGTGGTGATATCCTTTACACAGTGATGCCGGTTTTTGATGCCGTACCGCCTGAGGGGTCGAAGGTCACAGGCAGTCACTGTTGGTTTTCGGCCTTGCCGCTTACGTGCAGTAATTTCTCCAGATTCTCGGAACCTTCTGATGATATTACGGACCGTAGATGATGAAATCCCTAAATTCCTTGCAATAGCTCGTTGAGAAATGTTGTTCTTAAACTGTTGGACAATTTGCTCACGCATTTGTTCACAAAGTGGTGACCCTCACCCCATCCTTGTTTGTGAATGACTGAGCATTTCAGGGAAGCTGCTTTCATACCCAATCATGGCACCCACCTGTTCCCAATTAGCCTGTTCACCTGTGGGATGTTCCAAATAAGTGTTTAATGAGCATTCCTCAACTTTCTCAGTCTTTTTTAACACTTGTACCAGCTTTTTTTAAACATGTTGCAGACATCAAATTCCAAATGAGCTAATATTTGCAAAATATAACAAAGTTTACCAGTTCGAACTTTAAGTATCTTGTCTTTGCTGTGTATTCAATTGAATATAGGTTGAAAGGGATTTGCAAATCATTGTATTCTGTTTTTATTTACGATTTACACAACGTGCCAACTTCACTGGCTTTGGGTTTTGTACAATGCAATTAATACCTTCCCCAAGGAGGTCAATGTATTCGCTTGGGTCTGTGTTAGTCTGTGAATCTGTTTGTCTGTTAGCAAGATTACTCAAAAACTACCAGATGGATTTACATGAAAGTTTTACCAGTGGTGTGATTAAGTCAAAGGAAGAAATCAATACATTTTGGTGCTGATCCAGATTGACATCACAAATACACATTGAAGTCTATAATGGCAATGCCTCCATTTACAGCATTATGGGAATTGGAGTTTATTTACAAACTGACGTCTGGTGACACGGTTGGTAGTCAGGACCCAGAAGCAAGTAGTAGGATGTGAAGAACGAGCAGTCTTTATTAACAGTATTTCAAAGCACAGTTCTGAGCGGGGTTTGAAACCACACACTTAGGGACGACAGGTGAGTGTTCTCTCAGTTGAGCCACGCAGGAGACGTTCAGACAAAGGCCCACAACGTGTTTAGCGGAGAGAAGCTGTGGCTTGAGTGGGGGTCGAACCCGCGACAGCAGCCTCTGTAGACGGGCGCTCTCTTGACTGAGCCACACAGGAGATGTACAGACAGAGACTCACACAGTCTTTACAGGAAGGAAGCTGCGGCTTGAGCGGGGGTCGAACCCCTGACAGCAGGCTCTGAAGACGGGCGCTCTCTCAACTGTGCCACACAGAAGATGTTCAAAAACAGAGGCTCACACAGTTTTAACAGGAGAGAAGCTGCGGCTTGAGCGGGGGTCGAACCCGCGACAGCAGGCTCTGAAGATGGGCGCTCTCTCGACTGAGTCACACAGGAGATGTACAGACAGAGGCTCACACAGTCTTTAAGGGGAAGGCGGTGGAGGCTTGACTCACTCACAGACGAGCAGGGGCGTTCAGGAACACTCAGAGAAGTGATTCAGGCAAACTCACGTTGTCAAGGACAGGCAGGAGTTCAGTAACCAGGTAGACCAGCACAGTGTGGGACAGACAGGACTCAGCGTCAGAAGACAGGCAGGGATCAGTTACCAGGCGGATCAGCACAGTGTGGGACAGGCAGGACTCGGCGTCAGAGACGAAAGCAGGATCGATAGCCGGGGACTCAGACAGACGGGTGAATGCAGGACAGAAGCTAGTCGATACCTTTAAGTCAAGCCGAGGGTCAGGCGTACGAGGCAGAGTCAGGGACGAAACTTGTCGGCAACGGGTGATCAATCCGGGAAACAAGTCTGGAGTGCTCAGCATGAGTGCAAAGACAGTCTGACACTGACTGAGTGTGGAGCTGGGGCTTTTGTAGGTGGCTTGATTGCAGCAGATGAGGTGCAGGTGTGAACAGGAACACAGGTGAGGTGAGTCTGGGCTAATTACGCTGCAGCAGTGGAGGCAGACTGGAGATGATACTGAGGCTGAGATTGAGACTGTGACAGTCTGGTGTTTCAAGCCAACCTCACTACATTTCCCAACTTCCCTTGCAGTGTCAGGGGAGGAGTTCGCCATTCTGCTTGTCTGCTGTCTCTACTCTGTCTCCACCATTGTCCCAACCACAGCACTATCTGATGGGTTACACGCACTGGTTTCACGGCACAACAAACAGCAAATCAGCACTGAAAGCTGTGCATGCAGTTCTACTCACAGACAGCGCAGAGGAGGAAGAAATTACAGAGGGAGAAAGCCTGACACTGTTCTTAGAGTCTTGGTTTCTAAGGCAGATTAAGGCAGCAGACTCTCCCAAAGTTGTAATAAACATCCCAGTCCTCTACAACTCACAACTAAAGCCCTGTTTCTACCAAGTGGTCAGGTTGGCTCAGGCCGGATTGGTAAAGCCTTATCCTCTTTGTGTTCCACAGCCAACCAAACTCTACTTGATAGGTGGCTTCTAAGCCGGATGCCAATAGCATGGCGTCATAGCAGCGTGACACAGTGTTCCCGGTTATTAAATACAACAAAGAAGAAAACGCCACTCAGTAAACAATGAGCAACGATGGAAGACATCCAGCATTTCTTCTTTTTTTTTTGATCAGCATGTGGCCTTTGTCACGAAGGGCAACCAAGCTTTGTTTCAGAGAAGGCTCAGCGCCATGAGAGTAATCTTCACGACAGCGAGGGGAGATTTAAACATGGCGGGGTTATAGGTTGTTGCACTGACGCACAGGAAGTGACATCTCTTTCGACCAATCAACAGACTGCAATGTTTCTAGCTCCACCTTCTGGGGTATTGGTATGCTTAGCATCCCAGAAGAAGGGTCCCAAAAAGATGGATGGTACGGTTCACTTATAAGGGGTCCTATCCCAGTTTTAGGCTATGGAAATGCCACAAAAAGCGAGCCGAACTGAACCCTCTGGTGGAAACGGGACTTAACATTACTTGGAGCCCATTAATGTTATAGAAACATATGCGGCAGCTCTTCTCGCTCGCTGTCCTTCAAGCCATGACTCTCAATCACTTAAAACAAAGCTGCTGATAATGTCAATACGGAAATAGTTAATCATAGCAGAAGTCTAATATTTCAGTATTTTTGAAGTTGGGTTGAATCAGAGACCCCAAGTAAAGGACTCCCAGCAAGGGGCTCCAGGCAACACTGTACCTCTGAGAAGAGCAAGCTAGGACAACAGAAACACTAATATTGATCCGTACAAGTAATTTTGTGAAACTGTGTGAGTTTTACGTAAAAACAAGCCACAAAACTATTCATATCCTTAATTTGTTTATTTGTATTTGCCAATTCATAACAAGTGCTATCTCAAGACTCACAATAACTCTCAATAAAGCAAAAAAGTCTTCATTTCATTTTTTTCTATTCTAGATTTTATGGTAAGCCAAATGCAGAGAAGCTAATACAGAAATATTGTGGTCTCTTCTCCTTGT
The DNA here is from genome assembly GCA_036419115.1 of Scarus forsteni. NCBI lineage: Eukaryota > Metazoa > Chordata > Actinopteri > Labriformes > Labridae > Scarus > Scarus forsteni. The sequence goes on from JAZDUH010000413.1 coordinate 1,698,691, forward strand.
TCAAGTCAGTACACATGCTGCAGCATTTTGAACCAGCTGAAGCAACGTAAGAAACTTACTGGGACAGCCTGAAAGAAGAGAGTCACAATAGTCCAGTCTAGAGGTATGAAAAGCATGGACTAGCTTTTCAGCATCATTCTGGGACAGTCTAAGCCTGATTTTAGCAATGTTACGAAGATGAAAAAAAGGCTAGTCTTGAAATTCACTTCATGTGAGATTAAAGGATAATTCCTGATCAAATAGATCCCCAGGATTTCTTACAGTTGTACTTGGTGCCAGGCTAATGTATGGCAGTTAAATCATTACAGAAGGTTTCTCTAAAAAGTCTGGGGCCCAGCACAATAATCTCTGTCTTGTCTGAGTTAAGAAGAAGAACATTTTTGCCATCCAAGTTCTAATGTTCTTTAGACATACGTCTAGTTTAGATAACGTATTTGTCTCACCTGGCTTCTTTAATACATACAGATGAGTATCATCAACATAACAATGAAAATGAACAGAGCATTTCCTCATGATATCACCTAGGGGAAGCATGTATCTAGAGAAGAGAATTGGACCTGACACAGAGCCTTGAGGAACTTCGTAACTTACTTTAGTGTACACAGAAGACTTGGTTATGTGTACAAACTGGTATCTATAAGATAAGTAAGGCTTAAAACACTACTTTCTTCAGGATCTTTGAAGTAAAAGGAAGGTTCAATATAGGCCAGTAGTTAGCTAATGTTACCGAAACCAGGGGAAGGTTTTTTAAGGAGAGGTTTGATTACAGTTACTTTAAAAGACCATGGCATGTAGCCTGTTGATAGAGATATAATAATTGTCTCCAGCAAGGCTGGACAAAGTAGGGGAAAGACCTCCTTGAACAGCTTAGTTGGGATCAGGTTTTAACGGCAAGTTGATGGTTTGTTGGAGGATACAAAAGAATTTTGCTCCTCAAGGCTAATTGTAGAGAAACAGTCTAACTCAAGTCTGACTATATTTAATGATACAGCAGGTTCAGGTGAAGACAGGGAGTTGCTCATTTTATCTCTAATTAAAAAAATTAAATAGTTGAAAAAGCTCATAAAGTCCTCACAGCTGAGGGCTAGAGGAATCACAGGCTCAATAGAACTCTGACTTTGTGTCAGCCTGGCTACAGTGCTGAAAAGGTACCTTGGGTTGTATTTACTTTCTTAAACCAGTGAGGAGTAGTAGCATGTCTTAAGACTGTCATGTTGTTATTATAACTTTCCCGCAAAAGTATACGTGACTCCTCCCTTTTATTGGAGCACCACATTGTCTCTAATTTATGGGGTTCTTGTTAAAGAGCATGTGCTTCAGAAATATATTTTCAGTGACTTTGATTTAAACTTTGTCCGAGATTTGTTTTGGTACTTAGACTATTTTGGTTTGCTACTCTGTGTAGTGATATGCAATAATATGGATAGGAATATGGATAAGAACCATGTAGAGCCTAGTGCATGACATATATTGGTGTAAAACAAGATGCTTGAGCTGTATGTTCCCCACCGAGCTGAAAGTAAATATCCTTCTCTTTACAATGCCTCCTCATTATGAATCAACCAACTAAATAACACTTCATAATGGCAGCGGTCATGGAAAACTGACGAGAGTGATGGTAGATGAACAAATTGTCTGAGGATAATTACTGTTGTCACTCATGTGTGTGAGCTGGAGCAGTGCTAATAGTGGCTTAGCTAATCATTGGCAGTGGGCAGTGTATGAAGACAGACCAAAAGCATCATGACATTGTATCTACCAATAATGAACTGGCCCAGATCTGAGTGAGACTATTTCACTGTTCAAACAGAAAATGTTCCTTTTGTCAAGATGTCAAGGAGATAACAGATGAAGCTAAACAAGCAAGGAAGATATGTAATGGCATTGGAGTTGAGGGACTTAATAGACTGAATGCTAGTGGTCTCATCGAAGCGGAAAAAAGTTCCTCGCAAAGTATGGGATTATTTTGAAGGACAGCTAAAGTTAAACATAAACTTCAGAATCCACAGATTACATTTGATGCAGTACAGACAGAAGCCATACAAAAGCAATGATGATTTTTAATTAGAGCCAGAACCTTGGCACAAAAATGTCAGTCTACAGACAAAGAACTAAATGAACATCTGATTGAGCTTATTGTTGCCAGTACACCTCATGATAATAATAATAATAATAATACATTTTATTTGTATTGCACTTTACATTTTCACAATCTCAAAGTGCTACAGAGTAAGACACAATTAAAAACAATCGCTCATGATGCGTTGAGAAACGACCTGTATGGCAAACCCAAGGACATTCTTTAACTGAAGTACTTGCAGAAGGACAGAAGTACGAAGCTCTGTCAACAGGCAATGACCATAGACTGTAAAAAACATGGACGCCATGTCGCTGGGCTCAAATTGAAGCCTCCGCGAAAACTGCTCTCCCTGGTGACTGGCTGCAGTGTAGGTCAAATTTCCGTCTCCCCCATTCATCTGGACGGGCCGAAGTGAAACTTCAAAAAATTATTACACCCCGTACAAATATTTCTCCCATCCGTATGCTGTGGTGATATGAAAGTATTATTGGGCTGCGTTTCTTCCAAGTCCTCTTTTTTCTGAAAAGTTTCTTTTTTATTAGTTATTAGACTTTAAAAATAACCGCGGTTTACGGCAGGTTCACAATGATTGTGTACGGCGTATGCTGCGGAGTGTTGCAACCGTTTACGACAGCTGCGTCCGGATTATGGCCCAAATTCTCTACTGGCTGCACAATGGCGGCGCCCTGACGGGGGATATTTAGGCTTCAAATCCGTTACATGGTAGAAGGCGGAGCCACGCTATCCAGTTCTTATAATACATCCATGGCAATGACCAGTTACACAAACTTGGCACGTCACAGCGAGAAGATCCATGCAGTGAACAAAGGATGCACATGTCATAATTGTGGCACCAATCACAAACCACGTCAATGTTCTGCATATAATGATGAAAGCTCTGCTTGTGGTACCAAAGGTCAAAGGCCAAATGCTGCAAAACACCAAACGACAGAGATGACATTTCAGTCAAGGCCACAGAAGCAAGTCTTGCCCACCACAAAATAAACAGTACTGACAGACCTCCAGAAACTACACCAGACAACAGAGTGAGTCCCACTTTGATGCCATTGAGCACCGACAATGCAGGAGAATGCATTGTCATGCCCAGAAAAGTTTGAAAAAACTCTCTGTCTGCAAATAGTGGACATGGAATCACATGCCTGGATACTATCACTATCCCATGCCAGTACAAAGAATCCAAATGGGTGAGCCACATTCTATGTTGTGAATGTGCCAGGTCCAGCCATAGTCCGGCTTACCAGCATGTGAGCAATTAAACCTCATAGCTGTTAATGTGGATACACTAGGCAAAGCCAGTTAAGATGAAGTACAGGCGGAAATATAAATAATACCAAATAGTATATCAACAAGCGCAGATCTCAAGAATGCATATCAAAAACAATTTGACAAAATTGGTAACTTCAATGGAACCACTCATCTCATATTGAGAGAAGATACAGAACCATTCATCAACCCACCACGCACATGCAGCATCCACATCAAAGACAAGTTACAAGTGGAGCTGAATAAACTGGTTGAGCAAGATGTGATACAGAAGGTAGAAGAACACACATACTGGTGTTCCAGCCTGGCATATGGCACAAGAAAAGGTGGATCTCGGCCTATATGCTCAGAGCCTCAAAAGCTAAATGCCAACCTTAAAGCTAGGGTTGGCGATCTAATTTAGATACACTTTTTGAAATACTGGTTAAAATGGTCTTTATGACCCGATGGTAATCAACTCATAATGTGTTCTTAAAGCAGAGCGAAAAATATCCACTATCTACAGCAGGAGTAAAACAGGGAAAACACCAACCAATAATCTTGCAGGGATACCTTTTTTTTACACCAATCAGATCCCGTCGCCATTCTGCGTGCCTGCTGCGCGTGCATTTTCCCGGCGTGCACAGACAGTGTGTGTAGCATGTAGCATGTAGGGAACAGACTCCGCTGGAGAATGCTTACCTTTCAAGTTTTGTCTTTGAAAATTAGGGAAGTCCGCTGTGAGCTGTCCCACAACACCAACCAAGCTCCAGTATCCCTCACATTTTAAGACAGATGTACAAGAAATCTAAAATAAACTCTTTATTTTTCTAAGTTTGTTCCGCTGTTGGCTCTAATCTCGTGAGAACTGCCATCCATGCTACTGCAGGTGGCAGTTCTTGCGAGACTTCTTCTTCCTCGGTGGTTGGCATCCATCATTTTGGAGCATTACCGCCCCATTCAGGCTAGAGACAGAGTTCAGTTTGGAGAGGCAGAGGAATGCTTTTATTATTATATCATCACACGGGAGATTTACAGGAGAATACCGATACAGGAGGGCGGGAGAAAAGAGGACAAAATACGTAAAATACAGTAGTTTCATGGCCAAAACAGGAGATTTGACAGTTATGTGGACAATGTCAGAGGAACTACCTATACCCCGATCAACATCGGCTGTGAGTACTAACTGACTTTACATGTTTGTTTGGTGTTTTCTTCGTGCTGACTGAGACATGAATTGGTGTAGTGTGAAACAAACACGTTGTGCTGAGGGTTTGGAGTTGAATCAGTCTTCTGGTTATAGCGGCTGCGCGCGTGCATGTGAGCGGAGGGTGGGGCTAGGCGGAGCCCTGAGGAGATGCTACTTTCAAATTCATGCTAGTTTTCCAAAATTGCCAACCCCAGCTTTAAGAGGTGCCTACACAAGATTCCAGCTGTGGAAGAACTGAATCTGCTGTTGGCAAATGCAAAAAACATCCAACAAACTTGATGCAAAGGCATTTTATTGGTCAAAACAGCTGGATAAAGACTCACAATCATTAACATTTCAAACTCCATTTGGCAGGCACTGCTGGAAACACTTGCAGTTTGGATTAAGTTTCTCTCAGGACCTCTTCCAAGCCATGATAGACCAAATCCTTGAGGGGCTCAGTGGAGTTCTTAGCATCGCCGATGAGATAGCTGTCTTCTGAGGGAGCTTGGAAGAGCATGACAGAAACCTGATCAACCTAATGGAACAGCTGGGGCATGTACTGTGTTCAACAGTGACAAATGCATGATAAATCAGAAAAGCATCTCTTTCTTTGACAACATGTATACAGATGAAGGCATCAGACCTGATCCAGCTAGGATAAGAGATGTGCAAAAAATGCCAACACCCCAAAACAAAGATGATTTGCACAGATTCATGGGAATGCTAACCTATCTATCACCCTACATACCAAAGTTTGCAGATAAAGCACACACAATGAGAGGCCTTCTGAAAAGCGGTGTGCCATGTACATGGAACACTGATCATCAACAGTGTTTTGAGGACTTGAAGTCAACAATCACAGAAAACGATTGTCTGACATACTACGACTCAAACACACCAGTAATCCTTGAAGTAGATGCATCACAGAAAGGTCTGGGCATAACCTTGGTGCAGCACAACAGATCAGTTGCTTTTGGCTCAAAAACACTAACTGACTGTAAATCCATATACAGCAATATCCAGCAGGAAATGCTTGCCATTGCGTATGGCATGCAACGATACCACACCTACTGTACGGGAAGTCGTTCTTGGTGGTGACGGACCACAAGCCACTTGTCACTATATGTGCAAAACCACTGCATGCAGCACCACCACGGTCTCCAGCATATGCTGATAAAGACATAAGGCTGCAATTATGAAGTCATGTACAGGTCAGAAACCCAAATGGTACTGGCAGACACTCTTAGTCGATTGCCAAACCCTGAAAACCATGGCGACATCGACAGGATAAGGAGATTGAGGATCCAGAGTTGCACACTATCGCAATAATAAATTTCTCTCCTGAAAAGCAGGTTGCCCTCTGGATGTAACCTGACAAGCCAGATGGACAGCTCCATATATCTGCCACAGAAATATTTCACTAGTCCATCTGGGTAGGAGCCCTTTAAATATGTTTTCAAGGGCAGAACGTTCGAAAGAAACACAAGCTTGTGATTGGACAATCGTTTGGCTCATCACATTCATTACAGCCCAATCCACATCAAGCAGGGTTGCCTCCTATAATGTAGCATACATAGCAGCTAATGTAGCAGCTAATGGCTAACAACAGTTAAAAACAGTTCATGGACATTAGCCATAGCAGCTAACTTAGCCGCTAACAGCTAATAACAGTTAATGACCGTTAGCCGCTAACTTAGCTGCTAACAGCTAATGGCCTTATACTATCGTCTTACACTAAATTGTACCACACAGATGATTCATGTAAGACTTATATGTGACATGAACCCCGTCAAAGACAATCCCTACAAGTAAACTTCTGAGGAGGGCAGATTTCGCCAAGTTTCATTGAGTAGCTATGAGGACAATAGGCTAATTTGGCATGTCCATTCTCAACTTCCGGTTCTCAACTTCTGGTTGTCGTCACGTCCGCATTCTGCAGCTCCCGCCTCTCTTCCCTGATTGGGCCGTTAAGAATTCAGCCAAGTGAATCCGTTGGACAACAGAGGCTGGCAAGACGGACCTGCAGGATTTCAGAATCAGGCAGGTCTGTCTGCTCTGCAAGGCTACTCCGGATGGAGACCTCCAAAGATCTCAAACTCAATGCACTAAAAGAGCTGATCAACCAAGGTTTGCCAGAAAACATCAAACTTCTGCCAAAAGACCTGCAAGGTTATTGGTCTTCCAGAGATGAACTTACAATGAAAGCAGGAGTCATATGTAAAGGCAGACAGGTACTCATCCCAGACTCTATGACTGATGACATCCTAAAACAGCAATACACAGGCCATCAAGGCATAGAGAAAACACAACGCCTTGCAAGATGTGTTTACTGGATACACATGAACGACAGTATTGAGAAAGTGTGTAGATCATGCAGTGTGTGTGTGTGGAACATCAGGATGCAAATCCAAAAGAACCTCTCAACCTGCATAAAGTACCATCCGAGCCCTGGCAGTCTCTAGCCTCCGACCAGTTTGAGATAAATGGTTGTCAGTTTTTATTGAACGTGAACAGATATTCCAAGTTTCAAGTCTTGGATGAAATGCCGGTCCCTGTATCCAGCTATGCAGTTGCATGACAGATGCAAATGTACATGTCACTGTTTGGACTCCTTGATGAGATACTGACAGATAATGGACCACAGTACTGGGGTATCAAACACATCTTTGCAGGGCCAAAAACTTGGAATTTGATGGTATTCACACAATCGTCGTGGATCCAAATCACCCCAAGACGAAACTGCTCATCCAAGACTATGGCTGTACTCTTCTGCACCCTGGACCAGAACGAGTACTTACTGAGTTTTAATGCAAATTCTGGGTTCTGTGGGGAAAAGAAGCAACCTGCAAGCATCAACACTCCTGTGTCAGCTGTGGCGAGCTAAGCCTGATGTGCCCTCCCATCTTCTCACTTACGTCTGTACAAGCCCCTGTTCTTCTACACAGGAGTATCCCTTTAATGTCCTCACCAAGAAAAAAGCTATGGAAAAATTATTTCTTTGCACTTTTTATTTCCTTGGGGCAATAATAACAACAATCAAAAAATTTTTTTTCAATAGACCCCACAGTTTATAAAAAACAGGCCTCAACTAAATGGTTGAGATGTCAATTCATGGTAAAAGTACACTACACTAATTTTTGGTGGTATGCTAAACATTTTTTTCCATTCAAACACAGGAACATTGAAAATCTCATGTAAACACTGCATTTCTAACATTTCATCTTGACACCCCTCATCTGTGTGGTGGTGCGACAGCACAAATGCTTTTTGGGGGGCATAGGAGTCACTTTACTTCCTGTGGTATGCTTCGAAGCATTGCTGGTTTGCATTCAAACACAGGTAAACATTGTACTTCTGACACGTCCATCTCGACACACCCTTTGGACACAGGTTGCACCGCCCACGCTTGTCACAGTGAAGTGGAAAGAAAAAACATAATTAAAAACCACGTACCCTTTTAATTCTAGTAATACAGTGGGAGGAAAAAGTAAGTACACCCTTTGTAATTTTGTACATTTCTGCCTAAATTGGTCATAAAATGTGGTCTGATCTTAACTCAAATCTCAAGAATGAGTAAACAGTGTCTGCTTAAACTAATACCACCCAAACAATTACATGTTATCATTTTTTTTATTGGCCATAAGATGTAAACATTCACAAGACAGGAGGGAAAAGGTGAGTACACCCTTGGATTCAATAGCTGGTTGACCCTCCTTTGGCAGCAATAACTTTTTAGAGATGGTTTTGTAACCTTTTCCAGCTTTACACAAATCAACAATTCTTGATCTTAGGCCTTCAGAGAGTTCTTTTGAGCAAGGCATGCTGCACATCAGACAGTGCCCCTCATCAAGAGACATCTCTTAACTGTTGTGTGTTTTCCAGTGGGCAGGGCAGCTTTAAGCCACACCTCAGTAACTTCAGGTTGGCTCACACCTGACTCATAAATTTGACTAACTAGCTCTTGGAGGATCCTTAGCCAGGGGGGTGTACTTACTTATTCCTCCCTGTGTTGTGAATGTTTACATCTTATGGCCAATAAAAAAATGATAACATGTAATTGTTTGGGTGGCATTAGTTTAAGCAGACACTGTTTACTCATTCTTGTGATTTGAGTTAAGATCAGACCACATTTTATGACCAATTTAGGCAGAAATGTACAAAATTACAAAGGGTGTACTTACTTTTTCCTCCCACTGTATGTTAGTATACAAAAATATGTCAGTTTATTTACAATATTTATTTTTAAGAAAAAATAATGAAAAATGAATGAAAACAAATCTCAAAATTGGTCATAATAATAGAATTTCTGATCAAATATTTAATCTTTTGTGACCTACCATAGAACAACTACGTCAGCATCTAAAAATAGATATGCAAATGAGTGCGCCAATTCTCCTTCCATTTAAAAGTTTAAAAGAATAACATCAAGTACATTAAATATATGATATTAACAACAGTGAACATTCATATGTACGTTTTTAGTTATTAAAATTTCAATGTATTATCTTAGAATCACATTTACCATAAAGTGACAAATCACCCTAGTTTTTGGATGAAGAAACCATACTTAAAAAATTATTTTGGCATGAAGAAACAATATTAAATTTTTCATATTTACAACAAAAAAAGTCATCTATCAGGTTTTATTTCATAGCAAAAAGAGAATTTTATTAACATTAGCTTACTTCGCTACCTTTACCATGAAGTGACATATCAACTGTTTGGCAGACCATGTTTTTAGAAAATTATTTCACCCTTATTAGATCTTTTTTTTTTTTTTTAACAAGTTACATAATTTTGTTAATTAAGACCTTAGGTGCTGTAATATGTCAAGAAAATTTACTTACCTTTGAAACTCTCACTAAATCATGTCGACTTGTCTGGAGAGATTTTTCTCTTGCTAACTTCCTGTTAGCAGGCAAGCCTAAAAAGCATGCCATTTCAAAACACAGTGCCCTCTAGTGGACTTTTTCAGGATAAGACACTTAAACTAAGTGGTAGAGATGGCTCATTCAGTTTGAGTTAAGTTCAAAACATTTTTCAATAAGAACTAAAGAATTTGCATTTCCTTGCAGCAAATGCGTTGAAATGCTGAGTCTGAATGCTGGAACTGTGAAATGAAATTTCTAATGCCAGTGCAAATAAAGCTGAAAATGTGACATAAGCAGTTGGAAACAGTAAAACAAAGCTCACAACTGGCTATGCTAAATAAAAATGTTAAAAGTTGTGAAAGTAAGCTACAAACCGAATAAAGGTGAGCCAAATATGCATAAGGCCACTGATATGTTTGCCCACCCTGTAGGAGTGACAATTGTTAAAAGGGGTAAATGGATAAGACCTAAAATTACAAAGACTTTAATCAGTAGCAGAAGTTTTAAATATGTTCTGAAATAAGCATGCTAAAGAAAGAAATAGAGTATGGATACATTTCTGTTCATGTACATATGTGTGCATATCTGTGAATAAATGATTATGGTAATTGGTCTATATATGCATTTGTGCATGTATGTTTGCATGATGGATCTATGCATATATCAGAGTATGCGCATATGTAAATGAAAAGGTATCTTTCATTATGGGTATATTTCTGTTTATGTGTGTGTGTCTGAAGAAAATGATGCATATGTATATATGTATGTATGCATCTGTAAAATGACTGAGAGTGACATTAATGTGTTAAAGCAAAAATGCAGTATGTAGGTGAAACTATGCCAAATGTGTAGAGCTCAGAAGTTGAAGCAGTTTTAGCAGGACTGTATAAATCTCCCATTTATTTAAGTATATTTAAATATACCAAATCTGTAAAGCTTGAAAGATGAAGCAGGTTCAACTGCATAAATGTCCAACTCATTTCAATGTGAAAAAAATCTGTCAAAGTATTTTTGTCTTTTAAAACTATCACAGATTTCTGTTCAACAATCTGATTTGCGCAATTTTTTTTCTCTGAACATTACGTGCAAGAGACCGTGCATTGTGTTTTAATTTGAAACTTCTGGTCACTCCACACGGTGACTTCCTGTGAATTTACGATGTTTGGAAGCGGCCGTGCTGTAAACAGACCTTTACTCACATGAAGCGGGCACGGAGCTGTTGACATCCCCGCCTCGTGTCTCACCAAAACCTCCGCTGAATGTCTCAGTTTCACGGAGGCTTTGTACATCAGCTGCGGGTCTGTTCCTCAGTGCTGAGCCGAAGCCGCTAGCGCTAAGCTAAACTAAGCTAAGCTAAGCTAAGCTAAGCTCCACCTTTCACAGCCAATGTATGGAGGAGCTGAGGGAAAAAAGCTGGGTACTTCCGGGTAAACGAAGGCTCGCTGTGCCAAAACCGTGATAGATATCAGAAAAGGGATTGCACTGTGAGCATCCCAAGAACATGCTGAAGCTATGGGTGTAAGTTTTATGTCCATAAAGTAAAGAATGTTGACATAGTGGCGAGTTAAAAACAGGCTTCAAAGTGAAGCGCCCAGCTGTCCGGAGGTGAATTTTTGCATTACCGCAGATGAGAAGATTCTGACTCATACCGCAAAAGCTGAAGCTCACTGAGACAAAACGATGTCAGATTAAACTTTTAAGCGGATTTCACGTATAAGACGAGAAGGTTAGCGACGTTTTGATGCATAAATCATGTCTGTGGATGACAGTTTGACGAAGTTATAACAGGATAATTCTGCTGACTCCGTGAGAATTTTTCTGTGTCTGTCCACTCTGAGATGACGTCACACTCGCTCTGAGGATATTGATTGCCTGAAAAGTTGGTGTTGCTTAAAAATTCATATTTAAAAAAACGTAGAAGCCAGCAAAAAGCTGAAGATATGTAAAAATGGCTGAGAAGTCAGTGCAGCTTTTAAAGTACGAATAAAGTCTGTAGGTGAAATCACGCCCAAGCTGTGGAGCTTCAAAGTTGGTGAATTGTTCTGCAGAGCTGCAGAGATGTCCCATTGATTTCAATGTAAAAATACATGCCGAAATTATTTTTTACTGTAAAAAGTATAACTGTTAAAGCTGTGAAAAATACAAGCGCGCTTCTCACGAACATGCTGCATATGTCAATTTTTTTCTGTGAAAATCTGTGCAAATTTGAAGCCTGAGGTGCTAAAGTCCCAGAACAAAATGTCACAAAATGGCGCTAGGGAGAACAGTATGTTGAAATGCTGACACAGCATTTCAACATAAATATTCACTCAAAATGTGCTCTACCAAATGGTTGAGCAGGACGTTAAAGGGGTATACTGCTTCAGAATATTTCACATTAAGATAGGGGGCTGAAATGAGAAGAGGTGGGGAATCTTGTACGAGTGCATGACTACACACTGTATACATCTTGACCTCCTAAAAAGTTTGGACTTGGATGCTTTCTTGAAATCACTACAATGCTTCGTCTCATGCCGCTGCACACTGTTTGAGCTCCTTTGTGACAATGGCTCGAACTTTGTTGGTGGAGATCGATAATTGCATGATTCCTTCGCTGCAATGGCACCACAACTGAAGGAGCAGTTGGCCAAGCAAAGGATCACCTTCCATTTTAACCCACCAGCAGCTCCTTATTTCGAGGGGACTTGGGAGAGGGAAGTAAAATCTGTTAAGACTACTCTCAAGGTCATTCTTAGAGACCAGACAGTGTCTGAGACTGTCCTCCATACAGTCTTCATTAAAGTTGAGGGCATCATGAACGCAAAACCAATGGGCTACCTCTCCTCAGATGTGGCGGACCCAGATCCCCTTACTCCACATAAACTCATAATGAGACGCCAGGACTCATCCCTACTACAAGCAGTTTATGACTCGACTGACCTTCTGTTGCTGGAAACACTGTTAAGTGCTTGCTGATCACTTTGGTCCACCTTTAACCGCTATACTTGCCAGGTCTGCAAGAAAGGCAGAAGTGGAGAAAGGATAGCAAAGAGCTGTCAGTCGGTCAGGTGGTTCTCATCGTCCACCTGCAGCTTCCTCAGACTCTTTGGCCCGTTGGGAAGATCACACATATGTATCCTGGAGCTGATGATCGTATCCGCACTGTGGCTGTGCGGGTGAAGGACAGAATATACCTATGCCCTGTGTCCAGGCTGGTGCAGCTCCCAAGTCTCCCAGATACTGAGGACCTTTAATAAGCTTTCCTTTCGACATGTTGATTGGCTGCGGAACTGTGTGTGTTTCTATCCTGTTTTAGAAGCCGTGTGAACATGAGAAATGTTCTGTAAGTAGTGGCTGATTTATGTCCTACCTAGTGTTAATGGATCCTGGAAATGATTATTTTGTTTTTATTATATGTTTTACAAAAGTATATTCCATTGTCATGGTTGTTCAGTTAGCTGAATTGGTTGTTAGCTTATGCATCCTTGCCTAGCTAGCTATATGCTCCAGATTTACATTGTTTTATGGGATTTATGTTGTTATTCTTTGATGTTACGAATTGGGTTTGTTGATTATTGTCTGTGATCATTACAGTTTTATATTATAGCATAAGCTTGTTTTTTGCATCTTTGGGTGTGCGCTGGTATGCTGTATATTGTTGTGTTTACAGAACCACTTCCTTTTTAGTAAGGCCTATAACTCCTGGGGCCTATTCTACGAAGCAAGTTCAGCTTAGTGAGATAGCCTTGGAGCTACCTCGCTGAACTCAGCGCGGTAGCCAGCGGTCTCGCTAAACGGTCTGACGACGCTGGTTATCAACCTCATAAGTCGATCCAGCTTTGCACTGAGCCTGTGCACGCATAGAAGGTGGAGCCCGCTGCATCTGAACAATCGTCAACATGGATCAGTCTGGAATGTCAGAGCAGGCCGGAGAGCGAAGGACCGCATACTTCACGCACGAGGAGCAGGAGGCGATCATGGCAAAGTATGAAGAATTATGACATGTAATAAACGTCAAAAGCAACACCGTCGCCACTGCAAAAGCACGGAAGGAGTGCTGGCAGAAAATTGCTGACAGTCTCTATGCATAAGTATAGCGCGCAAAAAAATCTTTCGTGGCATTATCATCCTGAAATTCAACATGCACTTTTACTGTAACATGCACCAGACATGTCTAATTCATTTCCAAGATGAATTCATTCATTCAATTCATACATTTATTGTGTGATATGTAGGCCACATGAGCCCTACATGAATTCCTCTCACAATTTTAAGACGGGCAATAAAATTGTGACAGGACTGTATTTTTGTACAGTTTGATAAGACACAATGAAGATATCAAGTTACCCCCCCAGCCAACAGAAAGTAAGCAGAGGGGAAAAGAACTGGGGGGGGGGGGGGGGGGGGGCTCCTCCCCCAGATTTTACTCCTGTAGAGGAGCTGGCCGAGAGAGCTCATTGGTCAGTGGGTGGGGTTTTTATAGTCCACGAGTTCAATCTGGAACCGGAGCAGGTTAGCTGTTCAGCGTACGTTGCCATGGAGACTCGCCTCTCTAAGGATTGAACCCGTCTCGTAGAACAGGAAACCCGGAACCCACCCTCAAAATTACCTCGCAAGGCAGTAATCCTGCTTCGTAGAATAGGCCCCTGATCTGCCTCCTTGATTCTCTAGCCGGAGTCACCCTACCCTAGTGTCACAGGCTCTATCCAGTGTGCCCTATAGAGACCCAGAGCTCTTTAACAGTTAGTTTTTATTTATTTATTTATTTATTTATTTATATATTTATGTTATTATCCCTCTTTTAGTTCAGAATAAAGCCTTTTTGTTAAATCTGCAATTGGGACCTTCACTTTGTTTATCGTCAGTTTTCTTTGGGTTTCATCCTCTGACAATATAGGCTTTATGCTTGCCACAAAAGCACAAAAAGCCAAAAAAGTGTTGGTGTTGGTGTCAGTATCAGCAATAATTACTTCAGAAATATTGCCATATTAGATGTGCGTGCATTGATTTGTACTTGATTGCAGGAGTGGGACCTGGTGCACAGGAGCTGGGATGGAGCTTCAGCTTTTTTCCATCTACAATCAACTCAGTTACTAATACGAGGCTCCAACCATTGTTTTCATTTTGTGGTCTTTGTCATTCATTTTCTGGCTCAGCTCCTGCCTCCATCTCACTCCTGCTTCAGCGCTCGACTTTGGATCTCTGGTCATCTAATTCACCTCTATTCTATAGACCTCTGTATCCTTTACCTCTGTGATTCATCACAGGTGCAGCATGCTGCACAGGTGCAGGAGAGGAGCAATCAGGTCACAGCCGAGACTCAAGAAGGGAAGGGGGAGTAGGGAAGCTCAGCTGAGTGGAGGGAGAGATCACAACACCTCCAAAAATATTAAAAATACATTTTGAGTTTAAAGCTTAAAGATCACACCCAACACATTAGATAACATAAAGTGTGTGCCTGGGTGTAAGACCATTAGATATGTTATAGGCTGCAAAGTTTTAAATTAACAAGATTCCCTGTTGGTTCCATACATGACTCACTCACTGCACTGGTGACAGCATCTTAGGGGCCGTTTACATGACGCCGGAAACGGTAGATTCCACAAACATTTCGTTGCGTTTTGGCCTTCCGTTTAGATGAGACCACGTTGCGTTTCCACCGAAAACGCAAACTTTTGAAACCGCTCCCCAGAGCGGAAAGATTTGATTCCGCTCCTCTATCCGGCCTCGTGTAAACACAGAGCAGAGCGTTTCAGGGGGAAATGCTGACGTCACCGCATGCGCAGTACTCTTTCACACGGAGGCTGCGCGCGCATACCAGGAACAACAGCAGCTTCCTCCGTCCGTCGAGTAACATGTGAGCGTCTTACCGTGCTCGGTTTGTTATCCAGAAAAAACTATCCAGACAGATTTGTTGTCAAAACTGATTTGTTGTCCAAAAAAGAAACTCCTGCTTCTCTGTGCATCTGTTCGCCATTGTTGTTTGTGAAAGGTTTTCTTCTTCGTTCGTGTGTTGTAGCAGCGCTGCATCTCTGCAGACCTACACCGCCATCTACTGAGCCGACATGCACACTACAGCAGATTTACAGGGGATTAACTTGTCTCCGAGCATTGTCATGTAAACGCAGAAGAATTTGAAAACGGAAAGGAAGAATCTTTGCGTCTTCAAGTCAGGAGTTTCCATGTAAATGGCCCCTAGTGTGTGTGCACACTCACACACAGCCCTAAAAAATGACAAGTGGTAAAGATAATGGATTGATGAACATCCTCTTTATTTTTGGCTATTCAATTGCTTTAGTATATCGAATTAAATAAACCTGCTGTTATTCTATTTATTTTGTTAAAAAAATAATAATAATAAAAACAAAAGAACTGAAGAGCATGTGGGGCAACCTCGTCTCTCTGGTTCTGATTAAATCTCAACTACCAAACTTCAGGCACAGAGTTCAAACTTCTGAAAAAACACTGATTGAAAAATTCTCATTCTCTGGGACAACACTAGTAAAAACCCCAACAAAATCTAAAAGCTTCCAGGACTGACAGATGCAAACCTACAGTGTCTCACAAAAGGGAGTAAACCTCTCACATATCTGCAAACAGTTTTTACTATATTTTTCCATGGAACAACAGTGAGGAAATTATACTTTGATACAATGTACAGTAGTGACAATACAGCTTGAATAACAGTGTAAATTTACTGTCCCTTCAAAATAACTTAACACACAGCCATTAATGTCTAAACTGCTGGCAACATAAGTGAGTAAACCCCTAAGTGAAAGTGTCCACATTGGGCCAAAAGTGTCAATATTTTGAGTGTCCACCATTATTTTTCAGCACTGCCTTAACCCTCTTGGGCATGAAGTTCACCAGAGTTTCACATTTTGACACTGGAATCCTTTTCCAACCTCCAATGACGACATCACAGAGCTGATGGATGTTAGAAACCTTGTTGTCCCCCCCCCCCCCCCCCCCCCCAGTTGATGACACTCCACTGATGCTCAGTAGGGTTTAGGTCTGGAGACATGTTTGGCCAGTCCATCACCTTTACCCTCATTTTCTTTAACAATCTGAACCAAGATTGCGATCTGATGCTGCTTTACCTTGACCTTGGAGTTCACCTCTCATCTCTTTGGAAGTTGTTCTGGGCTCTTTGGTTACCATTTGTATTATCCGTCTCTTCAATTTGTCATCAGTTATCCTTTTGCAGTCACGTCCAGGGAGGTTGGATAAATTGCTGTGGACCTTAAACTTCTGAATAATCTGTGCAGCTGCAGTCACAGGAACATCAAGATGCTAAGATATGGTCTTACAGCCTTTACTTTGAACATGCTTGTCTATAATTTTCATTCTAATCACCTGAGACTTTCTGTGGTCCATGTTCAGTGTGATACACACCATGATACCAAAAAGCCCAGTGACAACTTTTCACCCTTTAAATAGGCAGACTGACTGATGACAAGCTTGAAGACACCTGTGATACTAATTACAGGACACGCCTAAGTTTAACATGTCCCTATGGCCAAATCATTTTCAATCTTTTCGAGGGGGTACCATCATTTTTGCCCAGACCAGTTTTATTATTTTGTTGTTTAAAATAATTCTTTTGAACCACAGTTCAAAAGCAATGTCTGATTTTCATTCATTTATTGTCAATTTGTTTTGTATTATTATACTTTTTGTCCGTTTTGGGTTATTTCAGTGACCATATGGGTTTTTCTTTCTTTAACAGAAAGGTACCAACATTTTTGTCTACATGTGTAGATATAACACAGGCAGTCCTGGTTTGGGGCCCCATGAAAAGATGTCAGATTGTACCCAGTCCCAATCCAGCCCTGCACAATTTCTCAGAACAAGCATCTATGAAGCAAATTGCTGAATAGATATGATGTTTCATATATTTCTTGAATACAGCACTTGAAATGATGATGTCCTTTTATCTTGTTTAAACAAAATAATTCCAAACATTGGGGAAAACAAATAAATTAATATAAAATAAATGGTGAATGAAATTTAGAATACTAAATAGAACTTTCTGGCATTTGGACCATTTCAAGCATAAAAAATGTATTTATCATAATCAGTCTTTAAAAGATTCAACTTTTGAGGACCATACATTTGCCTTCCAGTGTAAATTAAATCAATATCCGTTAATAAGTCCAAAAAGGTCATTTGTACTTTTTTGCAATTAAAAAAAGGATGCTGTATTTTATAATTAGATTTATTTTATGTTAAGAGAAAGGAGACCATGAACTATGGCCAAAATGTTAACAACTGTTTTGTAAACAATATTGAAACACAAGAATGAGTCAATGGCAATGTATAATGTGCCCTCAGATGACTTCATTTTAAAATGGATAAATGATGGTATTTGTGAGTATGCAATCTCTTGAAAATGCCACTTTTACTGTTAGGGTTATTAAGGATATAAGAAAAATATAATAGCTTTAATATAATAGGAAGCTTTTGTGTCAAAACATGATTCACTGATGTTCCGTTTTAATGTGATGTTGATTTTCTGCAGATCCTGATATTGAGAAACATAAAGGATAATAAGACAATTATGAACACTACATGAGACTTGACATGAGTGAGGTTAGTCAAATCAGTACAACTGCAGCACTGTAGTCTAAGGATGGGCTTAGTTAATCCCCGTGATGTCAAAGCTTTGAATAAAAAATCACTTTTGTCTGGCTAAAAAAAGAGCCTGCAGACAAAAACAACACACATGCACACACAGACATTTAAAGTAGGTCTGTGTTCAGGGCCATATGCCCACAAATGCAGCCCGTCTCAATAAAACATGGTGCTCTGTTGTTAATCTTTAATAGTTCTGTCCTGGAGAATTAACCCAGTTGAACACACATTTAGGGCACCATCCCATCCCATCTCACACACAAACACACCCACACACACACACAATCACAAATCTGTCTGATATTGTTTGTGGTCTTCTTCTCTTCCACCCATCCCTCTGTCAACCCCCCCCCCCCCCCCCCCCAACACACACACACACACACACACACACACACACACACACACACACAGTTTATTTGTTTTCTCTAGCAAGCTTTCTTTTTTCCAGATTGTTTTAAAAAAATGTTTGGACACTATTTTTTTTTTTTACTTTTTAAAAATAGAATATATTGAGCAATCATCATGGCTAATTATCCAATGAAACATGAAGAGAAATAATCCAAAATAAAAAAGATGGACTCAATGGAAGCATAAAAGGAAAGCAACAGGAACAGAGAAAAGACAGAGTCAACACCAAATCTGGTTTTAAGCCATAAATCAAGGAGGTGTTTGTTTAATATTTATTTTGCAATACTAGTTGGGAGGTCTGACCACTGGTAACTGCCAGTTCACTGAATTTGTGTTACTGTGCATATGAATGATTTAAAAGCTGATGATGTGGCTGAAATAAGAAGAAACCGAATGATATTGTGCAGACTTTTTTCTCATGGATTACATCTTGCCATTTCAGCACTTAAATGTTTGACATTTGTAGACAGAAATGTGTCCCTTCATTTTAAAGTTTATCAGTCTGACAGGGAAAGAGCTGGATCAGTTCATTTAATGTTTCCAGAAATAAGTGGTTGCATGAACTCTGATGGATTCACTCATTCATCTAAACAAAGAAAAACAATTCTCCAGCCATCAGTCCTCAGGGATCCTCTCATGGATTAATGGAAAACAGGGAAAGCAGGATATATTTTATGTTTTTGCTTTTCCTTCTTCTTCTTCTTCTTTTTTACAGATGTTCCTCCAGTGTGACCACTCTTCTGTTTTGGTTTGATTCTATCATTCCCAGTTCTGCAGAGCTTTTAAAGTGGTAAGACTCTGCCCCCTGCTGACTGCATGTAAAAACTGCATATGTACTGCAAACTTGCAAGACTGTCATATAAACAGTGGTAAACAAATTTATCAGACCTCCACCCTATATAAAGTTTATTTCACAGCTGCCTTACGTTAAGAGTTTTTGTTATTTGCCATCTATCTATCTATCTATCTATCTATCTATCTATCTATCTATCTATCTATCTATCTATCTATCTATCTATCTATCTATCTATCTATCTATCTATCTATCTATCTATCTATCTATCTATCTGTCTGTCTGTCTGTCTATATATACGTTGTATATCCATACATACATACATACATATATAAGCTATAAATATAATTTGTCGTTGGAACATAAATACTGTTTTACAAATCGTAATCCTTTAGTTATTTCTATGCAGCAGTTTCATTCAAGTGTTACTACTTGGGGTGCTGGTTTGGCGGAGTGGTTAGGAACCAGGGACCCCATGCACATGCTTCTGCCAGTCCAGGCTCGAATCCCGCCTGTGATCAGTTAGCAGAGTGTCTTCCCCTACTCTCTCTCCTCCTTTCACAAGCCTATCCACTTTCTCTCTCCTATCAATAATGGCACAAAATGCCCAAAAAATATATTTAAAAAAATGTTATTACTTAACACTTTCCCCATTTACAGTCACATCGCACAGTAATTTTGATTTAAAAAAAAAACAACGTTTTTAGATATTTGGGAGAAATCACACAATTCTGCTTTTTCTATAAATCATCATGTTTTTGGCAGTCATTTTAAAATATTTTAAGTTTTACTTCACATGAAGAAAAACACTGAGATATTATAGAAATGCATAATAAGTTGAATATATATTTCTTAACATGCAAGTGTATGTGGGTAAGGGCCCCCCTTTAAGTTTGGTATGATAATAAAAAGTTGTAACCTACAACTTGCTGAGGTCATTATTCTTCACTTGTGCAAATACTGAAGTATTTTAATTTTAACAATAAGGGGGCATTTCAATAAGCCAGTGTGAGATTAAGCCTTAAACTTTCCTCGAACCATGCCCTCTCCATATGACTACGTTACTTTGACTGCAGTTGAATTAATGACTAAATAAATTAATGAAGGAATGAATGAATGAAGAAAGGAATATGAATGAATAAAATAAAAATGTTCATTTGATACATTTGTTAATAAGTCCTATCAGCTAAGTAAATTCACTGTCAAGTAAATTGGGTAAAGCATTTAAGAGTCCATATTATGCCTTTTTGTGTTTTATATGACCTTTATATATAATGTATATATATATATATATATGTATATATATATATATATATATATATATATATATATATATATATATATATATATATATATATATATATATATACATATATATATATATATATATATATATATATATATATATATATATATATATATATATATATATATATATATATATATATATATACATATACATATATATATATATATATATATACATATATACATATATATATATATATGGAGAGAGAGAGAGAGAGAGAGAGAGATATTATATATATATATAATATATATATATATATATATATCTCCTTCACATGATAAAGCACTTCTATACACAAGACAAAAAGTCTGAAGCATCTGGAGGTTTCTCTCTTTTGCCAAAGCTGCACAAAATGCCAAGATCTCCTGCTGGCCTCATAGGTTTTTTGTTTGTTTGTTTTTTTCTTGCTGGAACTTCTGCAAAATGTTGAAAATGTGTTGTTCTTATGGTGGACTTAAAATTGGTCCTGATCATAACCAAGATATTATCAAAATTAAACAAATGACCATTATGGCCTGGACCTGCTAAATTGTTAAGTATCTAATTATCAAACATGAAGTGATTGAAGACTGTTTCATTGATACGAGTAAGCAAATAATGTAATCTTTACTTTCTGTTGAGAAATTATTACTGCTGTTGACTTACAGTATTTCCAGAGGGTTTTCAGTTTAAAACTCACAACCTTTTGGGGGGGAGATTGCACATTCATTTAATCCTTATGTGGCATGCAAGTGTGAGTGTTTGTCTTCTACTCGCTGGCCCTGTGACTTACTGTCAACCAGTCTAGAGTGTACCCTGTTTCTCACTCTAGAAAGCAGGGCAAGGATTCCATTCTTTTAATGGGATAAGAGGTATGGTTAATGGATGGTTGGATAATGTACCATATAAAGTTCATTGCAGAAGGAAAATAGGATTAAGATTGACATCATGTGCTTCAGGTTACACATACAATAAACCTATTTCACCAATTTGAGTTGTTACAGGAGTAATCTAATACTTATACTGTAAAAAAATTAAATTACTTACATGATAGGGTAGGACACATAGTTTGGAAGGCAGAGGTTAAGCAATAGAGAGGGGGAAACAATTGGAAGGAGAAGAAATAGAAGGTAAAGTAAGAGTGAGAAAGTATAAACTAATTCCTAATTTACGTTGTATGGCATACTCCCATCAGCATACAATTCTGTCTCCTCTACAGATCAGGCTCAGAGACTGTGTTATGGCTGATCTCATCCTTTGTTTTCTCCTCACATCTTGCGCATATTTTTTTTCTTTAAGGCAGGCATGTTTACTCTCTATTGAGACTGTAATGCCGAGTTCCTCGCCATGTTACTGCATATTATACAGGAATTTCTGTTCATCGAAGTGCCCTGTGCCTAAACTCCTCTTTTTCTTGGCTGCCTAAACTACCAGGTAATCACTACTTTTGCTATCTTTTGGTCAAAAGTTTTCTGTTCAGCCCACTGTTCATAAAATAGTTGTGGTCTCTTCACCAACTTGTCTGTATGAAACTTGATTTTTTATCATTAACAATTACTTCTGACTCTTAGTTTACAGACAGTGAGGATGTCAGACACCTTAAGATGAGCATCTAAAAGTCTTCTGTTCTATAGAAAGTGGACCTTGCCCCCCTCCCTTGATTAGAATTGTGAACTGTAACATACAGGGCTTGGATCTCTCTATAAACCTTTAGAAAGACTTTCTTGGCACTGTGCTGAGTTTGATTTAAGTCCTCCAACTCTGGTCTACTTCCTCTTGAATGTACTAAGCTGCAGCACAATGATCCAATCAGACTGTTCAGTTTAGCCATGAATAACACGACACCTAAGGACTCTTTTGCAGTATGAATCTGCATTTGTTGCTCATTAGACATGAGTCTCATGCTTGGAGCTCATCTTGGTGGGAAATGTTGGGGCTCCACAGTTTCTCTGGCATTTGTTCTTCTTCCTGTCTCCTGGAGCTCAGTTAAGGACTTCTCATCACAAAGCTTGAAGCTTTGCAAGATTGATCTGCATGATGACAGGCATGGAATCAAGCGAACCCTGCTGCGTTGCAAGTTACCACATACCAAGTTATAATTGTTAAAATGCATGTGACATAAATGAATTGGGGCGGCACGGTGGCGCAGCAGGTAGTGCACTCACAGCAAGAAGGTTGCCGGTTCAATTCCCGAATCAGACAGGGGCCTTTCTGTGTGAAGTTTGCATGTTCTTCCCGTACATGCATGGGTTCTCTCCAGGCTTCCTCCCACAAATCAAAAACATGCTCATTAGGTTAATTGGTGACTCTAAATTACCCTTAGGTATGAGTGTGAGCATGAATGGTTGTCTGTCTCTCTATGTAGCCCTGCAATTGACTGATGACCGGTTCAGGGTGTACCACCTCTTGCCCAATGACAGCTGGGATAGGCTCCAGCCTCCCCATCATAGAAAATGATTGAATGAATAAATGAACTGCATATAAAAAAAAAGAATACATAAGCATTCAATGATGATGATGGATAGACTTATGTCTGCCAACATACTAGGGAGCATTCTTCTTTTCTCTGGTGATTTTGTTGGCTCCTGTGGGGAAAAAAGTAAATTCTTGTTGTTAGAGGCTGTCACAAAGTACTCAATTTATCAATAAAATCAGGATCACACGTAACAAATTGTTAGTGGTACGACAGTTAAGTAACGTAATTCTTCAATTGAATTCTAGCCCATCTCTTTAAGTTATAAGAGGCTAACTGGATATATCTTTGATCTCAAGATCTTAAGATATGATTACTTTTCTAAAAGTAGTTGGATTGTTATAACAGACATATTTCTTGCACTGTAACTTTGTGATAAACTTTGAATATATTAGAACAGTATCCTACTTATTTTCAATATAGAAGTAAACCGAAATCTGTGGTGTAAACAAATCCGTAAAACTGCGCGCGGTAGTCGTGTCCTGTAGTTGTGAACGAGATCTCGTCCTTTCCTGCGGAGCTTTCTCGCTGCACAACCAACTTGTCACCAAAGATGGCGATTTGCTGAGTGCTCATGGATACACACATTTCTCGGCTAGTTGTTATCATCACAGAGACGACAACTTTTAGAACAAATTAACTGCTTTAGCAAGCAACTATTTCTCCATTTGAAGTACACCTGGCAACACGTCAGCTACCGCTACCATGCAGATCACGCTTAAAACTCTGCAGCAGCAGACTATTCAGATTGAGATAGATCCCGAAAAAACGGTGAGTAGCTATAAGCTAACTTGCTAACTTTAGCTAAAAGTACTAGCTGTGGGACATATGTTGTTACTCTGTAGGGTTACACCCAAGCGGTGTAAGATGTTCTTGGTGAAATGACGAACCACGTAGTGTCAGCCAAATGTAAACCATGATTGGTAGACGACATTTGAAGGCAAACCTCATGAAATGGGGGCTAAACAACGCACAACCTGACTAGCAGAGGCTAGCTCGATGGCTAGCTGTAGAGCCCCGTTATCAAAGTCATCGCGCTGCGTCTGGGGAGAGTTTTCACATGAGTATGTTCCTCTGTTGACCTGCTGATACATGTGTTTTGCTTTAATTGGCGAAAGTTGGGTTGAGTGCTAGAACATTCCGGATAAACCCAAGCTGCTCAAAAGACTGTGGTTGCTATTGCTAATGCTTATGACACTGCCAATTACCATTAGCCTTATTGGTCATGTATTAAGAAGCTTGCTAAGTTTGTTAGCATGATCACATTTAATGGCAAGCCGACAAGACCAAGTCTTCATTCATACTAGACAATCAATCAGTGGTTGTTTTTCTTCAGTTGTTCATTAAGAGTGTGTTTTAGAGGAGTTTCATGTTTATCTTTATTATTAGTATTATTGTGAGTGGTGTCATGCTGTGTTATCCATTAAGTGCGATCATAACAAGTGGTAATGCATTGATATATCGAGATATTGATGATGTTGCCATGCTTTTTAAAAGGACTGCGCTTTCAGTGTTTTAGAAAAAGAGATCCAGGAGACCACTGTAATGAGCTGGTATGCTTACATCTGATAATGTTTTACCCTTTTCCTCTTTAGGTTAAGGCCTTGAAAGAGAAAATAGAAGCAGAGAGAGGAAAAGACAACTTTCCTGTATCGGGGCAGAAGCTAATATACGCTGGGAAAATTTTGCAGGATGACACACCGATTAAGGAATATAAAATTGACGAAAAGAGTTTTGTCGTAGTGATGGTTTCAAAGGTGAGACGCTTGAAATCTTATTTTCAACTAAATTATTTACCGTATTTGTTTGGTATTAGAGTTTTACAATTAAGTTGCTCATCTAACAGTATCTTCCTCTTTGAAACTGGCAAAGGCCAAGCCAGCAGCTGCTGCCTCGCCTCCTGTCTCAGAAGCACCTAAACCCCCTGTACAGGACTCTGGTTCTACATCTACAGCTGTCCCAGCCACGACCGCGGCTTCAGCCCCCACCCCAACTCCAGCAGCTGTCCCTATTCCCCCTGAGGAGGCCAAAGAGGAGCAAAGTGCTGCAGCCACAGAACAACAACAGCAGCCAGCCAGGTAGACAGTTGTCCTACAGACTTTTCATGCTGATACTTAACCCTTTGAAATACACTAGCGTATCAAAACATCTATTTGGGAAAAAAAAAATATATATATATATTTACTTTTGAAGTGCCATCTGTAAATGTAAAGAGGCAGGATTAGGCGTTGTTGAAGTTTTAATACGTAAACCTTTCCTAAATTTCACATCTGTATTAACACCAAGGGGTAAGATATCACATTAAACAGGCAATTCAGGCCAAGGCATTGTTAAAAATTACTGCATTAATTTTGCCCATAGTGTCTAATTTAAATTGAATAGTTGAATCGCATGTGCCATGTAAAATAAAGACCTGTATTTAGTTAAGCTAAATTTAATTGAAAATGTCAGCTTTTTCCCCCCGTGAAAAAAACTAAAAAAAAATCAACTACAAGCAAACAAATTACTAATGGACAAACCATAACTGTTTAGGTGGGAAGCACAGCTAGCTCTATTGCCGGTGCTGCCCCAGTAAATGTCATCACAACTAGTACAAAACACATCTTTTCCAGGCAT
This sequence comes from Scarus forsteni, assembly GCA_036419115.1. Taxonomy (NCBI): domain Eukaryota; kingdom Metazoa; phylum Chordata; class Actinopteri; order Labriformes; family Labridae; genus Scarus; species Scarus forsteni. The sequence continues at coordinate 1,724,288 of JAZDUH010000413.1, forward strand.
CCCACAGAGACACACCATAAAAAGCTGCAGATGGGTCATAGTGTTGCCAAGTCAGCATATTCTAAGGGACTTTTGACTTGTTTTCCTCTTAAGTTACTTGAGGTTGCTTTTCTGTCTGTTTTCTGTCTCCCCACAAGTAAGCAAGACCCAAGTGTCGTAGGTAGTCCTTTCCACATCCCCGTTTCCTGGTGACAGCGCCCTTGAATCGACTCAGCGGGTCCCCAGACACACTCACGCACGGGGTGCATTCACAACTAAGCCAGATAGTTGCCACGTTTGCTTATTATAAGCAATGTTATGTGTATTTTTCTTAAGAAGTTACTTGTAAATATTGGCAGTTGCAGGTTGGCAGTTTTTAGGCTTGCTCCAAAAGTGCAGTTGGTCATTTGAGCTCGTTGTGCTTCTTGTGATCTGTGCACACTCTACTACCAATATAAAGTCATTTCAAAAGTGGCAAACTATTTTGTCCCTCTATAAACACAAATGTAGTTCTGATTGTAAAAAGAGGGGCAAAAATGATGTTTCCACCAAAAAGAAATCCCTACAGCCAGAATTACATTATCTAATGTAGCAATACAGTTCTCACCGTAATAAAGCTGTAGAGGATCAGCATAAAATTTAGATAGAAGCCTGACAATTTCGTTAGGTAACACAAATCAAGGCCAGAAAGACTGTTTAGTGATAACAGAGTTATAAGTTACAGTAGCCCCTCCTTTCACCTCTGTTTAAAGAAAAGGAACTTCCACCTCCAAACAAAAGGATGCTGAATGAGTAAATTAAGAGCCAAATGAGAAAAATTTTAGTGAGATTGAATGTAATGGGGCTGTAACATACTTGATTAAACTATGGTTAGGGGGTCCTGTGGGGAGAGGGTCCAGCAAGGAGCCTGACAACAGCCCAAGCTCATTCTGGCCCAGGAACCCCCCCACCAAGAGCAAAAAAGCTAGGGAAAACACTGGGTCAGATCCTCAAAAGGATTGCACTGCTTTTGCGACCGCTAAACCTGTGCAATTGACAGAAAAACATAGCATGCAATCCACAAAACATACACAAAGGGTGAAATGCACAAACTACACTGCCACTCCTAGGTGTGCTGGTCCAATTTGCATGCATGTAAATTAGGGAATATTCATAAATTGAGTGTGAAATTGCCCCTTTCCTATGTAAATGAGCCTCATTGCAAATGCCATCTAATCCACAAAGACCAGTGCTAATTGCCACAGGCAGTGAAGTGGTGCAATTTAACGCCAGTGAGACCTGTGTATTAAATCTGCGCAGTTTGGAATTTAAAGAAAGGATTTATCAGTGGAGAGTATCACTTTTTCATTTAAGTGACAATGAAATCATTTGCAGATAGCGGTTGCCAGGCAGCATGATCCATGCTATATCAGATGACATCAAGGATGACAGTAATATAGCCTACTGTGTTCGTCTCTGCGACCATTCCACCATTTTTAAGTAAACATGAATAATTTGTCTATTTACAATCTGTTAAAAACCCCATGACTCCCCCTTGACCACTTTTTGGTCATTTGAGCTCTACTTTCTGCATTTATTTAGGCTGTTTCAATTACAAAAGCCAACCCCCCCCCCCCCCCAAAAAAAAAGGGATGAACAACAACCAAAAAAAGACAAAAAAACAACACTTATGAACATATGGTCCATTGACCACTTTGAACTGCTTTGTGTTCCTAATAAATCATCTGAAGTTTTTCCTTAAGGTGCGTTCACACCGGACGCTACCCGTACTACCTCTGTGATCATTCTCCATGCAAAGTCAATGTACAGCCGCGATGGGGCGGGGCTAACCCTCCTGTGACGCGACAGCTGGCGACAAGATGACCGCTTCACTTGTCACGTGATGTCAAAGTTAAAAAAAAGTTGATCTATTCAGGCGATGTCGTGCGTGGCTGTGCAGCATCAGCCAATCAGCGGTGTGTGTACGTGTGACGGTGCTGTTATTCATCCGGACTACAGGGTGGATGACTTCCGCATAGGCGGAACTAATCTCAGTGAGGACATTTGCAGACGGACCGCAGTAAACTCACAGAGGATGCTGCTGCATCATCAGCCGCAGAGTTTTGTGTTTGATAAGGTAGTGAAAAGGACACAGCTGGAATAATGTCCGCTTATACACCCTATTATGGGATATATGATACGATCGCGGTAAAACTCGAGCGGACGTGACGTCACCGAGGGACGACCGACGCCAGGTGACCAAACAGGTAGGCTATTTATGGACGCGCGACGCTACCTCAGTGGGCGACGCGACTTTGGTAGCTGGGTTGCTTGCGGTGTGAACGCACCTTAAGGGGCACAATTAATACTTTGACATTCATACACTTGGAGGCTGTGTCTCAGGAGGTAAGGGTTGTCTACTAAATGCCGAGTGCTTCAATAAATAAGGGGATAAATCTGTAATACCCAAACGAACCTGAGAAATAAATGCAACTCAACTTCTCATCCTGAGAATAGTAATTCAGCAGCCTCATTGGTAGGTCACAGTGGGCTTCATGTTGACCAAAAGACAGGACAACAGTCAGCTCTGCTCTAATGTTTGTTTGCTTTTGCTGCTCAGTGTAAAGGAGACGGTCAATGTCCTTGAAGTTTGCAGGGAAAGCCACGTCTTTGCCACACATCTTATTGCAATCAGAGACACAAAGTGCACTCAGATGCATATTATTAGAGCAGATTCTTCTTAGGATAAGGTACTAAAATGGTAGATTGCGTGAGCTAATTCTGCACAAATGATGGCGCTATTAGCAGGAGCAATCCATTCTTTGAGGATCTGGCCCACTGTGAATAATAAAAAAACCCCATTAAGGACACTTAACATTTATTACAGGGGCACTGGAATTGACTTGTATTCGCACTGTTGTTTGCACCCTTTACAGATAAGCTTCTCCTAAAGTGATGCACACTCTCCCGTATGTCTTTGTCTGACAAACTTAGCTGCTGCCTCGTCAACTCTTCTGTGTTACCAACAATAACATTCACACCCTTTCTTGTCACTTTAACCTCAGAAAAAAGAATTTAAATATTTTGAACTGTGCATTGTTGTATATACAAGTAGTGCTTATTATGGTGGAAGTGATGCCATCCTGACACATGCTTGTGTGAGGGCATTGCAGCATTTAGTCGTTTGCTTTGAAGAGTTCCTTACATAACAAGTTGAACCTGTGTTATTTATGGGAGTTCTCTCATCTTTCTTTAATAAACTTTTCAAACACAGGCAGATGGAAACAATGTCAGGCCCTAAAAAGCATGTGCAGATCAGTAATCAGATTTTTGTCACAATGCCAACTAAAGGGATGCTAGGACTGTTATACACTGGCATAAGTTGTTTTGTACTACCAACCTATTCTTAAAGAAAAGTACTGTATCATTAAAAAGTCTTACCAATATATGCTTCCCCTTGAGTCCTATGTGCCCAACAAGAAGATAGAGATAAATATTCTGGATAATTGAAACTTTTCATCCCTAACAAGAATGTTCCTTCCCAAATAAAAAAAAAAGATCAATTATGTAGCAGCATTTGTTAATAGTATTTCTACAAAATAACTTCTCAAGTACTTTTTCTGCTTGAGTAATTTAGGATTTCTATTCAAAGTCATGTTTTCTGTTGTATGATTCGTAAGAAATTGACTGATTTGTTAAATAACCACACCAGTGCTTTCTTCTACGTTCAGTATATCCCAGGTACTTGACAAGTGTATAATTTTCCAGTCTTATTTTTGGATTAGACCTGGACTTTCTAACAATGCAATCTCAAACAGGTAAAGGAAACTTCTCTCAGAAAATTTTGGTCAATTTCACCAATATCATGGAGTATTATTCAGAGAGTAAGTAGCTCAGTGTTCTCATGCAAGATTTTTTGCTTCTGTGGGGCAGCCTCTGATGTTATGGTTAATCAAATAATGATATTGATCTTAACCATGAAATTGGTCTGTCAAGTTTTTATACCTGTCTTTGTGTGATATTTAGCTTATGTTTGGAATCAGTATTTAGTACATCAGACAAAATACATTAGATTAAGTTTTACAGTGTTTTGAATTTAGAGGTACTGCAAAAAGAAATATGCAGTTTTGTGATGGGGTGAAATCGTCCAGTGTTTCACACAGCATTTATGAAAGTGCGTCAACTAAACTGGCCTTCCAGGTCAGTTGTCAGCTTTGTTATTATTTATTTAACTCTTAAATTTTACCTTTTGACTCTCATGAATAATGCAAAGGTAGTCTGATTTGTTTCCTCTTTATCTTTGTTTTTAGCTTTGGCAGTGGAAGTCAGGGCCTGGATGCCTCCTCAGCGCTGGGTAGGTTGTATATGGCCTCCTGTCAGACTTGCTTCAGAAGCTGCACAAAAGATTTCTCCCTCCTGTGCCAATGGTCTTAGTCTACTGATATTTCTATTATATTTTTCATACAATTTGAATTGTTTGTTTGATAGTGTTTCCTCTGACCTAAGTACATCAATAACTTACTGATGTACTTTCAGAGAATTCAGAGGAGTGGGATTCAGGCTGAGTTAAACTCATTTAATGGTCATGTATAAGAGGAAGAGACACTTAAGTTTTGGCTCAAGATTCAGTTCCTTTTGCATTCATTGTAGAAACATGAACACTAACCTGTAAAATGTGTGTGTGTGTTTATCCCATCTCATTTTGTCAATAACGATAATGAAATAATTTTAAAATGTTCATCATTCAGTGTCCATATTTCTTGTCATTTTCCCATGTATAAGGCTGGAAATATTAAATTGCATCAATATTTTTCAGTGACAGGAGCTGATTATGAGGCCATGCTGACAGAAATCATGTGTATGGGCTATGAAAGAGAGAGAGTGGTAGCTGCTCTAAGGGCCAGTTTCAACAACCCCCACAGAGCAGTGGAGTACCTTCTTACTGTGAGTCCCACTCAAACACACACAAACACTCACACTGAGGCCCTGTCCACATGAAGACGAAAGCATTTTTGTACTCAAAACCTTCCCTGTAAAGACAGCAGTGTTTTAAGAAATGTGTCCGTCTACAAGAAAACACTGAAATTGATAACACTCCTGATCAGAATTTTAAGACCATTTGAAAAATTGCAATAATTAACTTTTTTCACTTTTAATCTTAAGGTTTTAAGAGCTTTAAAATACAAGAAGAAGAAATGGGAGTGAGACACAAAAAAATCCGAGTAAGCAATTTATTGCAAACATCCATTAAACTGAAATAGGCTGTTCATCAGCTGATCAAAAGTTTCAAGGCCACAGCCTTTAATAGCCGAAGTCTTCGCAAAAAAGTGGATCAATGTCATTTTCTGTCAGATGTTCACACTGTCAGGGTTTCTGATGGCAAAGGCAAAAAAGCTTTCCTTCTTTGAGCATGGCTGGTAAGGATGGGTACCTTTCACATTGAACCAATACCATACTGATGCCCGGTACCTGGGAATCGGTATCGGTACTCAACGGTACCAATTTTCGGTACTCTTGCGTGTATTTATGGGGTAATACATATTAATGTGTTTAATATTAAGATCTCAAGTTTTTTCAATGTAAATTTATTTCTCAATACATAAAATTTGACAGATATATATCAAAACAACATTCAACTGTTTGTATTGTAACACTGTAGTTGTCCCAAAAACTTCTTTAACATGAACAACATGCTGTGTTCAAGTCCGGTATGGAAATTCATCTACTCTGCCCAATAGTACGCCTGCTTCTTCCACTCCCTCACGGTCACAAGGATGTGTTTAGGTATCTAAACATGGTACCTTTTGATTTTACGTGAATCGGTACTCAGTAGTACCTACGGAATTCGGTCGGTACCTCTTATAGTACCTAATTTGGTACCCATCCCTAATGGCTGGATTGTTGAGCTGCATATGCAATAGGGCTGGGCAAAAAATCAATTGACATAAGTATCAGGATTTTTTGGTTTGATTATTTTTAAATTGATTTTTTTGTCCAAAAATGGATTTTTTCCCCAAATTTCAATGCTTCATTTTAGTCTGTGTTTACTCTTCAGGAGCCAAAGTCGCACATTTGCGGCAAGAGACATTGCTGGATAAAATAGGCTATAGCTGTTAAAATAGTGCTGAATAGTGTTACTACTTTTCACCAGCAGACAGTGGACAGGTGTTACTTTAATAAGAGCAGCATTTGTGGGCGTGTTTCTATTCAAAGTTTTGGTGTATATTTATTTTGAAACACACACAACGGACCGCAGGACGCGAATGTGGCTGTAGAGCGTAGCAGAGAGAGAGAGGAAAAGAGGGACACTCACAGAGTGATAGAGAGAGTAAAGGCTCATTTATGCTCGTCATACGCATGAAAAAGTATGCGTCCGTTTCAAACGATGGTTTCGTCACTGCGCACATACTCCTATGCGTCTTTTACTTTGGCGATGGATGTTGATCATTGCATCCACCAGGGGGCACGAATCTGTCTCTCACCGACCTCCATTTCTCCTTTGCATCCAATGAGCTAACATTTGGCTCCCTCCCGATCTCCTCCCAGCTGTTTTGGAGTTTGATTTTGTCGTGGTGTCCCGGACAAGTAACTTCATATATATGTTTGTGATTTCGCACCAGCTCACACAACTTTTCTTTGAAGAGCCCCGCCATATTCTTCTTCGTTTCACTCCAGAGATGAGTATCAGAATGACAGTAGCAACACTGCCCCCACGGTTTCCGGTGGTACTGCTCCGTCTGGTCCGTATCCGTAAGCTTCAAGGATATGCGCAGAAAAACGGACAAAAAGAACGCTAAGCACGGACAGAGAGCTCTGTCCGTATCCGGATCCGTATTTAACGTTGAGCATAAATTAGCCTTAAGAGTACTCACGATGCTGAGAGTACTTTCTCAAGTACTGGCTGACTCTGAATCTGAGGAATATTTACTCTCTGAGGATTACGGACAGTCGTTCGGTGAGGACGGAACTGGCTGCGCGTGTATGCGCAGCGGGAGCAGGTCCGCGCCCCATTACAGTCCCCGAGCAGCACATACCGAGGCAGATGCTTTGCCCGGGGTGGAACTTATCGGTGAGTGCCGAGGAGGGGAACTTGTATGGGATGCAGGGAACCTCAAAACACCGTAAAAAGTGACGTGTTAACGGGAATGAGAAAGGCGCGGAGCTCTGGGCAGACAAGGAGAAGCCGGGGCAAAAAGCACAGTGAAGGCTGCAGAGGCGTTCATACTTGGCCTGTAAATTACAGTGATGATGATGGCTGTGCTTACTTAGGGATGAGGAAGAGTACCACAAGTGGATCAGAGATTTTGATGAGCCTATTTGGTATTGTGGAGACAGAATTCTGACAAGTCTTGGGCCTTAGTCTTTTTTTTTTTTTTTTTTTTGGTGAATAGTGGAACCTATCACAAATGAGGCAAACCGATATGCCCACCAGTTATTAAAGAGGAAAAAACCCAAACCAAATTCCAAATTTCAAGGCTGGTATGATTTTATAGTCATTGAGATGAAAGCTTTTGTGTCACTTTATTTGTGTATATTTTCCGATATGGCTGCCACCTGATGATGTCAAAATATGCAAACTAGATGAGTGAATTTACTTCCATCAAAAATTTTGGGTCATATTAAAGATTTTTCATAATGACAGTGTGCCATTATCTCTAACCACTTTGAAACGATAGCCTTTTCAAATCTTGATAGCAAAATTGAATCTTTTCTTAAAGAAACTCTGGTGCCCTAAGGGTTAACAAGCCATTTCTAAATGCATCCAGGCTAATGAAGAGAGAGTATAAACAGCTGGTTAAAATATATTGCTGAATAAATCCCAAAAACTGACTCACATGATGTGTATTTTTCCTGATATAGTCTGTAGGCATCATCATTGTTCATCTTTGTCACTGGTGTTAGAAAAGCTAACTAAAGAGTGCAAAAATCAGCAATATCGTAGAATAGCAATTTAAATCGAATTGGCACCTAAAAAAAAATCATAAAAAATCAAATCGGGAGAAAAGTGAATCGTCCCAGCCCTAATATGCAAGGCATGCGGTGTGCCATTGCTGCTGAGGTTGGACACAATAAGATTTTAAACTTAAAAGATCCTTAGGGTTATGGAACACTGAAGTCAAGTGGCAGACTCAAGAAAAATTCTCTGGCCCTGAGCTGGAGCAACTGATGGACTTGCTACAAGACACAGACGATCCTGGGCCCAAATTAAGGTTGTTAGTGTTGTTAGCTGAAGTCCAGTAACCATCAGACGGCACCACAAAATTGCCCTTTTGGGGTTTGCATGAGAGCAGCAAACTTGAGACGTTGAAAGGTGGAAGAAAAACTTATTCTCTGATGAGAAAAAAATGTAACCTTGATGGTCTTGATTGTTTGCAACGTTACTGGCATGACAAGGAGATCCCACCTGAGATGTTTTCTACACGGCGCAGTAGAGGGGGCGCCATCATGATCTGGGGTGCTTTTTCCTTCAGTGGAACAATGAAGCTTCAGGTTGTGCAGGGGCATCAAACGGCATCTGGCTATGTGGAGATGTTGCAGGAAGGGCCTGACCGATATATCGGCCGGCTGATTAAAGCCCCTTTTAAAGTATTCAACTGAAGCCAGAGTTTTGCAGATGTAATGTTGGTGGTATATTCTTAATTTCTCATAAAAACAGTAAACGCTGTTCTGTGTCCAAGCATCACAGAATGATGACGAAAGGTGGCGGTGCGCGTTGTTGTAGTGGTTCTGAGTTCTGCACTGATTCTGTGTGTATGGATGTGTATGGGGCAAAACTCAAATACACTCACACGGAGTTACTGAATGTGGATGGTGCCTGTAAGTCCGACGTAACGAGGTACGTAATGAGGCTTATGAAAAGAATGTTGTTTCCTCTCACAATGGCTCGTTTACAACTTTTTAAAAGTTGTTCTGCCTGTACTATAACCTACCTTCTTATTTTTCATCAGCATGAAGTACCAGATAAAGAGTGACTCTTTTTAAGGTTTTACATTCAGTTTCACAGAGGTAAAGTTATTGTTAGGAGTAAGTAAGTTATTGTTTTAAAGTTAAATAAATCGGGACAAAGTATGGTAAAGCAGTAAAATGTTCTGCCTCTAATTCTTATATTCATTGTTGTAAGTGCTTTGGGACCAATTTAAGGAAAAAAATCTTTTTTATATGTATTTTTTTAAAATTAATTGGCAGATTGATTGGTAATCCATATTTTTTTCTGCAAAATATCGGTATCGTGCATCGGTCCGACTCTAGCTGCAGGGGGCATCCCTCATGACATGTGTGGTAATGACAGTTTTTCAACAGGACAAAGCTGCAGTTGTCAATGCCCGCCTGACAAAGGACTTCTTCCAGAGGACTAACGTCACTCTACTGGACCATCCTGTGTGCCCCCCTGATCCAAGTCCAATTGAGAACATTTGGGGATGGGGGGGCAAGGAAAGGTCACATTAATGGATATCAGTTCTACACTCCTGAACATCAATTCAGGAGTGTGTGTGTGTACATATACATATATGTATATATATATATATATATATATGTGTGTGTGTGTGTGTGTGTGTGTATATGTGTATAGTATATTTGTGTGTATGTAAAGACTTCCCAAAAAATGAGAATATCATGGAAAACTTTATTTACATAATTCCATTCAAAAATTTAAGCTTTGATAGATTTTAAATTCAGGGCCTCCAATGTAAACAATTTCAAGTATTTATTTGTTTATTTTTACATAATTTGGGCTTCGAGCTCATAAAACCCATGAAAACAGGAATTCAAAAAATTAGGATACAGTGAAAAAATCCATATTATTTCTCAGTGTTTGTAAAAAAAAAAGAAAGAAATAAGGATCACATCAAATCAATCAAAATATATCACTTTCAGAATGATATGTCAGTTTTCTTGGTTGGGAATCCCTTTGCCTGAATTACTTCCTCGATGTGCCGTGGCATTGCCTGGGAGTTATGGAAGCCCAGATTTCCTTGATGCTTGCCGTCTGCTCTTCTTTGTTTCTGGGTCTGGTAGGGATGGGTACCGAATTCAGTACTTTAAGAGGTACCGACCGAATTCTGTAGGTACTACCGAGTACCGATTCACGTAAAATCAAAAGGTGCCATGTTTAGTTACCTAAACACATCCTTGTGACTGTGAGGGAGTGGAAGAAGCAGGCATACTATTGGGCAGAGTAGATGAATTTCCATACCGGACTTGAACACAGCATGTTGTTCATGTTAAAGAAGTTTTTGGGACAACTACAGTGTTACAATGCAAACAGTTGAATGATGTTTTGATATATATCTGTCAAATTTTATGTATTGAGAAATAAATTTACATTGAAAAAATTTGAGGTCTTAATATTAAACACACTAATATGTATTACCCCATAAACACATGCAAGAGTACCGAAGATTGGTTACGTTGAGTACCGATACCGATTCTCAGATTCCTGGCATCAGTATGGTATTGGTTCAAATGTGAGAGGTACCCATCCCTAGGATCTGGTGCCTTTCATTTTCCTCTTGATAATACCCCATAGATTCTCAATGGGGTTAGTGGCAGATAAAAAACACTTGACATTGTTCTGGACGTTATTTACAATGCCAGTCACCAGCAACCAGAGGAGCCTGTTCAGCACAAGACTGCTCCCTCCCAAGTGCAGGACCAACAGACTGAGAAAGTCCTTTGTCCCTCAGACCATTAGACTGTATAACTCCTCACTAGGGGGAGTAGAAGTAACAGGAAGACAGAGGACAGGAAGGAGCAGCAACCAGCCAGTAGCCATATTTTCATTTTTTTGATATTTATTTTATATTTATTCATATTTTTTCTTTGTATCTATATGTTTCTATCCACATTTTCAAACTGCTATTGTAATCCTACATTCTCTGAGGGAGTTTTCTAATGGGATTATTAAAGTTCTATCTAATCTAATCTAATCTAAAGCTGATTCTGAGCGTGTGTATGCATGTGATTATCATACATACTGTTTTTGTCTTATATAAGTAAGTTTGCTGCTTTTTTTTCAACCATTTCTAATTTAGATATAGACTGTGCCATTTCTGTTTTTGATAATCTTAAAGCAATTATGTGGATAATTGAAATTTGTCAGAAGGGTTTTTAAGCGTTCTTTTTGTGGTCTTGCATAAATTCTTGCTAAGAATGTATATGTGGGAATAAAGTATCCATATAGGCTTAAAACCAAGATGCATGGGACAAAATCAAAGCAAACCACTCTGTCTCATGATATAGAACATTCTTCATCACTTCTCTTTAGAAAAGCTTCCTCTTTATTGCTATATGGAATAAATGCACTATCAGATGTTTTCCCTCTTTATTCTTTCTTTCTAAAAAATATGGGAAAAAATCATAGACTTCTAAGGTTTATATATCACAGGTGCTGAATAGTCGAGTAAAATAAACTGCAGTGTTATAGGGACTCCCTGATAACAACTAAAATTCCATTGCCTGAAACGAAAAACATGAAATAATAATTTCTTTGTTTGGCTCCTTATGTTCTGGCTGTCTGTAGCTCTCAATGTTTTGAAATATGAAGGGACTATGAACTGTCACAGCAGGACAAACAAATCAAAGTTATCACAAAATATGCTTTCCAAACAAATATAAATGGTGCCTCCGTTGTTTTGATTTTTCCACATTTCTTCCAAAGTTTGCAATTGCTTTTTCTATTGAATGTGATTTTACAGTTGTATTATTTTTTTTCCAGGGTATTCCAAGCAGTCCAGTCCAGGAGAGTAACCCACCAGCACAAGCCCCCACATCTGGACCCACAGAAGCTCCATCTCTCGCAGAGGGTAAGGCACTCTAATCACATTGGTTAAAGAATATAGAAATAGCAAAAGCTTTCTCCAAAAACAGGAGGCCTTTGCAGAAAATATGTCCATTTTGAAAAAAAAAAAATCTTGTTTGCCAGGTATGGTAACAAATTATTTTCAAAATAAAATAAAAAGCACAAAAGTTGATTAGAAAGAGCTCATTTTCAGTGAGGCTGCCAGAATGTTCTAATTTCCTACCTGGTGTCAGATTATGACAATAAAGGGATAGCGTGGTATAGAAGTAGAATTTTTAGTCTTCAGTGTTTGTTTCATGTTATATTTACACCATCAGCGCATTTGTCCACTAATCTCCTTTTGTCAGTTTCATAAATTACAGTTTTAAATCAATTTTTCTCCAACATTAAAGAGAACATTTTGCTTCAGCACCTTGCTGTATCTCCTTCTGTCATGTAACACCGGGCATCTTACAGCTAAAGCAAAGTCGAGAAAGATCATGAGCACCTCGTCTTTCCTATAGTGTCTTGATTTGCTGGAGTGCTTTTAAGTTGGATCAGATCAACAGGATACAGAGCTGTTTACAGTAACAGCATCTTAACCAAACTTAACACAACAGTCTGAACTCTGAAGTGGGACAAGCTGACAGCTAGTCAGTAACTCAGCAGGCGGTATAAGCTGAATCTCGGCACTGAAACTTACAAAGGACCTCACTAACAGTTATTTAAATAGCCTCTTCTGATCAGATGAATTTTCAAGTTTACAGGCATCCATCTCTGCTACATTGACTTATGGGGAGTTAACCCTTTAACTCCTGGCTCAACTGTTTGGCAGAGGTCAATAAATTCAGGAATATTTAATGTGTTAAAAAACTAGTCATTGTTTGTTTCTGTCAGTGTTTTCGGAAATAGAATAAAACTACAAACAAACTAACAGAACTGACATTTTCTTTGTGTGGGATTTAAAGGTTTAAAAGCTAAAAACAATTATTATTGTTGTTATTATTATCATCAACATTATTATTTGAATGCATAGCCATTTATTGATAGGAATTTTGTATATAAAAATCTGTTATTGATCTAAAACATTTTTGCCTGTTTCTTAAACTCAGTGTAATCTTTTTTAAATTATTTTTAATTATTTTATTTACAAGCATTTCTAACTTTTCTAATTGATTTTGCCCCCAATGTTTCAGCATTTTTATGTCATCACGTAATCAACTGTCAGCTTTTTAAACCTTTAAATCCCACTGCATAAAATATCTTTTCTTTTTTGGTGTATTTGTAGTTTTCTTTGTGTCATGAACTGCTAATTAAATCAGACAACAATTTGCCAAAGAGTTGAGCTGGTAGTTAAGGGTTGAGAGAGATCAGGTAAATTGTGGTGGGCAAATACCAAATAAAAAACACAGACTCGAGGAGCAGCCTTTTTGTCTTTGATGACTGTGAGCTTTAGTTTGACATGATTTTAAAGCATTTCAGGTAAAAATGTGGTTATTTTCAGCATGAACACATTGTCAGAGATTGCTAGCTTACACTCCATACTAGTACTTTGTTTCTCCCATATAGTCATTATTTCTCCTCTTCCTGACCTGTTTCTGCTCTCTTTGATACCTTACAGGTTTGTTATCAAAAGTCTGTTGACAAATGTATAAGTATAGACAAAAAAATTGATCCTCTTCTGATATTCACAAATAATCAGAATCAGGTGTTCCAATCACTTCCATGGCCACAGATGTATAAAATCAAGCACCTAGGCATGCAGACTGCTTTAACAAGCATTTGTGAAAGAATGGGTCGCTCTCAGGAACTCAGTGAATTTAACGTAAACTGATAGAGCAGGATTAGGGGATGGGGAGGCACATAGTGCGAAGAGGCCGCCAACTTTCTGCACTATCAATGGCTACAGACCTCCAAACTTCATGGCGCCTTCAGAATAGCACAAGAACAGTGTGCAGAGAGCTTCATAGATGGGTTTCCATGGCCGAGCAGCTTCATCCAAGCCAAACATCAAGTGCAATGCAAAGCGTTGGATGCAGTGGTGCAAAGCATGCCGCCACTGGACTCTACAGCAGTGGAGACGCTCTGGAGTGATGAATCACACTTCTCCATCTGGCAGTCTGTTGGACGAGTCTGGGTTTGGCGGTTGCCAGGAGAACGATACTTTTTTTTTTTCTTTTTTTTTTTTTAAGTTATTTTTTTGGGCTTTTTGGCCTTTATTTGATAGGACAGCTAGAGAATGACAGGAAAGCGGGTGTAGACATGCAGCAAAGGGCTGTGGCCGGGATTCGAACCTACTGCCGCTGCTGGGGTTTGGAAGTCCCCGTACATGGGCGGACGCTCTACCAACTGAGCTAATGTCCGCCCAGGAGAACGATACTTGACGGATGCATTTTGCCAAGTGTAAAGTTTGATGGAGGGGGATTATGGTGTGGGGTTGTTTTTCAGGAGCTGGGCTTGGCCCCTTAGTTCCAGTCAAAGGAACTCTGAATGCTTCAGCACACCAAGACTTTTTAGACAATTCTATGCTCCCAACCTTGTGGGAAGAGTTTAGAGCTGGCCCCTTCCACTTCCAACATGACTGTGCACCAGTGCACAAAGCAGGTCCATAAAGACATGGATGACAGAGTCTGGTGTGGATGAACTTCACTGGCCTGCACAGAGTCCTGACCTCAACCCGTTAGAACACCTTTGGGATGAATTAGACTGAGACAGAGAGCCAGGCCTTCTGGTCCAGTATCAGCATGCAACTTCACCAATGTGCTTCTGGAAGAATGGTCAAAATTTTCCACAAACATACTCCTAACCCTTGTGGACAGCCTCCCCAGAAGAGTTGAAGCTGTTAAAGCTGCAAAGGGTGGACCAACGTCATATTGAACCCTATGGATAAGGAATGGGATGTCACTTAAGTTCGTATCCGAGTCAAGGCAGATGAGCAAATACTTCTGGCAATATAGTGTATATTGGAGAGCTTAACAAACTAATGATATCAGCTGAGCCACATAATAGTTGTCTTTTTAGTCGCAATTGTAGTTGTACTAGTAGTAGTATGACAGGGAAGGCGCATTCCTCCCATGTCTTTACTTAGTTGTAATGTTTTATATTTCCCCCCTTTTTTTTAACACACCTGCCCTTTTTGCCCGGCCATATTTATCTTGAAGATAATCTGTTCTGTTCAAAACATTGAAAAAGGTAAAGCGAAGGAAGAACAATCATCCTAATTGATTCAAATCTGGAGTTCAGACTCATGAGGGTTAACATTCCCCCTCTGCACATGCGCCTGTTTCTTTGAATTTTAAGATTCAAAATTAAGGTCAGTTTTGAAATATCCTTGAGCAGGACAACTCCAAGATATTTAATACTCCCTGCATCCCAGTTCCAGTTACATACATTCTTAGTCTTACCTGTCCAAGCATAATTAAATACCAAGACCCAACTTTTATTAACATTAACTGTATCCAGACAGTGCACCATATTTCTTTGACATTAACTTTGGAAACGTCTGTGAGGGCTGTGTTAAGCCTGTTATTCCTCTATCCAGCGTGAATGAGGTAGTTAGATCTCCATTAATTCTAATTCTAGCATTTGGTTTATCATACAATGCTGCAAATGTGCCAGTTATAGTTTTAGGAAAAACAATATTTTCTAATACTTTATATACTGCTCAAAAGAAAGGGAACACTCAGACAACACCTCCTAGATCTTAATGAATTAAACATTGTGGATGAAAATTTCTATTTATTACGGAGTGTAATGGGTTGAGAACAAAACAACATAAGAATGGTTAATGGAAATCAAAATCTCGAATCCCGTGGAGGTCTGGATTCAGAATCACACTGAAAGTCAATGTGGTAAATCAGATCACAGGCCGATCAAACTTCAGTGGAGATTCCTCAAGACAGCTCAAAATGAGCTTGAGTAGTAGGGATGGGAATTGATGAGATTTTATCAATACCAATGCTGTTAACGATCCTGCTAATCGATCCAATTCTTTAACGATTCCCTTATCGATTCCTTCAGATTTTGCAAGTGGGCAAATGTTGGTCTAAATTCCAGTGGCAACAATGTCAAACACGTCACAGCATAGATATCTGCTTCTGCAAGTTGCTGGTGTTTCCACTCACTTAAGGTTGTGTAGTAGGTACAATGAAAATTAAAGCCGTAAGTGGCGATGATCGGGCCCTCGCCTCCCATGCGCCCGTTGGGCCCTGTCGCTACCGCCGCATATTGCTTCCACCGTTTAACATAAATAGTAGTCCTACCTCTTTTTCATCTAAATATTTAGATTCCTTTACCATGAAAACATACCATTAGCAACTGGATTCATAATATCTATTCCAGTTCATTAGTTATTCACAAAAATCACATTTTTCACTATGGCGGCCAGATGCTGATCCGGATCAACACCAACATCGAATCAGTTCTTCCTTTTCCCATGCTGAATATTTCCTGAAAATTTCATCAAAATCCATCCACTACTTATGAGTTATTTTGTTCACAGACGGACAGACAGACAGACTGACAGACAGGCGGAGAGACAGACAAACTCTCCCAACAACATAACCTCCTTGGCGGAGGTAATTCAAAAATAAGTCCAGAGAGGAACTGTGATCATGTGTGTTGAATTTTGGAAACATTGGATTATGTATAACATGCATATTGTATGTAATTAATGTAATTTCTAGAGCTTGGTGCGATTGCAGTATCAGAGAATTGAGCTTATAAATGTGTTAGGAGGTGGACCTTAATCATGCTTGTGAATTTTGAATCAGATTGGACCTTAAATGAAGGAGTTAGTGATTTCCAGGTTCATGGCGATCAGTGAAGTTTGAGGCTTCGCTATTGCCACACCGTTTCACCTGAGGACACGACCTCAACACTGATGCTTCATGAAGGTGTGAAGACCCTTTGTGAGAATATTTGAGAAAAAAATATGTTGAAAAACAGAGGAGATTTTAATGATAGAGTAAAACATCAGACTTCCTGTTACCAGCAGGGGGCGCTATATTTGAGAGTGAAACAAAGCATATAGATTAACTCAGGCATGGACAGTGAGCATGTGTACATGTTTTGGTCCGGATGTAACATTGTACAAGAGAGTTATTAAGGTTTACGTGTTTTCCAAAAATGGTGAACTTTGGGCGTCCTTCCTGGCCTCGTCCATTGACTTACGAAAAATCTTTTAATAACTTTTCATCCTCAATGTGTCTAGTATACACCAACCAAACCTGGAATTGATCAGAAAAAAAACCTAGGAGGAGTTCGTTCAAATGCAAGCCTTAAAATCGCGAAAATTGGAATTTTAATGTTAATTTGCGAACTTCCTGTATGGAATTCCCAATGACAATTTATATATTTGTGATCGTCTTGGCCTACTGGTTATGTCCAAAAAATTTCGTGCAAATCGGAGTTAGTGAAAAATTCGCCAAATGTGGGCGTGATTTCTAGCCATGCCCATTGACCTCCGAAAAATCTTTTAATAACTTCTCATCGTCGAGGTGTCTAGTAAACACGATCCAAATCCGGAGTTGATCCAATAAAAACCCTAGGAGGAGTTTGTTCAAATACGTACCCTGCAAATCGCCAAAATGCGACTTTCAACACTAATTTGCGAACTTCCTGTTTGGAATTGACGATGGTCGTAAGAGACTTTTTTCTAGGTCCAGGCATGGTAGTTATGCCCTAAAATTTTCAGGTCGATCCGTGAAAGTAACCGGAGGAGCTGCAGTTTAAGCCCCCTAGGTGGCGCTATGGCGCACTTTTTTTTTGTGCGAACACTGGATTCATAAATTTTTTGCCGTGACTAATTTTTGGGGATAGGCGCGTTCGCGTTTATCTCAAGTTGAAGGCACGCAATTTGGGGTTAAAGCGGCGGAAAGAAAGAATAATCCTTAAGATTCCAATAGGGCCTTCGCCGGCCGATCCAGCCATTCGGCTCGGGCCCTAATTAAGCTACAATTCTGATGCTTCTGAAACCTGTCAGTGGAAGGAATTGATAAGGGAATTGATTAGCAAAAGGATTAATGATATTGATTCTTTGATGGAGCTGTTAACGATTCTCAACTGGAATTGGTTTTCGATTTCCATCCCTATTGAGTAGTAAGTGTGGCCTCCACGTGCCTGTATGCACTTCCTACAACGCCTTGGCATGCTCCTGATGAGACGACGGATGCTGTCCTGGGGGATCTCCTCCCAGACCTGAACCAGAGCATCAGTCAACTCCTGGACAGTCTGTGGTGCAACATGGCACTGGTGGATGGAACGAGACATGATGTCCCAGATGTGCCCAGGTGGATTTAGGTCTGGGGAACGGGCAGGCCAGTCCATGACATCAATTCCCTCATCATGCAGGAACTGCTTACACACTCCAGCCACATGAGGCCTAGCATTGTCATGCTTCAGGAGAAACCCAGGCCCACTGCACCAACATATGATTTCAAAATGGGTGTCAGGATCTCATCCCAGTACCTAATGGCAGTCAGGGTACCCCTGGTAAGCACATGGAGTGCTATGTGGCCCTCCAAAGAAATTCCTCCCCAGACCAACACTGACCCACTGCCAAACCGGTCATGTTGGAGGTTGTTGCAGGCAGCAGAACATTGTCCACGGCGTCTCCGGACTCTGTCACGTCTGTCACATGTGCTCAGGGTAAACCTGCTCTCATCAGTTAAGAGTACAGGGCGACAGTGGGGAACCTGCCAACCTTAATGTTCTCTGGGAAATGCCAACCGGGCTGCACTGTGTTGGGATGTAAGTACAGGCTCCACTTTTGGACGTCGGGCTCTCATGGCACCCTCATGGAGTCGGTTTCTGACCGTTTGAGCAGAAACGTGCACAGTAGTGGCCTGTTGGAGGTCACTTTGTAGGGCTCTGGCAGTGCTCCTTCTGTTCCTCCGTGTGCAAAGAAGCAGATAACAGTCCTACTGTTGGGTTGCTGTCCTCCTTTGGCCCCTCTCCTGGTGTACTGGCCTGTCTCCTGGTATCTCCTCCATGCTCTTGATACTGTGCTTGGTGACACAGCAAAATCTTCTTGCCACAGCACGCATTGATGCTCCATCCTGAATGAGCTGGACTACCTGGGCAACTTCTGTAGGTTGTAGACACCGCCTCATCATACCTCAAGTGGTGACAGTACTGCCAAATTGCAAAAGTGACAAAAAATCTGCCAGAGAAGATGAGGACAGAGAAATGGTGTGTGGTCGCCACCTGATGAATCATTCCTTCATAGGGCTGTCTTGTTAATTGCCTCTCATTTCCACCTGTTGTCTGTTCCATTTGCACACCAGCAGGTGAAACTGATTCACACTTAGTGTTGCTTCAAAACTGGGCAGGGTGCTATCCCAAAAGTGTGATTGACTTGGAGTTACACCTGGTTGTTCAAGTGTCCCCTTTATTTTTTTGAGCAGTGTATAAGATTGGAAGGTATTTTTTTGTTTTCTAGCCACCAGTTAAAGGCTCTTGAAAGTGTTGGAACCAGTTGATCTTACATAATTTTGTACCACTCTGGGGTGTAACCATCTGTCCCCGGGGATTTTCCACCTTTTAGTCTCCTCTGATTGCGGATTGTATTTCCCTTTAGTTATTCTAGATAAAAGTCTATCATTTGCTCCTTTGTGACCATTTGTGGTTTGAATATAATACCTTATAATAATTCTCAAAACATTAATGGATTTTTTGCAAGCTAGTTTCTATGTCATTTGTTAAAGAGTTTCTTGTTTTATGTACAGTTCCATCGCTTGCTGTTTCCTTAATTTGTATGATAAAAGCTTTTGTGATGTCCCACCAGTCTCATAATGTTATTGCTTTATAAAAATAAGTTTCTTCTGTTTTTCATATGTATTTATTTACTATATTTCTTTCTTTAATTTCGCGACTATGGATTTGGTCATTAATAAAGCCAGTTCTATCAGTCATTTGTACATCATGCTCTGTTCCATTTCAGCTGGATGACAGAAGCAGTGCCGTCCAGCATGTAACTTAGTAGACATTTGTGGTAAAAGAATATGAATGTCCTTGTGGTGAACTTAATTGGCAGTTAGGTATGTAACTACGCTTCTATGAGTTCTGGATGACGACCAGACCGACTAGAGGCAGTGCTTAAATACTGAATGGCATCTGTCTAGCTCACGAGTAGATCATATTAAAACACAAAATTAAGTATTTAAACATCAAATGCTCTGTTTCGGTTGTTGTCAATGTTTTCAAAGTAAAAGTATTTCTCTCAGTTCATTATAACAGCTTTTACTGTGGAAATTAGTTTTGGGATTCACTATTATCATGTACCAAACTTTGCTATCCTAAAGTTAAGCATTGAGTTTGTGGACATGTATAGTGTTTTTATCACCTACTTTGGATTAGTTCCTACTTAAACAACAAAAACATTTATTTAAACTCACATCTAAACTGTTGACACAGCAGATAGATTGGCCCCAGCCCTGGATCAGGCAGATCTATGTCAATATATTCCAGCACATAGCCTGTCAAAGCTTGAAGACACACAATGACACTCTGCAGAACACACTATAAACACACTGTACATGGATGAATGCTTATTCTGTGTGATTGTGTGCGTGCTTCACTCTGCTAGGAAGTCCCTTTCACTGTGCTGTTTGAATTTGCTGGTCACCACAGCTGTAAGGAAGCAAATAGCCACATGGTATTACCTGCATTACTGTGTTTAACCCAATATGATGATGTATTTCTTTAAATTGATGGTTATGATCTGATTTATTGTGACAGCCCGAGTGTGTGCATATGTGACTAAGTCTTTGGAGCTTCCCATGCCCTCTCCTGAGTTTAGACACCAAGAGTCAAGTAATGATCAAGCAAAAATTTTGTGCTCTGTTTCCATGCCTCCTTGTTAAAGAGCTGTAATCATTTGAGATGTCAGGGAGGTAGCCAAAATGAAAGTGTCAGCTCAATGCAAAAGTATGATACAGAATTGAAAATAAAAAAAACAATGATGTTATTTTTATTGCATTGACTGTACTGCCCAATAGACCTGCAGCAAATTTTGAATCATACTGTATTATAAACTCTAAAGTTTGAATTACTTTACCAATCCTGGAAAGTCAGAAAAAGAAACTAGTAATTATTCAATCCACCCACCCATCAGTTAATCAATACACTTATACTGTTTGGGACTGTGGGGGTGCTGGTTGTGCTCCCAGCTGTCATTGGAGGTGGAGGAGGTTGGGTGCACGCAGGACTGGTTGTCAGCCAGTCACAAGGTAGACACATAGGGACAAACAACCATTCACCGGCACATACTTGCCAATTTAGGGTCATCCGTTTACCTAACAGGTATGGTTTTGGTCTGTGGTATGAGCACATGCATGGGGGAGAAAGGAAACTCCACACAGAAAGGCCCCCTCTGATAGGGAAGTTTTTCCAGCACCTTCTTGTGAGGCAACAGCATTGCACAGCAGGAAATACAAAACACAAAGTATGTCACAGCTGAAGAGAGTCTTTAATGCTAAAACATTGCTGAAACAGAATTCTGAAAGTATTAAAATAGCTTCATCAGGTGGCATACGCACATTTAGAGGGACTCAAAGCAGATGTGATTTTAATGTGATGTGCGACCACTCAAAGTTACAGATGTACATGGGTGTCCTGCATAAGTAAATTTCAGAAAAGAGAGTGTTTTTTACAAAGTCCAATGAAGGTTGTAGTTTCTTTTTTAGAAGATAAAGGTGAAAATTGTTTTGGATTCAGTTTTGTTGACCTCCCTTTCTTAGCACATTTCAGTAAATCAGTGCATTCTCATTGGCTGTTTGAAGCAGAGGCCAACTACACGGCAGTATACCTTATGATCTTCAGTATGTTTTTCTTGTCAAAATGTTTTAAGACATAGCTGGTTTGTGAGGCTTTAAAAGTTACCTGTTTAAGTGACCTCATTGTTGAAAAGATTATATTTCTACTCTCTCCCTAATGTTGTTTTCATATTTCATCAGCAGGAGAAAACCCACTTGCATTCCTGCGGACCCAGCCTCAGTTTTTGGACATGAGACAGGCCATCCAGCAGAACCCTGCTCTGCTGCCAGCTCTGCTTCAGCAGTTGGGCCGGGAGAACCCTCAGCTTCTACAGGTGACAGTCTCTACAGAGACTTTGAGAGCTACATAGAACAACTTTTTAAACAGTACCATTTATTAAGTTTCAACTTCAATCTCAAAACCAGTGGTGTAGTCTATGTGATATGCAGGTAGATGCCGTATACCCACTAGAAATGTGCAAAGATACTTATAGCATGGTTGTGTGACTTAAAACTTTCACTTTCTTGTTCATAAATTTGATCTAAATCCCTCGCTCAGCGTCTTTACGCTGCTCTCCTCCGTGTGCCGCTGAGCGTAAAGATGCAGATCGAGCTGTTTTCAGTGGACAGTGTATAAATCAGGTAAAAATGTGGCAAGAATGTCTTCAGTGTATGGAGGCTCTCAGTGGACAAACATCCATTATAGTATGTAAGAGTATACCCACTAGAATAAACCAGACTACACCACTGTTTCCAGAGCTAAACAGGCTGAGTGAATGATACATTTGGATAAATAGACAGATAAATGAACAAAAAATGATGAATATAGATGAATAGATATATAAATGAATGAATAATAAACAAAAATGATTAATATAGAAAGATAGATCGATACATAAATAAAAAAGGTGAATGAATAAACAAACAGACTGATCAGAATAGATGATCCGAACAGCGGACCCTGCTCTTTTTTTCCCAGGCACCCCCCTTCCCAAAGCCAAAAAGCTAGTGGAAACACTGCACAGGTTAGGTTAGGTCTTGTTGAGTATGGTAAATGTTTGTGTTGTGGGATTTTGACCATAAGAGTACATCAAAATCATTGTTGATTTATGAATGGATATTTTTACTTAGATTTGTCATTTTTACAGTCTTGATTCTGTAGTTATTTAAAATATGGTGTTGCAGGACTACTGATATCCAGTTTCAACTAACTGGCTGCTTTAAAATGCTGAGACATGCAATCATGAACACAGTACAACTTGATGCTAGTGAGGGTTAGCTCTCAATTGTGTTTACATGTGCAAATTGTTCATGGAAACACAGCTATACAGACATTTCACCAGGGACTGTCCTGACCTTATCTCAGATTTTATCCCTCAATAGTTTGCAATCCTGCATTTGAATAGTCTCTGGTATTCCTCAGAGTACTCTTTGAAAAAAAACCTCATTTAAAGACAACCAATGTAGATTGACTGTATAGTCTATGACTGTTGGTCTGTTACAGCCTGTTAGGGGGCACAGACCTGATGGGAAATGATAACAGATTAAACATTTTGTTCTTGAAGTGCATGGTGTGCACAAGATGATGAACATAGCACTCCACACTGTATTAGACTCATTCTACAAAAAATTTGGCCTCCTCTCTTGCAGCCGGTAATCTTCCACTATCAAATGTGACTTGAGCAATAAGGTAAACTTCAGAGAAACCAAGCAAGAGGAATTAAGACTATGTGTGGCTAGCTGTTGGCCTTTTGTGATAAATGTTATGGTAGTTATTAAGGTCCAGCTCCACTCCTTGTTTGGTTATACCATGTTTAGCAGGACTCTGGATTTTGCCACAAAGCAACAACTTGATCCCCTGTTTGTGACATCTTGCGTTATGCTGTGTTTTCTGTTGAACTCATCACTATGTAAGTTGTGGTTTCTGCCCTAGTCAGCTTCTGATTCGGATGGGTAAATTAGGCACTGCAAACATGATGTTTTGGCGTTGCAGAGTGGTATCCATATTTAAGACGAGCCAAACTTGTCAGGCAGCTGAAGTCAGTACTGTGACCATTTGTTTTGCCTGTTTTTACATGCAAGTTAGGGAGCAACCACCTTGTACATATTCAGGTGATTTTCGTATCTGTTTCTGTTGTAGTGATTGCTAAATGACCCTTCGACCACTCAAACAAAGGGCCTTTGTAAAGAAAATGTGAAACCCTGTAAAGGTTCTTATTGTGGTGTCTAGTCAAACCCAAGTTGCTTTTTATTGTTAACCATAAAGTATGGTGATTATAAGAGTTTTGATGAAACCACTTGGCATTTATATTTCATAGTGCCATGGGCCTCGATCAACCCCAGTTCAAAAAAGCTTAACTATCCCTTTAAACATTTAAGGCCACAGCCCTGCTTGGCTGACTACAGCAAATCAACACACCTTCCGTTACTCTCATGTCCTCATCTTCAAATTGGCCTTCCTATACTTTTCTTCAGATGTTTCACTATGGAATCAAAGCCTTCAGCCTCTCCATCGTAGACTTCTGCTTCTGGACCTCCTTCCCATCAGATATCTTACAAATCCACTCCAACTTTTGAATAATTTCTGGAAACATCTTCTTGAACTTTTTATCTGTTTTTTATCTTCATGAATTTATTGATACTGTTAATTGCTGGTTTGTTTTAATTCTGACTTGTAAGGTGACCTTGAGTGCAGAGGAGGGTGCCTATGAACAGAATATATTATTTTAAAGTTTATCACGTCTTTAAGTCGAAGCATCATTTGTAACTGGCTGCTATGTTGTTTACATGTAGAAATTTTAAACTTAACCTTCAAACAAAACATTGTTTTTCTGGATCTCCTCCAGCAAATTAGTCAGCATCAGGAGCTGTTCATCCAGATGTTAAATGAACCATTGGGAGAGGGAGTAGATGCACCAGAGGTTGGAGAGATGGGGGCTGCAGGGGATGAGGGCGCTCCTGTCAACTACATCCAGGTTACACCTCAGGAGAAGGAAGCCATTGAAAGGGTGAGTGATTGGAGAATACAGGAACTTTGTTTCCTTTTGTTAAATTAGAGGTAAAATTCAGTTTGAAACCTTTTGTGTGACTGGACTGTTCTCTTCTGTCTGAAAAGTTAAAAGCATTAGGGTTTCCTGAGGCTCTGGTCATCCAGGCCTACTTCGCCTGCGAGAAGAATGAGAACCTGGCAGCAAACTTCCTCCTTAACCAGGGACAGGATGATGACTGAGCTGCAGAGATCACCCTTTCTGCACCTCCCTCCTACACCTTCCCTCTTCAGCTCAGCATAAAGACTGCACCCCCAAAATTACTGTACAGCCACCAACCTCAGCTCTGCCCAACAGGAGGGGAGGGGAGAGCCAGCAGGGGGGTGCTGGTGGGTGGGTTTTGGTGGGATAGGGGACTGGGTTGGTAAGGTTAAGGTGGGGTTACGAGTACACAAAGTGGAGGTTGTTTGCAGGAAAATGTGGAGGGTGGGGTGTGCAGGAGAATGATAAAATCCATGTGAATTCCAATGGAATGTGTGGGATTTGTCTTTGGGAGATCTATACTTTCATTTTAGATGCGCTTTGTGAAGATTAGGGAGGGGATGTAGGTGGACGGGGGGTGGGGGGGGATTGTGACGATTGTGAGTGGTTGTGTCTGCGTGTGCGAGTACATGTCCGTGTGCCTGTGCAAGATGGATGCAACAGCTGAAAAAGTGATCAATTTGCATTCTCCAAGTTTTTTGATGCTGTAGCCAGATTGTATGGAAGCACATTGTCCTCACTGCACTGCGACATTACCAGTGTGTGTAACTGCTTGTGTGTACCTCTGTAAGAATCATGTCCAAAAATGAAACTGGCAGATAGACTGGACTGTGCTGCCCTTATGTATGTATCTGACATCATGTTGCTTGGGTCATTTCTGTCTGTTGGGGGAAATGGAACTAAACTGATGGATTATTGGATTATTTTGTTTACTTTATTCCACATTTACCTGTCCCTCAGTGTTGCAAAGAATAATGTTCCTTGTAAAGTCCTGTCTGCCTTCAAAAACACAAAAATTAACTTTTGTCAATGTATAAAGCCTATAGCGCTGTCCAACACTACACATGAAAAATACCCTGTACAACTTTTTCTCTTGACTTACTCTGGAAGTATCATTAGTAGTTCCACATCACTCTGCTTAAAAAAGGCAAAATAGGGTAAGTCTTACCTCTGGAAATCAGAGAAAAGGATAGTTCTCTGTTTTAATTGGGGGATGTTTGGTTTGTGCCAACAGTCGAAAGATAAACCATAGCCCTTGGGGTCAGCTTTGCCCTTAATGGAGCAGAGTTGGTGGCTTGGCCATACATTTCTCATTTAGAGGCCAAGAGCTAAAGATGATTAAGTGATGTGAGGTATTAACAAGCATTAGCAGTTTCTGGGTGATTGACTGTAGACACACACACAAGTTAAACTTTCCAAATAGCTTGCCCCTTCTGTTTTGGAAATACTTTTGCATGGCACACAATCCTCATGTCCTCCTGCCTTTAGCCAAGTAGGCCCAACATAAAGAGGCCTGTTAATGGAGAAGTGAACATTATGAATGTTTCTCAATAGTGTTCAATCACCCCATACTGTTGGTTTGTTTTCACTCAAAGTTGACTTAATTACTCTGGGCTCTTGGCCCATACAGCAGCAGTATTTCACTGAGCTTTCGCTGTGTGGGCTTTCTCCTTGCAGAGACAGAGCTGATCACCATCACTGCAACTAATGGATTCACAACTGACAGCATCACATGTAACCCCACGAGCTTTGATGCTTGGCCATATAGACAATAACAAAAGATCACTTATCTTTCACTGTAAGTCAGTATATGCTTTGGATTTTATTTTTTTTTTATCTGTATCCTCTAATCTCTTGGACAAGAAAAGTATGGCAGTCTTGGACGTGGTGCTAAGTACAAAGCTTTGGAAGCCAGAGTTGTCTAAAAAGATGCAGGAGAAGAATACAAGAGCAGAACATTAGCAAAGAGTCACAGAAACCCTCAAGGTAATAAAACCGACTATATCAGAAACAAAAAAAACCTCAAAAATCAAAAGCTGCAATACTACTTTTTTGTCCTTTTCTGCAGATGAATCTATTTTCAACTTCCATACAGCAGCCTATCAATACTGTGGTTTCATTTAGAATGTTAAAAGTAGTTTATTAAACATTCATTTTATCAACTTAATGTTTTTAGTTATCCACAATACTAAGTTACTTTAAGGCTAGACCCAGGGCAGTTAAATTCTTTTAAAATGGCCATCTTGCTTGTCTTACCAGTGTTTTGAACCTTTGAATAGAGACAACAAGAACAGGACATGAAAGCTGAATGTTTTTAAAGGTTATGGTTTGCAGATTGAGGCACAGTTACAGCAAATGAGTTTTTGTTTCTGCAAGGAGCAAATTTCACCTTTTACCATCACACTGTAGGCCCAGACGGGTCATCGTCCACTACAGATTACAGTATCATGAAGCTTATTGTTATAAATGCTGGCTGATTGTGGTGTGCGCAGGGGGATGTGTTGCGATTGTTTTTTTGGACTGACAAGGTTCTCCATAAACAAAACTTGTAATGGACAAAAAAGTGGTTCTTAGTCTTCTTTTATGAAGCAATTGTTCATAGAAACAGGAGCATCCTTAAACCTTTGATGGTTAGTATCTCTGCAGGGGCACCAACCCGAGGTGTTCACAACTACATTTACAGATGAAACTTCAGGCATCATTAGTGGCCCTTTGCTGGATTAATACAGCACTGCTGTTCAGGCACTTTATATCTGAGAATCAGGAGATGATTAGTGTAATCAGTAGTATATTTGTGCTAGCTATGTTTTATTTTTTTAATAAGTGAACCATCAAAAAATGAATCAGTGAGATTTATGCGTTTAAAACAAAATACCTGTTGGCATGCTATAAAAAACGCGTGGTTACCTTGGACTCAAACTTAAGGTACAAGTAATACTAATTCATTTTCGAATGCATTTATTAACATTCACTGTAAACTTTTGATCTGAATCCAGACAACAAAAAGTATATTTTTTATGGTCTGGTTTTTTCATAATGTGCTTCTCTGTACTTCAGGTTCATTCACTGATTTTGTGCTTTTTTTTCAGACTAAAACAGTTGTCATAAACACCCAAAGTCATCTGATTCTACAAAAAAATCCAGTCTATATGTAACTTAAGTTTGTGTCCAGTCTCTTGAAGTATAAAGATATGCCCTTTATCCCAGCTCCTTCAAAGAACCATGGAGGATTCAGTTTTGTGCATGCTGACATTCACCAAAGGTCCTGGAATGAAAGTGCACAGTTATTACATACCGGTAAATATTTTGCTCATCTCATCTTTGAAATGCACAAGTGGACGTTAAAGAATGATGGGATAGTGACACTGGTAAAAAAAACCTTCCTATATTGTCTTACCTTGCTATGACTATGCAATGTTTGTTCTGAAAAAAGAAAACGGGGTGCTTCCAGTTATTCTGCAAACTACATGTGAACGCGGACAGCTTGTTGAAGAACCAAAGCCACTCTTGTTGCAGCCCATGTGAATTTACTCATAACAGATTTACCCCTCAGCAAAAATCTGTTTGACTCTGTGGTGTTTTTTTCTGCATTGTTAGAAAAGAAGTTTATGAGAGCTTATTAATTATTCTTAGGAAGTAGCACTGGAAATCAACATCCTCTGTTCTCAAGATATCATGAAGCATTTTCCAACAAATGCTTCACAGGACTGAATTATGAAGTGAATGCAGATTTCACCCCAAGGCCAGAGGAAAACTTAGCTCCCTATGACATCCACGTCAGAAGATCCATGTCAACACATCATTTTTTCCTCAGAGTTTCCAGAGGGCGTACATTTAAGTGTAATGTACTTGAATGATCTCACTGAACAACTACATCCCTCATAACTTAGGGCCATGCGTGTTTTGTTTTTTTCATAATGATGTCTGGAACCTTACAAGTTAAGTGACTGCCAAAGTTAATGTGTTTTACATGTGACATATAATAAAAAATAAACCTTAATGTATTCCCTATGGGGAAAATGTGCTTGTCGCAACAACAGTTCAAAAAGTAATCAAAGATAAGAATAAGTAAGGACTTGTATTGAAACGTAACGCAAGAAACGTAAGAATAGGTTGAAATAAAATAAAAAATGATAGTAATAAAAGCACTTTTAGAGCGCAGACCGCCGCCAGCGCCACAGTCCTCACCCATATTGTGATTTTCACCATAAATATTAGTCCTATCTTTATTTCATCTAAATATTTAGATGCCTTGACCATGAAAACATACAAATGCAAAAAAAGGTCCTATCTCACAATGTTAAAGAATCCTTTAAAATATTCCTGGATCCAGATGGTGATTCATGTCATTCCCAAAATGTAAATATTTGTTCCTTGGCCCAGTATTTCCTGAAAATTTCATCCAAATCTGTCCATAACCTTTTGTTATGTCGCTAACAGAGAAACAAACAAAACAAAACAAAAAAAACAAACACACAGACGCCGGCAATAACGTAACCTACTTGGCGGAGGTAACAGTTATGCAGTATTGACTGTGAGGATTCTTCCCTCTCTGAGCTGCTCCTTCCTTCCCCTGCACCACAACAGCCTCTGCCACAACAGCCTGCACCACAACAGCCTCCGCCACCACAGCCTCTGCCACCACAGCCTCTGCCACAACAGCCTCCCCCATCACAGCCTCCGCCACCACAGCCTCTGCCACAACAGCCTCCCCCACCACAGCCTCCGCCACCACAGCCTCTGCCACAACAGCCTCCCCCACCACAGCCTCCGCCACCACAGCCTCTGCCACAACAGCCTCCCCCACCACAGCCTCCGCCACAACAGCCTCCATCACAACAGCCTGCACCACAACAGCCCCGCCACAACAGCCTCTGCCACAACAGCCTGCACCACAACAGCCTCCGCCACCACAGCCTCTGCCACAGCAGCCTCCCCCACAACAGCCTCTACCACAACAGCCTCCATCACAACAGCCTGCACCATAACAGCCTCCGCCACAACAGCCTCCATCACAACAGCCTGCACCGCAACAGCCTCCGCTGCAACAACCTCCACCACCCCCAGTGAAGGATACAGCACCAGCTGCACCACAACAGCCTCCACCAGCCCTACAAAAGGATCCAGGCCCGCCATCGGCTCCACCTTCCCCCCGGGCCCCCATCACAGGCCTTGGACTCGTCTGTGAAGGCCCTAGCAGAAGTTTTAGACCCAGCAGCACCCTTATCACCTCCCCTACCCACAGACCAGCCCTGGGACCCCCCTGCTACATCTACCCCCTCTAGAGACTTGTCCCTTTCCTTTTCATCCCCACCTTCCCCCATGGGCCTTCCCAACCATCTTGAAGGCCTGATCAAATCAGGGATCAAGATGGTTCCCCTCACCCCTAATAAAGCAAGGTCAAGACTGTCACTAACTATTCGAGACTCTTCTCCGTATAAAACTGTGCCTCTGTCGAAGTTCCTCGACAGGAGAGGAACTTCGACTCCCCCTCACAAACACAAGCTCCCCCAGCCCCTCCCCCTCGGCTCTCATCTGGTCCATCACCCAAACTCCTCCCTGTTCGTCCTCCCCTGCCTGCCCCCAGAGCTGGTATCCCTAAGCACTAGGATGAACAGGGCCTCTGCTGTCCCAGGACTTACAGTCATGATAAAGGTAATATCAAGCTGGGGCCCTGTGAGACATCATTTTCCCCTAGTGCCATATCTACAGTCACACCACATAGACTAGATTACAGAAGGACAGTTAGATTGTCCAATCAGAGAAATTTAATCCATATCCCTTGTAAGAAGATAATATCCTGTCCTAATGCA
Organism: Scarus forsteni; assembly: GCA_036419115.1. NCBI lineage: Eukaryota > Metazoa > Chordata > Actinopteri > Labriformes > Labridae > Scarus > Scarus forsteni. Next base: position 1,754,622 of record JAZDUH010000413.1, read on the forward strand.
ACTAATCTGAAACTTGCTGTGCTCAATGTTAGATCCCTGTCCAACAAATCATTTTTAATTAATAATTTGATCACTTCTTATAAACTTGATTTTATGTTTTTAACTGAAACATGGCTTGACAAAAACACAGGTAATGCAGTTTTAATGGAATCATCTCCACCCAACTTCAAATTTGAATCTGAAACACGAGAAAACAAAAAGGGTGGAGGTGTCTGGACAGTATTTAGAGATCATATAGTTACGCACAGGTTGTCATTTGGGGTGTTTTCATCATTTGAGTATGTGTCCTTTAAAATGGAGATAAGACTATCCCCGTCCATACTCTATATAGTCCTATACAAGCCCCCGCAACACTATAAAAATTTTATTGATGATTTTACCGAGATGCTTTCAATTGTATGCACTGATTTTGATAGTTTGGTCATTACAGGTGATTTTAATATACATGTGGATAATGTCTGTGACAGAAATGCTAAAGAGCTCAGTGCTGTCCTTGAAACTTTTGGCCTGACTCAGCATGTGTGTGAGCCCATCCATAACAGAGCACAGCACACTCTGTACCTGCTCATTACAAAAGGGGTTAATATTTCAAATGTCAATGTGGTTGATGTTGCCCTGTCTGATCATTTCTGTGTCTTCTTTGACCTGTCTGTTTCTCCCACACCACCGGCTGGTCCTGCAGTAGTACAGAGGAGACACATAAATAACAGCACAGGTGCTCTGTTCCTGGAAATGATTAACTTTGAAAATGTCTAATTTTCTAATGTTGATTTGTTGAGCTCTGTTACTTCAAGTGTTTTGAATGTTCTGGACACCATTGCCCCTGTGAAAGTTAAAATGGTTAAAATAAGCAGAAGTCACCATGGAGGAATGACGACTCGGTCAGGGCACAGAAAAGGGAGTGCCGGAGGGCCGAGCGGAAATGGCGAAAGTCAAAACTCCATGTTCATTACGAAATTTATAAAGAAAAGTTGTATGTGTTCAATCAGATCTTACCTAGAACAAGGGAGATGTACTTTTCTGAAATTACTGGAAACTGCAGTAACAACTCGCGTGTCTTATTTGCAACAGTGAACAGATTAACAAATCCTCCAGCTCAACTGCCATTGGAATTAATCTCCACATCTAAGTGTAATGAGTTTGCAGTCTTCTTTTGCAACAAGGTTCAGACTATTAAAAATTCCATCAATTTCACAGCACCAATAACAACCCTGCAGCCACCTAAACACTTTGAGCTGACTCATTTTGCATCTGTAACTGACAAAACTGTCCAAGAGATCATCACCAGTCTGAGTTCATCCACATGCTGCCTCGACGTTTTACCCACTAGATTTCTAAAGTCCGTGCTGAGCAGTTTGTTACTACCACTTGCTCAGATAGTTAACATATCACTACAATCTGGAACATTCCCAAAGGCCTTGAAAACTGCTGTCATAAAGCCTCTCCTAAAGAAGAGCAGTCTTGATGCCACAGTACTGAACAACTACCGGCCCATCTCAAATCTGCCGTTCTTAGGCAAAGTCCTTGAAAAAGTTGTTTACCAAAAGCTCACTGACTTTCTCCTAATGAACAACTCATTCGATGTTTTCCAGTCAGATTTTAGACCCCATCACAGCACTGAGATTGCTCTTATCAAGGTGACAAATGACATCCGCCTGAACACTGACGCAGGCAAAGTCTCCGTCTTAGTCCTACTAGATCTGAGCGCTGCTTTTGACACTAAAGGACTGGGTGGGCATCTCGGGGACTGCCCTACATTGGTTGAAGTCCTATCTAGAAGACAGGAAGTACTTTGTAGAAATTGGTAACTGTGTCTCAGACCACATGGCCTTGACTTGTGGGGTGCCCCAGGGGTCAATCCTGGGACCCCTCCTGTTCAAGCTCTACATGCTGCCTTTAGGCCAGTTAATACAAAGTACTAATGTGTCCTACCACAATTATGCAGATGACACTCAGATCTATGTGTCACTGACAGCAGGTGAATATGGACCAGTGGATTCACTCTGTCACTGCATCCAACAGGTCAGTGTGTGGATGCAGAAAAACTTTCTCCAGCTAAATTCAGACAAGACTAAAGTCATCGTGTTTGGTCCTCAGACACAAAGTGAGCGTGTCAGCAGTCACCTCCAGTCTCTCTCTCTAAAACCTACAAATCAGGTTAGAAATCTCGGTAATAATGGACTCAGACTTGAACTTTGGCAGCCATATAAAATCAATAACATCAGCAGCCTTTTACCATCTAAAAAACATTGCCAAACTCAGAGGTATAGTGTCTAAACCTGACCTAGAGATACTTATCCATGCATTTGTCTCTAGTAGGTTAGATTACTGTAACGGCCTGCTCACCGGCCTCTCCAAACGAGCCATAACACAGCTGCAGTACATCCAGAATGCTGCTGCTCGGGTCTTGACCAGAACCAGGAAGTACGAACACATTAGTCCTGTGCTCAGGTCCCTACACTGGCTTCCTGTGGCTCAGAGAATAGACTTTAAAGCAGCTCTGCTTGTGTACAAATCTCTCCATGGCCTAGCACCAAAATACATCTCTGACATGGTAGTGACATATGAACCATCTCGGACTCTGAGGACCTCAGGGGCCGGCCTTCTGCTGGTGCCTAGAGTCAGGACTAAACATGGAGAATCAGGGTTTCAGTTTTATGCAGCTAAAATCTGGAACAGCCTTTCTGAAGATGAGACAGGCCTCTACTCTGACAATGTTCAAATGTAGGCTTAAAACAGCTCTATTTCACTGTGCATATGACTGAAAGTATCTTATCTGCACTCTTCTTTTTAAATTTATTTTATAATGATTGTTGATTTTATTTTGTATTGTGATTTTAATGCATTTTTCTTGTTCTGTAAAGCACTTTGAATTGCCTTGTGTATGAATTGTGCTCTACAAATAAACTTGCCTTGCCTTGCCTTCCTCACTTTCTGCTCCTCTGCTCCTCTGCCCTCTCTTCTCCCGGGGAGAGGGCGTGGCCTCCCCTGCACTACTGCAGTCTCACACTTGCAGGGAATCACCTAATCACCTCCACTATATAACATGCGCTGAGACACCTCTCGAGCACCGGTGGATTTCCTTGTCCAGAGTGGTTTGTTGTCCGTGTCTCTAACTTTGAAACTTTGTTATTTGCTGGCTTTAAGCCTCTTTGACCTCCATTTTGGAGCTTTCCTCTGAAGAGTTTTTGAAGAGTGTGTTTTTCTGTGTTCAACACTGGAGTACTTACCGTTGTCTTATGCTCCCTTTCTTTGCAGTGTCTCCATGGCTGTATCTCAATCTTCTCCCTAAACCCTGAGTCCTCACTTAGGAGATTGCACCTGGAAAGTGATTGAGTGCAAGAGGCTGCAAGGACTTAAAGTACTATACAATAAATAGAAATGGGAAAGCCCTTTGTATTTTGGTTGATAGCAATGCATCATGCTAGAGATAAAATAAACCTACAGTCTTTTTTTTTTACCGCCAACATTTTTTATTTGTGTGAAGCACATACACCCATATGCGCAGATTTACATTATATACATATATGCATATGCATGCGTACAAGAGGCATCTAAAAAATGATTGACATGAAACATGTTAAAGGATTACATAATGTTCAGTTTTCTTTGCTCCTTTGTCTTCCATTCCTTTAAGTGATCTCATATAATATTCTATTTACTTCTTTAACTGTTTAATTTTTGTGTCCATTTACACTTTTAAATATAAGTTAAGAAAATACATCTCCTGCCAGTTTCTATTTTCACTATCATAGAAAAATACAACATCCTTTTCTGTAAGTCAAATTTTGGACCTGGTCTGTGCATTGCAGAGTTGCTCTACATCTAATGCATGACTGGGAATACATTAAAAAAGCAATAGGCAAATAGTTTCAATTCAATAGTTAGGCTACTAAAAACACAGCATCTCTCCACAACTCCAAACCTATCAACAACATGACTTGTTGGATAATCAGGTGTATTTATAATGTCACTTCCTTGATTTTATCAATGACACAGGCTTTCTGATTTAAAATTCAACACTTTGATTTAGGAGAAGAGATTTAGTGGTAGAGTTTCCTTCAGTTTCAGTTAACAGACCATCAGGAATTGCAAACATGAACTATTTAGGAGTGACTGGGCTTTTATATTTTAGCGGCCGCCAGATGGTTGTCGCAGGAGATTCCTGCCTTACGTCACAATGCAATGAACTATGGGTAATTCCATCACTCCAAAGTCTTCAGAGCTGCCCACTCATGGATCGTGTGCAGGAAGGCCTCAAGAAGTCAGCAAGAGATCCCTCACACACTTAATGATTTGGCAGTGGGACAGTCCTGAGCCCTCACAGGCTTTGTGGGAGCATGCCTCAAAGTCATTTAGTGTGTGAGCGTGGACATTGGGATTGGGCCCATGAGCTCTCACCGCACCAACCGATGGTTCTATGAATCCCAGATAAACGCCAGAGGCGGTGCTTTAGCACTGGATCGTCAGACTTGCGGATGTGCAGGTCAAGTCTTTTATACCAACAGAGTCACTTGTGATGCCCTGATGACCCCGGCTAATCTAAATCTTCCAGAATCCAGTGTCATCAGGTGCTCAGTCCTTTAATTTTCTTGCTAACCCCGAGAATTCTGAGTGACTGAGCTCTCTGGCATTCATCTGGGATTCATAGAACCGTAGTTACATACGTAACTGTAGTTACACACATTTTTTTCATCTCTACTGACCAACAGAAGCAGTGCTTTAGCACTGGATGACTTATATCAACAGGTCACGAGGAATCATCAGGATGCACGGCCAATGGCACATACCTAGAAGGAAGAAGTTGAAGGGTGTTGACACAGGATCGCCCCAAATGGCTTGGCTGTTGCCATGTTCACCCTGTAGTACCTAGAAAATGTACTGTTTGATGTCCATGAGGCTACAGCACAAATAACATCTGATGATGTAGCCACACCTCTTGTTGACTGACACCTATGTCCATGTCAGGATATTGCAGACACATGTGATCAGATGCCTTTTGGAGCACTCCGAGCCCTTGTCTGGCGCTGTGCCATTCTCCTGGGGACTTACCTTGCTGGTCAGTGTGCACCTTTAAAAGGGTGTTGTCACCAATCTGGCCCCCTTTCTTCCTGGTCTCGGCAGTGAGCAGCGGTGGCATGCTCAAGGCGGTCGGATTGTTTGGCTTGGACATTCTTTAAGTTTGTATGTGTTGAGCGTAACCTGGACCTTGAATTCATGTAAAGAAAGGTGAGTTGTCTTCTTTCTCCACCTGCCTATTTGTTTAATGGGGCATTGTATTTGGTGTCACAGATCTGTTGTCCCTGCGCAGCACAGCTGGTGTGGCTGCAGGGGAGTTGTTAGTATGCTGCAAGGAGAACCTGTTTGCCGTGGTTAGCGTGGCCAGCAGTGTAGTGCGGGCACCACATTTGGATTTGGGATCCGCCTGGCTGTGGGTGCCTGCCCGGAGCAGCGCGGTTATGGAGTAAGCTTGACTCATTTACTTACTTGTGCTTAAAAATATGCAAAATCGGACTGACACAGCCTTCCTTTTCTGATGTACATACAGATTCCTCTTATAAAGTTCAGCTTCCTCTTGTCCATTATTCACCCCCTTGGCAACAGCTGTGACAGGACACCGGCTTAATCATCCATCAAGACACAGGCACTGCTGTTTTAGTTATGTTTGGTGTCTGGTTATGACTCTATTATGGTTTAGTTTAATTCAGTTATTTTTTTATTTTGTTTTTTTTTTTCCTTAATTTTGTTTGGTTACAGTTGTAGTGCTATTAAATTAATATTGTTGGATTACGTCACGTCTCCTGGTTGATTTCAATTAGAGTCTGCTTCCTTTTCTCAATCAATCTTTATTTGTATAGTGCCAATTCATAAAAAGTGTTATCTCAAGACATTTTACAATCGAGCAAAAGCGCTTCATTTTGTGGATAAAAATATATGCATAGATACATATATACATATAAAGATACACATATACATATATATACAAATATATACGGTCATGGAAAAAATTACCCCACGAGATGACCGTGCACTCATCCGTTCCTGTGTCAGGAATCGTCGTCAGACCTCCAGGGACCTTAAAAATGAGTGGGCACTGTCGAGAAATGTGACTTGTTCAGCAAGGACAGTTCGAAACCGACTTGTTGAAGCTGGTTTGAAGTCACACAGAGCACGCAAGAAGCCCTTCATCAATGAAAGGCAGAGGAAGGCCCGGTTACTCTTTGCTCGAGACCACAAGGATTGGACTGTTGATGATTGGGCTAAGGTTCTCTTCAGTGATGAATCCAATTTTGAATTGATGCCCACTCCAGCCAACTTACTGGTTAGGAGGAAGCCTGGAGAAGCTTACAACCCAGACTGTCTTGCCCCTACAGTAAAACATGGGGGTGGATCAGTCATGATCTGGGGTTGTTTCAGTCTGAGTGGAACAGGGCAAATGCAATTGTGTGAAGGCCGAATGAACCAGGTCATGTACAGGACTACCCTTGAAAACAGTCTTCTTCCATCAGCTGGAAAACTCTTTCCTGCCTTGAATGACTGGATTTTCCAACAAGACAATGCCCCTTGCCACACGGCAAGGTCAGTTAAAGCCTGGATGGAGAACCACAACTTTCGCACCATGCCTTGGCCTGCTCAATCACCAGATCTTAATCCAATTGAAAACCTGTGGAAAATCATCAAACTCAAAATGGAGAACCACAAGCCCAAAAACAAAGAAAATTTGTTTGAATTTGTCCAACAGGAATGGGCTGCTGTGACAGCAGAACAATGTCAGAAGCTGGTGGAGAGCATGCCAAGACGCATGGCTGCAGTCATCAAAAACAATGGTTATGCAATCAAGTAGTAACTCTTGTGTGTATCATGTGTTTGAAGCAAACAGAAAAGAAAACATGGAATGCTTAAAAGTAGTGTTTTTGGCGGTACAATGCCATAGCTATTGATGTAAGAATTTAAGTAATTTTGGTTATTATCAAGAAAACCATGGAAAATGAATAGTTCTTAGTTCTTAAATTAAACTCACATGAGCTATTTTTGTTGTTATCATTATAATTGTCCAAACAAATGTACCTTTAGTTGAGCCAGGCATTAAAATTAACAAGAAATTGAAGAAAACAAGGGTGGTCTAATAATTTTTTCCATGACTGTACATCCAACACCCAACATGAATCCATATAGCCAATCATGAATCCCTCCATCATGGCGGCAAGAAAAAACCTCCTGTTAAGCAGCAGGAAATCTTGAATGTGGATCCCAGTCTCATGATGAACAGCAAATCCACACAATTCTGTATTGGGTGTGTGGGCAAAGGAAGGGAAGTAAGAGGAGACAAGTGGACTAGAATAAGAACTAAAGTTAAGGACAGGTTCATGAACACAGACCTGTCATCTGGTTTATTAGAGGTTAGCCTCTTGAGATGCTACATCTCATTTTTAGAAGGGTCCTCATGTCTGAATGGTTGTGGTGATCATTTTATAGAAGTATAATCAATGATATTCTTACTGAAAATAAGAATTTATGGTAGTGACAAACTCATGGATGCCCAGACCACAAGTGCATCCCAACCATATTTGTCTCCATTAAGTATAAATGTGTTAAAGGCCTCTTGAGATGTGACATCCCATTTTCAGAGGGACCTCATGCCTATGTGGTAATAAAAAATAGATACTGTAGATGTATTGATCATGGATAGGGAGATCATGCTAATATCTACATGAACAACTATAATGGTACTGGGAATGGAATGTTCCTCATAAAATGGCCCACTATGTGTCATGTCTATAATTGTAGTTTCTCAGGCTTTATTCACGTTTAATCTCTATTGTTGACTTTGGTTACTTTCATTTTGTTTTTATTTGGGAAGTTTAGCTGTAATTTCTTTGTTTCCCAGTTATTTTGTTTTCACCATTTTTTTTCCTTAAACATAAAGGTGCGTTCACACCGCAAGCGACCCAGCTACCAAAGTCGCGTCGCCCACTGAGGTAGCGTCGCGCGTCCATAAATAGCCTACCTGTTTGGTCGCCTGGCGTCGGCCGTTCCTCGGTGACATCACGTCCGCTCGAGTTTTACCGCGATCATATCATATATCCCATAATAGGGTGTATAAGCGGACATTATTCCAACTGTGTCCTTTTCACTCACTTATCAAACACGAAACTCTGCGGCTGATGATGCAGCAGCATCCTCTGTAAGTTCACTGTGGTCCGTCTGCAAATGTCCTCACTGAGATTAGTTCCGCCTTTGCGGAAGTCATCCGCCCTGTAGTCCGGATGAATAACAGCACCGTCACACGTACACACACCGCTGATTGGCCGATGCTGCACAGCCACGCACGACATCGCCTGAATAGATCAACTTTTTTTTAACTTTGACATCGTGCGACGAGTGAAGCGGTCGTCTTGTCGCCAGCTGTCGCGTCGCAGGAGGGTTAGCCCCGCCCCATCACGGCTGTACATTGACTTTGCATGGAGAGTGATCATCGAGGTAGTACAGGTAGCATCCGGTGTGAACGCACCTTAATTCATTTCAGGCCGGGAGGATTCTGGGTAAAGAGATATTGGGTGAGGCAAGCTGCCCGCCTACACACCTTTTAGAAGGTTTGGGACAGACAACTTGAATAATAATTTCATGTGGGTTCATTATTTATTCTCTTATTTTCTTTCTTTGTATTATTTTGTAGGACTGTGTTTAACTATGTTGGATTATTCTTTCGATTTTCTTATAACCTGGGTTTTTTTTTGCATTTGAGTTCATTTGTTGTCTACCAAAAGGAGGAACAATTATTATTTTTTTGCGTGTTAAAGATGCTGTGGGCCAAAACGAGCGGTAGTCCCCTCCCTGGGGGTGGTGTCTTTTACATTTCAGTATTTGGCTTGCTTCACAGGTGGCGTTTGATTGGATTTTCCCCTTGGTTTTCCTGCTGCCGTGGTAAGCCCCAGCCCTGAACTAATTGGCTGCCTCAGGTTGTTCCAGCCCTTTTAACAAAAAAGTAACTGTATTTTATCTCAGAAATAAAGTCTGTATTTTTTATATGTGAATCACGTCTCTGGCTCCATGTTTGATTGAACTTTGGTTGCTGTAAAATAATTCTGTAAAACTATAGGTATATTCCCAGGGATGAAATTCCCCTGGCTGGCATTGTTGAGATCTGCACCTCTGACTTACCCCCACCCTGCCACACACATACACTTTCAGGGTAGACGGAGTCCATCCCTGTTCTAGCAACTTCTACAAGAATGTTAATATATCTGAGACTGGGCAGTTTACCAGGTCCAGATCTCTTTCACAACACCTATTGCTAAAAAAATGTCCACCTGTTAGCGTACAAAAGTCGGGTAGACGGAGCTCTTGCATTTAAAATAGTTTGCTGGACTCTATCGCCAAGACAAGACTCTTGATGGCCCTGCAGGGGCCAGACCCAGAGCTGGAGGCGACTTGGGTTTGGATGCAATACCTGACCTGCCACCTTGGATAGTAGATCCTTCCTGGTTGGGCGGCACATAGGTGAGCTGCAGCAGAGCCTGCACAGCAGATAAAACCAAGTCCTTGCTGGCCAGAATGGAGCCTCCAGAAATGTTGGGAATATTAGGTGCATGGAGGAAACACATACAGGAGGACATTTGGCCAATTGTGAGCCAGGGCAAACTAGTCCAGAGAACTGGGATTTTCTTCCAGGGAAAACCACAGGGGGCAGTGGGTTGACTCTTTGGGGACAAAAAGATCCACCTCTGTCCTCCCGAAGTGATACTAGATCTGTTGCACCACATCTGGATGGAGTCTCTACTCCCCCGGCAGAAGTTTCTGGCGAGACAAGAAACTGGCTACTACATTTTTTTTCCCTGGTATGTAAACAGCCTATAAACTGGCCAGGTGTGGGGCTGCCCAGGTCAGCAGCTGCCAGGTCACCTTTAGTAGTCTCACTGACCTGGTCCCCCCAAATGATTGATGTGATTCACCGTAGAAGTGTTGTCTGATCGCATCATGACATTCTTCCCTGTCAGAAAAGGAAGAAACTGCTCAACACCTAACTGTACTGCCATAAGATCTAGCACTTTTATGTGCTCACTTTGGTAGCGAGCAGGCCATTTTCTCTGAGCAGTTCTGCCCAGCCATGTAGTGCCCCAACCATTGGGGGATTCATCTGTGCAGACAAGTGACGGGGCACCCAGGGGAACACCCTTTGTAATATAATCCATATCCCTCCGCCAAGCAAGGGAGAGAAGGCATTTGCGGGACACCGACACCCTCCTCCGTCTGTGTCTGAGCTGTGTGGCGTCCAGACTGCAAATGGTCAGCCACATCTGTAAAGGACGGAGAGTCCATAACCCTGAAGGAACCACAGCTGAGGCAGGGGTTAGCCTACCCAACAGACGAAGGAACATGCTGAAAGGCAGCATCCTGTCCTGTTGAAAAGTGGGGAGTATGGACAGAATGCTGTCCACTCGCTGAGTTGAGGGACAAGCAGTCATAGTGATTGAATTCAAGATCAGCCCCACAAAAGTGGTGACCTGTGATGGAGTCAATGATGTACATAATTAAGCAGAACAGCTGTATCCCAGATCACCTGGTCCTGTGATGGGGCACAAACCAGCCAGTTGTCAAGGTAGGGTAAAATCTTCAGGTTACGCACCTATAGGGGCAAGAGGGCTGCTGCCACGCACCTGCTGCACACCCTTGGTGCAAGGGAAAGACCAAATGGGAGGACCCAAAATTGGAAGTGTCTAGCTTGAAAGACAAAGTGCAGGAACTTCCTGTGGTGAGGCACAATTGGAACATGATAACATAAAATCCTGCAGGTTGACAGAAGTGAACCAATTGCCCTTGGCAATCGCTTGAAACACATCCTTGGTGCTCAGCATTAGAAATGGCATCACTTTTAAAACACATTTAAAGTTCTCAGGTCCAGGACTTGACGTAATTCTCCTGACTTTTTCGGAACTAGAAAGTATGTTGAGTAAAAACACCCTGGAACTGCCAGAGGATTCACCAGTTTGATGGCACCCTTGGCCAGGAGTTTGGAGATCTCGTGGTTCAGGGCTACATTTTTTGTCAGGCCTCTGATGAGTGTCATCTTGACTTGGCCTGATAGCTACTAGGTGCCAGAATTGAAGGTGGTATCCCTTGTGCAGCAGGAGGAACTTTCTCTCCTCTGCTCCTGTGTGACAGTGATTCTTGCCTCTGCTTGTTAGCCAATCAGTGTATGAGGCTACTCGATATAGTCAGGCACCGTCCCGCTTGTCGTCCTCTCTCTCTGGCTCTGAAGTACCGCCCTTTCCTTGGCCACTTCACTTCTGTCCTCAAGCCGCACCGGTGCAGGTAACGTAGCAGCAGCTGCCTTCATCTGTGCGCTAATTTTTAGACACCGCATGTGATTCATTGGGCCCTTGGCTTGTTTTTAGATCCGCGTGTCTCTGCAAGAGCTTGCGATGATTCCCTGTTTGGACGCTCGTGCTGTCGCTAGCTGTGTTTGGTTGCCGTAGGTGTGTAGCTGAAGCTCATCTCCTCCGTCCCCTTGTATGTGGTCCCGTGGTACGGATAGATTGAACTATAGTCGCAATAATACAGGTAATGTAGCACTAGCTGCTAGGTGGAGGTGCTAGTTTAATGGGCAGTGATTTTATCTTTATTTATTTGTCTTTTTAACTTGTTTACAGTTCGGCTCTCGCCACAGCAGCTCGAGCGGTACTCGCGCTTTGATCTGCGGTAATACTCTGGCTGGGTTTCGCTGCTAAGCTACATGAGCAGGCCGCTCTTCTGTTCGCTCCCCTGCATGTGATCTGGTGTGCCGTTAAAGACAGCTGGATCATGTACATGACTGAAACACGGCTGCTTTGCTTCGCTGTGCTTCGCTTTATCTTGGCTTTGCTTTGCTGTGCTTTGCCTTGCATCACTCCTCCTCGCTTCGCTTCACCCTGCATCACTCCGCTTCGCTTAGCTTCGCTTGGCTCGGCGGTGCTCTGCGAGGTGTGGTTTAGCTATGGGCACTTAGTGTAGCCTATGGTAAATGTGTATATGCTGTAATCTTGTGGGCCTGCGTTCATTTTAAATGTGTGCACATAGTGGGGTTGGCCCCCCTTAATTTTCTGTTACCTTTACAAGACTGATTTAATATTAAGATTTATTTCCCTATTTTTCCTTTTGTTTGCTTCATTTTAAATTTTGTTTGTTAGGTTATCAACTTGCAATTAATTACAATTACAATTCTCTCGTTGGTTTAGACTTTAGGATTTTTGTTTGCAATACAATTTTGGTAAATTGTCTTGTTTAAGAATTGTTATTTTTGGCAAGTCGAGTTTTGGTACTTTGTTTCTCAAAGTGATTTGTAATTGTGTGGATTTATTTATTTCTAAATTGTTCCTGTGGGTAATTGTTATTTTCACAGGCTTAATTTTGGGTTAATCATTCATTTGAACATTTTGTTTTCCTGCCACGTGTGGCCTTAATTAAATATTTCTATTTTGTTTTCTTGGGATGGTATATGTTGATTTGTGTCCAACCCCACTCATTTTCCCTCTCCTTGCAGGATTGGAGCTTTATGGTGGTGGTTCTGGTGTCCTGGTGGCGGTGTCTCTTTCCTGTGTGCCATGGATCCCATGTTTTTTTTTTTAGTTTTCTTTTGTTGGGGGGCAGGTAGGCCGAGGTAGGCCTGGGCAGTGAAAGATGAAAGGGTCCTGTCTGTACTGTACGGGCCTGCGGCAGACCAATCCAGACGGCTTACGTAGTGCAGGGAGCGTGCGTAGACGTGCACTGCGGAAGTATGATATAGCACTGTTTAGGCTCGAAAAATGTACTAAATGACCTCGTTTCGAATTAATTATGGACGTTACCCGCTCAGGACACTTGGATTACAGCGGACGAGCAGTATGAAGGAAAATAAGCACGTTTTTGTGGACTTTTATGGACCTTTTCCTTCGGGCTCTGTCGTCCCCTGTTAGATGGACGTTTGTTGACAGCGAAAATCACCCCGGACCCTCGGCTGCATTTGAGACATCAAAAAAGTGCTCCAGAGTGTTGCTCAGCATGAGGGTGAGTAGAAAATTAAGGCATATCATTCTTTGGGTGTAATATTCCTTTAAGAAGACAAGAAAGTAGGAAACACTCACCCTGCTCCCCTGGCAAGTATTTATTAGCACTTACCTTAAAGCTGTATCAACTTTGGGTATGGTAGTCGCAGCCCCTGAGTACCAAAACTGATAGAGGGAGCAGCATCTGTGCAAAGCTGAATGTATTTGTTTGAGTTACAACTATGGTATTGGAATGAAATTCATTACCTGGAAGACTGGAAATAAACATTATGCGAGGATGTTACGGCTGCAGATCATCTGCAGAAAGACTGAAAGAAAGAGTTTGCCTGAGGGGTGATTTGAAGGGCATAGTTAAGGTCAGGATGTGCATTTAAAGTGTGTGTCCTATGTGAGTGCATGTGAGTGATATGTATGAGTGTTTGTAAGTTCTCATGGGAATGTGGGTGTGAGAAACATAACATACAAAGAGTTGGAGACATCTCAGAACTCTAGATGTAAACAGTGAGACGTGAAAAACAAATTATCCAAAAGGTTAGAGTTGAACCAAGGTCAGGACACCTGGGACTTTGCATATCTGTGTCCCCACCTGTGCAGTGTAACTCTATGAAGAACATCTAATACTGACATTTGTGACTTAAGGTCATACGTGATGTGTGAACCTCAGGCTAATATGAGAAAAGGCCTTATGCGACTTTGTATGTGGTTAAGACAGTGCATGCAGTAGTACATGTCCACAGCACATCAATCACAGCTGAAGTTCTGTTCCAATCTAAGTCTGCATCAAACCAAGATCTGTCCACATACATGTATGTGGACTCGCTCCACCCCTTTTACCAAGTCTGCACTTTTCTCAGCTTCAATCTCACAATGCAGTTAGCACTGTTCAGCAGGAAAAGCCACAAAAAAGAATAACAACTTTACTTTTGGAGCACTGTTAAAAACAGTTGTTTACAGTGCTTTGACAAACAGTCAAGAGTATTCAGATAGCAAAACACAGAAGTTCAGCACAAGCTCAGTTTTAATCACACAACCTTTACAGAAAAAAATGGTATAATTAACGAAGAGAGCAACAGACACTTCTGGTGTCTTACAGATCAACGGTGGGAGAACATTTCTTGAAACATGAGGAAAACCTAAATCCCAAGAAATGGGCACTACAATCAGGACCACTGAACACAAAAACACTGGAGGCACCAACCTCCATGGGGCCAGAGACACAAAAAAACCACACCAAAAAGCATTAGTCCACACCACACCAATACACAGCAACACAAGAGGAAGTAATGACTCTGTGTGTCTGTGCCCTGAAGAAGATACAAACCAATGTGCATCAGTGCAATCTCCAGTGACTCTTGGCCCCTGAATCAAAAAACCTTTTTTATGTCATAAGAACCCATACAATACAAGAACCCTGCTACATAAAATGAGACCAAAATACAACTGTAAACATAAAATCAGTAAGAAAAAGAAAGGCAATAAAAAGGGTGGGATATCAGCAAACAGGAGAACAAATATAAATAAAAATGACTATAAAAAATATAATAATAATGACATATTAGAACAACAGACATAAGCAGGAGACAAGACATTAAAAAAGGTTATCTATGAAAAGATTAAAAGTTTAAGAAAGGTGAAGCATACATTGGATAAAATCTGAATTAAAAGTAAGTAATGGTAATAATATGTGATTGTGGCAAGATGGTGTTTTATTGTAAAAATGGAAAGAGAGTATCAATAAAGCTAGCTAGGGACTTACACCCCAGGAGAGAAACAGACTGAAGTCTGGCCCAAATTCTAAATCCAGGACACACAGGTAAGTATTGAGGAGGCATGAGATGTGGTTCCAAAAGTATAATTTTATTTTAATTTATCAAAGAAAAGAAAAAAAGAAGCAAATGAAAGAACTGAAGCTGAAAGTGAAAAGAGAAGTGTCAAAGCAATGAAAAAAAAACTAAATAAGTGAATTAAAATGATTCTTTATTACAACACTTTTAAGAAAAGGCCTGGTATAAAAGAATTAAAAGGACAAACTAAAATATGGCTGCTGTCTTGAAAAAAATGAAACCAAATGTGGAGTTGAAGCCCCTAGCTAAGAGGCAGACTATGCTTAAGGAAGGCGTGGAGGTGCTACCCATATACTCACCCTTCAGTGAAACACAACACAGCAGTCCTGAAACAAACAGGTGTAGTCTACATGTGACCCAGTGCTTAAAACTTACATGTAGTAGGTGGAGGGCCCTCACTCTGGGTGCCAAGCCCCCCAGCTAAATGACGCCAACTCTAAAAGAAACAAAACAGAATTAACAGAACAATTGAAACCCAGCAAACTAAAATCACTAAAGAAGTGGTAAAACTAGTGGTGAAACTAAAGAAAACTAAAGGGAACCAAAGAGGACTCAAGGGGAAGCCATGTTCTCTAGGTTGAGTTGTGAGCTATCAAAATTCCTATTGTGGCAACGTTAGGATAGGTATTTACTGTTTGTAACAACCCCACCCCAGGAATTTCACGCAGGGATATATTAGAGGAATTTTAAACCAATAACTGTACACAGGTTCAATACACATATACAGAGGAACTGGAAATGAGATTTAACAATAAGATAAATTACTATTATTTTATATTAAATTATATTTTATGAATTAAGTGTTGTTTCAATATTGAAAGCAAAAACATTACAAAACCAATCATAAAATGGGGGAGATAAAGGGAAGGTGGCTGAGTCTCACCCAGTGCGATGGGTCAAGGAGAGGAATCTTAGTGAGAAAATCAGACTGAAAACACCCTGGGCACATGTGAGGAACTTACACACTCACAGTCTTGTGACTTACTCAAATGGAGCACAGCCACACACTCACACAAGAACCATGGGAGGGAACCACCACCCAGGTCACCAGCACCAACACCAAGCTCAGTCAAGCAAAACTCAAGCAACTAAAAAAGAAGAAAAGAACAAAATATTGGTCATGGAATGAAAAAAACAATCTCTATACAACCAAATCACACAGAACCAAAATAATGTCAGGAAAACATAGTTGAATCATCAACAGCAAGAAACACATATATATATAGTATATATATATATATATATATATATATATATATATATATATATATATATACATATATATATATATATATAAAGATATATATATATATGTATATATATATACACACACATATATATATATATATATATATATATATATATATATATATATATATATATATATATATATATATATATATATATATATATATATATATATACATACATATATATATATATATATATATATATATATATATATATATATATATATATATATATATATATATATATATATATATATATATATATATACATATATACATATATACATATACACACACACATATATATATATATATATACATATACACACACATATATATACACACACATATATACACACACACACATATATATACACACACACACATACATATATATATACATATATATATACCTATACATATATATATACTATATATATATATATATATATATATACATATATATATATATATATATATATACATATATATATATATATATATATATATATATATATATATATATATATATATACATATATACATATATATACATATATACATATATACATATATATACATATATACACATATATACATATATACATACATATATATATATATATATATATATATATATATATATATATATATTTATCTATCAATGCAAATCAAAATCCAAGCAAAGAGGTTAATCCCCAGAATCCATTCATCCCAAATGGAGGAAACAAAGGGATTAAAAAACAAGTCAGCTGCCACAGCCCAGCATTCAAAAGTCCCACCTGTGAGAAGGTCCACTAGCCTTTGGCTAACGACACAGTCAGTGCGGCTCACCCTGCAAGCAAACAGAGCGAGCAAAATCTTGACTGAGCTGCCTCTGTTACCCAAGCTGTTCAAGTGTCCACATAGACCGAGCAACTGTGCTAATAGACTCAGCTTCAGTCAAGTGAGTAGCAGGTAGGCTGGTAGGCCCGCAGGAAGACGGACAGACAACAAAACCAACCTGCAGAGATGCTGTGGATGCATAGCTTTAGCAGGCAGTGAATGCAAGCAGGCAAAGCTTTAATAGGCAGGCAGTATACCAAAGCAGCAATCAGGCGACTGGAGAAGAACAGCAGACTGCAGTCTAGCAAAACAGCAATGGCTTACGGCCCTCCCACCAATCAACCACCCTAACTCCCAGGTGTCTAGCACGTTATGAAAAGGCTGTTTAAATGAGAGCAAAATATTTAAGTTTATAAATACAAACTCTGCTTGGCGTACATACCAATCGGGGGCTTCACATGAAAGAGGGAGAGCAGTGCTTCCTGCTTTAAGGGCTCAGAGCTGCAATGTCACAAAACACAAAACAATGGAGCATGCTGACAGCAACTTGACACAGACAAGGACAAAACTTTCACTGCTGCTATTCTACCTGGATCTGTGTCCAGAAGTGAGACAAGCAGAAGTGACTGAAGCTGTCTACTGGAGAGCAAGAGGGAGCAGAATGGCCTCTGGCTCCCTTTTAGGGAGTGCCCCCAAGCGGTGATAGGCCAGCATTACCATTGGAGGAGAAACTCCTGGGCTCTTCCTGCTACACTATGGAAAGGTTCCAGTGGATCTACCAGGGATGCTTCATTCAGCAGTCAAGTACAGCCAGGATCAGCCAAACATCCTACACACACACCAAGCAGGAGCAAGAGGCCTGGCCTCAGCTCCAGGTGGATTTAATAGGTGGCTAATTGAGAGCAGGGAGGAGGAGGGGAGGGGGACAGAGTATCAGGCTGCATTCAGCAGCAGCAGCCTGTTTCCTTAGCGCTGCTTACCACATTAACATAACATAGAGGATGTAAGAAGAGAAAGGATTTCAAAATAGTAGGAAGTAAAATGACAAGAGCAAGACTGGCAGAAAAAAGCTAAAATGACTGTAAAGCTGAGACAAGAAAGAAAGACGAGAGAAAAGACAACATCACATACATGAAAGTCTATAAAACTGAGTTTTGAATAGTGACTTAAAAGAAGCAACCAACTCTGCATGTTGTATCTCTTCTGGCAGGTTGTTCCAAAGTTGAGGAGCTCTGATGGAGAAAACTTGATCACCTTTAGTTTTGAGCCTCAACTTTGTAACAACCAGAAGGCCTTCATCACCTGAGGATCTGAGGCGGTGAGCTGGCTCATAAGGGATCAGTAGCTCTAAAATATAACCTGGAGCATCTCTCATGAGTGCTTTAAAAGCAATCAATAAACCTTAAGGTCAATTCTAAAACTTACAGGAGGCCAGGGGATGGATGCTAATGTAATGTAATGTAATGTGATGTGATGCCACCTACTAAAACCAGTTAAAAGCCTAGCTGCTGCATTCTTAGCTAGTTGGAGGTGAGAAAGGGATTTCTGATTCAAACCGGTAAGGAGAGAATTGTAGTAGTACAGCCTTGAGGAAATGAAGGCATGGCTTCTTTTTTAGGGTCTGGTGGGTGAGTATTCATTTATTTTTTGAAACTGAAAGAAACAAGACTGGATGATTTTATTGAAATTGAAGTCGATCTGCGTTCAGATGGAGACGCTGGAGACTAATGAAACCGCTGCAGTGTGCATGCCGGTTCAGTAGATGCCGGTGTAGGTCTGCAGAGAGGCAGCGCTGCTACAATACACGTACAAAGAAGAAAAACTTTTCACAAACAACAATGGCGAGTAGATGCACAGAGACACAAGGTGTTTCTTTCTGGACAACAAATCAGTTTGGACAACAAATCTGTCTGCATAACAAACCAAGCACGGTAAGCGGCACACGTTACTCAGTAGACAGCCTAAGCTGTTGTTGTTCCTGGTATGCGCACACAGCCTTCATGTGAAAGAGTACTGTGCATGCGGGGACGTCATTTCACCCTGAAACACTCTGATTCAGGTTTGCACGATGTGCATGGAGAGCATATTCAAAACTTTCTACTCTGGAGCCCGTTTTCCAAAGTTACCGTTTTCAGACAACACAAACAGAGTTTCAATGTAAACCCATGGCCAAAATGCAATGAAAACTTATTGGATCTGACATATTCAGCCCTGTGTAAATGCAGCCTCAGTCTATATATGACTTTGCTCCTCTGTTCATTTGGAACCATGTTGGCCTCCCATCGTTTAGGACAACCAATCCCTGCTTATCTATCAGGTCTTCCAATACTGCTCCATCTTAGTCTTGTGTGTCACTCCCCCAGACTGCACTGTGAGCATTGAAGTCCCCAACCCAAATTACTGGTTTCTCTAAAGTGCTCATCAGTGTGTAATGAGGACACGGGACAGGGTGGACTCGTGGTGAAAAATGTATTGTTTACTTGCCTGACTGGAAGTCACTGACATACACACCAACCTACGGTAAGCGCAAAGCATCATGGGGCATGCAGTCCATTATACCCACTTGTGGTGAGGGCAAGAGGGGTGGGGCATACACACTGCCCCTCCCCTAGATGTGAACTTTTGGTTTCAAAGCAATTTTATTTTTAGCCAGAGAAAGGGAGCCAGACAACGCCACCCTGGGAGTTTCACCCAGGGAAATATTCAAATACAACACTTAAGGCACTCAGGTCCGTTCCACAAAGGAGAGCATGAGACGTGGTTCTTATAAAAATACAAAAATACTTTATTTTCACAAGTCATTAAAATTGATCTCTTTAAAAGAATCACTCGTGCGAAGGGCAGAAAAGGGGCCTAGCAGGGCTGGAGCTTACCATTGGGAGGCCTGGGGATCACAAGGAGGAGGAGAACCTCAAAGAGGGGAGCACCCGGGTCTGTGACACTCGCACACACACACTCACTAGTGAAGAACAAAAAGAAACTCAAAGCCACAGGGTCCACGGCACACAGGGAAAGGACACCGCCACCAGGACACCAGAACCACCACCATATAGCTCCAGTCCTGCAAGGAGAGGGAAAATCAGTGGGGTTGGACACAAATCAAAATATACAATCCCAAAAGAATACAAAAATAGAAATATTTAACTAAGGCCACATGTGGCAGGAAAACAAAATTAAAGAAATAATTAACCCAAAATTAAGCCTGTGAAAACATTTAACCACAGGAACAATTTAGAAATAAATCCACAATATTACAAATCACTTCAAGAAAGTACCAGAACTCAACTTGCCAAAAATAACAATTATTAAACAAGACAATTTACCAAAAATGTATTGCAAACAAAAATCCAAAAGTCTAAACAAACAAGAGAATTCTAATTGTAATTAATTGCAAGTTGATAACCAAACCAACAAACAAAAGAAAAATAAATCAAACAGAAAGAAACTAAGGAAATAAATCCTAATGTTAAATCAGGCTGTGAAGGTAACAGAAAATTAAGGTGGGCCAACCCTGCTACGTGCAAACATTTAAAATGAACGCAGGCCCATCAGATAACAGCACATACACAATTACCAAAGGCTACACTAAATATCTGCAGCTAAGCCACACCACGCAGAGCACCGCCGAGCCGAGCGCAGCTAAGCAAAGCGGAGTAATGCAGGGTGAAGCCAAGCGACGAGAAGCGATGTAAGACAGGCACAGCAAAACAAAAGCCAAGATAAGGCGAAATACAGCGAAGCAAAGCAAAGCAAAGCAAAGCAAAGCAAAGCAAAGCAAAGCAAAGCAGCAGTGATTCAATTGTGCCCACGATCCAGCAGTCTTTAACGGCACAACAGATCACAGCAGGGACGCGGTCAGAAGAGCGGCCTGCTCATGTAGCTTAGCCGCAAAACCCAGCCAGAGTATTACCGTAGATTGAGGCGGCGAGTACCGCTCGAGCTGTTGCGGCGAGAGCCGAACTGTAAACAAGTTAACAAAAAGACAAATCAGATAAAAATCACTGCCCACTAACTAGCACCTCCACCTAGCAGCTAGTGCTACATTACCTGTATTATTGCGGTGATAGTTCAATCTACCTATCCCACGGGATCACATGCAAGGAGACGGAGGAGGGATGAGCTTCAGCTCCACAGCTTCAGCGACCAAACACAGCTAGCGACAGCAAGAGCGTCCAAACGGGAAACCCTGCAAGCTGTAGCAGAGACTTGCGGATCTAAAAACAAGCCAAAGGCCCAATAAATGCGGTGTCTGAGGATTAGCACAAAGACGGAGGCAGCTGCTGCTACGTTACCTGCACCGGTGCGGCTTGAGGGCGGAAGTGAGGCGGCCGAGGAATGGGCGGACCCCAGAGCCAGAGAGAGAGGGGGACCAGAGGGATGGTGCCTGTCTATATAGAGTCCCCTCATGCGCTGATAGGCTAACGAGTGGAGGCAAGAAACAGTCACACAGGAGCAGAGGTGAGAAAGCACCTCCTGCTACACACTACTACACCTCCTCCTTTTAGCTAAAGTCATGCTTCCTCAGATTAGCTTACATGAACATTTAACATTTCTTTATGTTTTCTTTCCTGTTTACAACTTAAACACTTTTGCTTTAGTTTAGCTTTTAACCAACTGCTTAAACAACTTATAAATCTAACGTTTGTATTAACATGAACATTTTACATCTTTTACAAGTCCATCTTTTCAGGAGGTCTAACGACTCGACCAGACCTAGTAATAGTCCCTGTAGGTCTGAGGTGACTCCTGTTTCTTCTTAGAAAACCCCTCTCAGTCTCTACCAGATAAGATCTGGGAGTGTTGGCAGGTCTGATAACTTCTCCTGTAGTTCCTTCAGTTGTAATCCCCACTTTCTGTCCTGGTGTTAGTTTTGGAAGTGATCTGGTACGGTATCTCCGGTTGTACTGTTTTGCCTGCTCACTCCTCCCCTCCTTATCCTTCTGACGAAAGGTTTGCAGATCCGGCCACTTAGAGTCTAACTTGGCCGTGAGTTGAGGTAGAGTGGTGCGGAGGTTTCTTCCCATTAGCAGCTGAGCTGGCGAGAACCCGTGTTCCAGTGGAGTGGCTCTGTACGCCAGCAGCACTCTGTTAAAGTCATTGTCCTTTTTCCACAAATCCTTGATGGTACGAACAGCACGCTCGGCCTCCCTGTTAGCCTGGGGGTACCTGGGGCTGCTCGTGACATGTGTGAAGTGGTACTCCTTTGCGAACTGTTTGAAATGTTCCGAAGAAAACTGCGGCCCGTTATCTGATACCACAGTCTCTGGAGTTCCATGCCTGGCAAAGGCCTCTTTGACAGCTTTGATAGTGACCTCTGCTGAAGTGTGTTTGAGTTGTGCTACTTCAATGTATCTTGAGAAAAAGTCAACTATCACAATGTATTGTTTCTTTGACCACTCAAACAGATCCATTCCAACCTTTTGCCATGGGAGGTCTGGAAGTGGAGCGGACAACATTGGTTCGTGGTTTTGCAGTCTGTATTTCTGACATGTTTCACAATCGTCCACCATCTGACCTATCTGTGCCGAGATACCGGGCCACCATACTGATTCTTTAGCTCTGGCCCTGCATTTGGAAATCCCTTGATGGCCTTCATACAGGCGTTGCAAAATGTCTGTTCTCAGAAGTGGTGAAATCACAAGTCTTTCTCCTTTCATGAGAAGGCCGTGAGCCACATTCATGTCCATCCTGTGTTGCCAGTATGCTTTGACATTTGGATCAAGCATGCACTTCTCTGGCCAACCTGTAAGGCAATAATCCTTTACTTTTCGACACAGTTCATCTTTCTCTTGTGCTGACTTGATCTCCTCCAGTCGTTTGTCTGTTGCAGGGAGACAGGAAACCACAGTGTCCACAAAAACCTCTACCTGTTTTTCCAGATGTAGGTCACCTGCAGAGGGCGGACCCCCCAAGGGAGCGCGTGACAGGGCGTCGGCTGCGATGAGGTTTTTACCTGGAACATGGACGATTTTGAATGAGAAGCGTAGCAACCTAAGACTGAACCTCAGGATGCGCGGAGGAAGGTCGTCCAAACCTCTTGTGCTTAGAAGAGGGACCAGGGGTTTGTGGTCTTTAATCAGCACGAACTGTAATCCCATGAGATATGATGAAAGTCTTTCACACGCCCACGTGACAGCGAGAGCCTCCTTTTCTATTTGCGCATAGCGCCTCTCAGTGTCCGTTAGTCCTCTGGACATGTAGGTCACTGGTCGCCACACACCGTCTGGCTGCTTCTGTGTGAGCACAGCTCCAATGCCGTATGGCGATGCATCTGCAGCAACCCTTGTGTCTGCTGTGTACGAGTACTGAGCAAGCACTTCAGGAGAGCTTAGTATCTCTTTTAGTTTCTGGAACGCTGTTTCGTGCAGCTCTGCCCATACCCACTCGTTTCTTTCTTTATGCAGCTCTTTAAGTGGTATGGTTATTGTAACAAGCTGCAGCATGAACTTGGCGAGGTAATTAGCCATGCCCATGAGACGCCGCACATCTTCTACACACTTTGGCTGTGGCATCTGCTGGATCGCCTTTACCTTGTTTGGGTCAGCTTCAATGCCTTTCACTGAAACTTTGTGTCCAACAAACATGATCTCTGTCTTCGCAAACTCACACTTTTCGTTAAGAGTGAGACCCTCCTGTTGAAACTTTTGGAGCACGCGATGTAGTCTCTGGTCATGCTCCTGTCTGTCTCTGCCGTACACAAGCACATCGTCAGCATGACAGATGACACCCTCAAAGTCCTCCAACACCTGCGACATTCTCCTTTGGAAATGCTCGGGTGCTGATGCTATACCAAAGGGAAGGCGATTGAACTGATACCTCCCAAAAGGCGTGATGAAGGTTGTGAGAGGCCGTGACCCGGGCGTGAGAGGGATTTGCCAAAATCCGGAACGGGCGTCCAATTTTTTTTGAACACCTTAGTTTCTTTCATCATAGCGAGATCCACCGCTGGGAGGATATGGCGTTCTCTTCTCACTGCTGTATTCAAAGGGGTGAGGTCCACACATATTCTCGGTGGCTTCTTGGCTGGTCTGGGAATGACGACGATGCCTGAGCACCACTCTGTAGGCTCTGTGACTTTTGAAATAACTCCCATATCTTCCATTCTATTTAGCTCTTCTCTCACTGCATCTCTGAGGGGAAGTGGGACACGTCGTGGGGCTGAAAGAGCTACAGGTATGGCTCCCTGTTCTAGCTCTATGTGATAAGGTTCTCTCAGCCTGCCTAAGCCTTGGAACACATTTGAGTATACAGCTCTGAAATCTGTATCACTGCTTGTGACTGTGTCCACTCTGTACACTAAACCCAGTGCCTCACAAGCTGGTCTGCTTAACAGTGGCTGAACTAGGCCTGACACCAGATAGACGTTTTGTGATGTACAGCGCTCTTTTACTACCAACTGTGCCTCAAAGCAGCCTTTCACTTTGAGTGGGTAACTGCCTGGCCCTAGAAGCTTCTTTTTGGGTGCCTGCAGCTTACCATCTCTGTCGGGTTTGTACAGTCTCTCTGGAATAGATGTAACGTCTGCCCCCGTGTCTAGTTTAAACTGGACATTTTCCCCATTAAGCTTAACTTTTTCAACCCAGGGCTCTGACCTCTCTGTATCAATTTCTCCCAAAAACACACAATCCTCATTTTCTGTGTCATTTTGGTTTTCTGTGACTTCTTTTATTCCTGCAGCTACACTACTGCGACAAACTGCAGCAAAATGCCCTTTTTTCTGACATTTTCTACACTGCACCTCTCTTGCTGGACAGTCTTTCCATGAGTGTGTGTTCTTACGACCACAGCGGCCGCACTCTTTTTCGACCTGCTTTACTGGCTTTTGTCCCTTCTTTGACTGTTGCCATGTTTGAGTTTTTCCTTTCTTCTCATTTGTTTTGATTGTGTCCATGTTTAGTGTCCTGTCTTCTGCAGAGCTGTTGTGAAGTATTGTTTGCTGCTTCTTCACTGTTTCACTCTGTCTGACTTTTTGTATGGCTTTAGCAAGTATTAACTCTGAGTCCATTTGTAGCTGGTCTGACAGTCTTTTGTCCTTTATTGCAACTACAATTCTGTCCCGAATCAGTTCCTCTTTAAGCACGCCGAATCCACAGTTTTCTGCAAGTTTATGTACAGCTGTGATGAATAATTCTGCACTCTCACCGTCCTGTTGATGTCTGGAGTTGAACTGTGCTCTCTCAAAAATGATGTTGTGTTTTCCCACGTAGTGCTGTTCAAATGCTGCTTTGACTGTGTCATATTTCTTTTTATTTTCTTCAGTCAATGGCAAAACTGCTAAAACGTCATCAGCAGCATCACCCATTGCATACAGAAGGGAATTCACCTGATATTCTTCTGTTTTGCTGTTCAAAGCTGTTGCAACACGGAACCTTTCAAATCTCCTGATCCACTTTGGCCAGTCTGCCGGACATGAAAACTGTACAGTGGCTGCCATCTCTATCGCCAAATCCCTGGTTTCTTCCTCACTTTTGGGATCTGCAGATGATGCGCTGTCACTCTGTTGCTCTGCCTCTGCCGACATGTACCGTGCGGGGCCATACCCTAGCAACACTTAGCGGCTAGCGGCTAGCAATGGAGCGATATGACTCTGTGGTCATTTCTGCTGGGCATTTGCGGTCTAAACTGCACGAAAACTTCTTCCGCCAGTTCTCTATACTGTACCGCAACTGTAAATATCGCGGAGACTTACAGTTCGCCGCTTCTGACACCATGTGTAATGAGGACACGGGACAGGGTGGACTACTGGTGAAAAACGTATTGTTTACTTGCCTGACGGGAAGTCACTGACATATACACCAACCTACGGTAAGCGCAAAGCATCATGGGGCATGCAGTCCATTATACCCACTACAACAATCAGGTTTTGTAGTAGTGGGTGCGCGGAGGCACGTAAACAAACTCTTTAGTTCAGAGGTCGGCACAGCCACACAGCACTGTGTGGAGTGACACAGACTGCAATGGAGGACTAGCCAGAGCGAATCATGATGGAATATTGGTGAAAAACATGAGTTTTTGGACGATTAATGCAGTTTTAGGAGCGGCGATCTATGCCCTACGTGCTACCATTATACGGATGTACGCCGCTCGATTTTGGATCTAAATATCTCCTGAAGCACTGTTTGGGTCAGGAAAGCCTTCTGGGTGAGTATATTGTTCTTCTTCATTCTATAAACAATGTAAAAGCTGCAGGAACCGAACTTATTCTTAAAGTCGGCCTTAAGCTCTTCTTCTGAGATGTCTTTTGCCACATCCTAGATCACCCCCTTTAGTCCCCCTGGCTCCAGGTATAAAGCTCTCCAAATACTTCCCACCAAAGCTGTGTGTTTTGCTAGCCTTGCCTTGCTGCTTGCAGACTTACAAAACACCAGCAACATCCCATTTTCTGACATTTTGACGAGGCGGACCTCCTGAAGTTCTTGTTCAATCACACTTGACAGCTTCAGGGGGCTAGCAGCTCCAAACCTCATTCCCTCATCTTTGATCTTAAGCAATGCTCTATATTCCCCCTCGTTTTTGCGACCTTCAATCTTCCTACTCTTTGCCTGCAGGTCCATGTCACTCTCAGCTGAAGCTTCAATCTCTTGATTTCTCTTTTTCCTTTGCTTTCTACCACTTTCCACTCCCCTCCACTCTTCCACTCCCCTCCACTCTTCCACTCCCCTCCGCTCTCCCCTGGCATGGGCTGGCTTCTGGTAAACAACCTGAACACGGAAACTGCAGTGAGTAGTTAGCTTTTACTCACTGTGATTACTTTAGTCTTGAGTAAAACTGTTCTTTCATTGTTGCTGTGACTGCCTTTCACAGTTCTTAGTCGTTTGTATCTGGATCCACTCCCGCGCCCTAAGTCAAACCAAGTTTGTTTTGCTGTCGTCTTCCTGAATCAAGTCTGCACATGCAGGAACATGGAATAGTCCACTGGATGAGGAGGGAAGGGGGTAGTAGTGTATAGTATTTTCAAGAGTGTGAATTAAGACAAAAACAACCTGCTTTGAATCGAAAAAAAACTTCTCAGTTTGTTTCAATAACCTCTGTTTGCCTACTGTTAAATACGCCCATGACCTGTATATCCAGGGACAGCTGAGGAAACCCGGGCTCTGATTCAATGGCAGGCTGCCAACTAATCCCTGTTCACAGGCAGGTGTGGGTCAGCCCAGAGTGGTTAGGAGTGAGTTATGGCTTGTGTGCTGTTGCTGATTGAAGACATTTTGTGGCTATATCTATGATAGCTGATTTTATATATGCTCCTGTTTTGCCAGGTACTTTGTGACAACTTCAGGCCTGCCTACATCGGTTAGGCAGGTGAAGAAAAAGTGGTGAAACTTAAAAGGATAAGTACAAAGTAATGTCCTGCCTCTGTTTGTAGCAGTTACCAAAATCTATCCTGATACTGTCCTGTCAAAGAAGTGCAGTTTGCAAAAGCCACATAATAAAACAAACAACAAGAATAAATGTAAATATGTTGCATAGCAGGGTTGTGAATATAAAAACTGTATCAGCTGGAAAGTGTTTCTTTTGTCTCAGGAGCTTAGGGACCCACCTACAGGCAAGAGTGGAGGCTGTAAGTGTGACTGCACTGTACTACTGGCAGTGGTACTCAGACATAGATGTAGCACTCCAGGGGCAGCACTCTTATCAGTCTGCCCCTGTTAGTCGCATCCAGTCTGACAGCCACCACAGGTGGCTTAGTTAGCACACCAGCCTCTACCGCCACCCAAGAGGAAGTTAAGGCCAGGCAACCTGCTAAGAAAAGAGCCAGGAAGGGGAATCTGCTGGAGCTTACAAGGGAGAAGGCAGAGAGAGGAGAGGGAGAGGAGGGCATTGGAACAAGAAGAGGAGAGAGTAGAGAGAAATTGGTGAGTTTGTTTGAGAAACTTGTAAATAAATTGTAAATAAACGTAGTTTCTTTTTAAACTCGAGCGATAATTCATTTAAAAATTATCAATATTTTCCAATTATTCAGTAATTTATGTAGTCTTTAACTTTGTCAGACTGTTTGAAACACGCATATACCTATACATAGTTGATATTCCATCACCATTCTCTTTATCTGTCTAACAAACTGAATAGGTCAGAGTCAGAGGAAGTAATTACAAGACATTCATTTTCATGTTGAAATACAGTTTACTGAAGTGAAATATTCTGCTTAATACCTGCATTACTAATTAGAAAATGCATTACTGTTTCAAATTGATGGATTATCACAAACATATTGATGGTAATGCTGTAAATATCAACAACTTATTTTAGTATATGTATTAAAATAAACTAACTTCTGCAATAATATTTTACTGTAATAAACTGATTAAAACTGATTAATAAGAAAATATTTACACTCTGTAGCCTGAACATAACTTCTATCTACGGGTAATGGCATTGCTCTAGACAAGGAGGTAAAATGTCTGGAGCAGATGTCTGGGCAGCAAGCCTCTTGCGAAGGGCATTCCCAGACACGTGCCTCTCAATGTGCTCTTGGTCTGGGCTGTCTCCCTCCAGCTGCTCCTCTTCCAGAATGTCCCCTGCTGCCATCCAAATATTGTGCAGCATGCAGGAGGCCCCAACTACTTCTGGGGCAAACTTGGGGGAGATCTCAAGGGCAAAACCGAAGCTCTGCTCGATGATGTTGCTAGCCTGGAACTTATCTAACTTCAGTCCGACCTGGTAATCAATATTCATAGAGACATGTTTATTCAAATCCATCATTGTAATAATTTAGATGTGTGTTTAATTTTTTTAATAAGCAAATACATGTCCTTGCTTTCAGCAGGCAGCCAAAAGTGACAATGGCCACAGAATACGACAAGCTTGGGTATCCCCCGTCAGCCAACAGAAATTACCCAGTTGGTGAAGAGAGGGCCTGCTGGAACATTGGTTATCTTTGTAGGACCAAGGCATCATGAATGGATTCTGAGTTTCCAATGCACACGTACAGGAAAACACCATTGAGTCACAAATGCCCTGCAAAATTATGGAGGGGAAAAGGCTCCTGTTGATAAACGTTTGCTTTTATGGCTCTCCAGGTGCCTGGATCCTAATGTGGCACCTGAGGATGGCACAAACAGCCCAGTGGAATGCCTCATAGCCAACAAGACATGCAAAGCTGGTACCTCTGCAATTTCCTCTCTCTTGGAGAAATGTACCAGCATGTGCAGGATGCCAATAATTTTGTCACCACCAATGGACTAACCTCACAGAGTTTCACACTGCACAGGGGGACGAGGCAGGGATGCCCACTCTCTCCTGCACTATTCACCCTCTTTATAGAGCCTTTGGCAGCAGCTATAGCCTGCGCCAGAATGTTTGCATTAAGGGAATTCAAACATCCCAAAACCAACATAAGATTAGTCTGTAGGCTGACGACTTTTTACTGTTTCTACAAGACCCTCAATCGTCTCTGCAGGAAACAGTGAGTCTCATTGAGTCATTCTCCAAGATTTCAGAATACTTAATAAACTGGAACAAATCTTCTGTTCTCCCATTACACAACACCAGATGGGATGTAGTATGTCATATATCACCTATCCCCTTATGTTCAGGCCACAACACATATCTGGGCATTAATATTAATATTTCCTCCAGGCTGTCAGAGCTGATCGGACTAATCACTCCTTTGCTTAAAAAAATAGACAGCGACCTCCAGCGCTGGATGAACTTACCACTGTCCATATTAGGAAGAATAGCAACCATTAAAAAATGACAGTACTTCCAAAAATAAACTATCTTTTCTCAATGATTCCAATTCATCCAACTCTTACTTGGTTCAAGGCTTTAGATTCAATGTTCACTAAATTTAATTAGAAAAACAAAACACCAAGGATCAAACTCTCAACTCTGCAAAAAACAAAATTGCAAGGCAGTTTCGATGCTCTGCAATCTACAAATGGACGCATCCAATTCAATCGGATACCAGCTGGTTGAACAAAAAATCTGTGAAGACATACCTTTTTCAGACCTCCCATTCCTCAGTCAAACCATCAAGCATCATCCTTGTTTCAAAGCAAGAACTATCGCCTCAACACTCACAGCCTGGTGGAAATTCCACAAAATAACAAACTCTAACCTTGCACCTTCCAACTTAATTCCAATCTAGCATAACCCTGATTTTCTAAGTAACAAAAAAACACTTCACCTGCACGCCTAGGCTGAAAAAGGTATCACACATCTTAAAGGATAAGTTCGGTTCCTGCAGCTTTCACATTGTTTATAGAATGAAGCAGAACAATGTACTCACCCAGAAGGCTTTCCTGATCCAAACAGTGCTTCGGGAGATATTTAGATCCAAAATCAAGCAGTGGACATCCGTATAATGGTAGCACGTAGGGCATACAGCGCCGCTCCTAAAACTGCATTAATCGTCCAAAAACTCATTAGTTTCCCCAATATTCCATTATAGTCCGTTCGGGCTACTCCTCCACTGTGTCACTCCAGACATGTTGTGTAACTGTGCCGACCTCTGAACTGAAGAAGAAGAATGTATGCCTCCGCGCCTGCGCAGTACTCTCTGGAGCGCTGCCTCCGTGTCCTCCTTTCAATGAGCTCCTCATCTGTATACACTGGCTTAAAACTGGAAGGACACCCATCATATTCAAAGTTCTCCTCCACAAATCTTCATCCGATAGACATTCGTACATTTTGCACAAAACTAGAAGAAGAAAGTTGTTGTGTAGCCGGCGGTCGCCGCTGAAACAATGAGCCGTACTGCGCAGGCGCAGAGCAAGCGCTCTTCTTCTCCAGTTCAGAGGTCGGCACAGTTACACAACATGTCTGGAGTGACACAGACTGTCGCGGAGGAGTAGCCCGAACGGACTATAATGGAATATTGGTGAAACTAATGAGTTTTTGGGCGATTAATACAGTTTTAGGAGCGGCGCTGTATGCCCTACGTGCTACCATTATACGGATGTCCACTGCTTGATTTTGGTTCTAAATATCTCCCGAAGCACTGTTTGGATCAGGAAAGCCTTCTGGGTGAGTATATTGTTCTGCTTCATTCTATAAACAATGTGAAAGCTGCAGGAACCAAACTTATCCTTTAAACATATTTTTCATAATAACAGCGTGGTCCCATTCGGCCTCCTGGTCCAAGAGTTTGGCATCGGAAACAATAGCTTCTTACCATATTTACAAGTCAAATCATCTATCCAATCCAAGATAAATATTAGATCCACTAATCTGTCTCTTCCTCCATCAACCGAGGAGCTTTTAAACATCCTCTCTCCAAAAAACCTTCTTTCTAAGGTATATAGCATAATATTACTACAGACTGACAAATCCATTACATTACCCTCCAATAAATGGGAAGAAGATCTCTCTATTGCTCCTGATGCTGATTTTATGACCAAAAATGCAAATCTCCAGCTCATACAGTATAAAATAATTCACAGAACCCACTTCACTGCACAAAAGTGTCTAAAATGGGTTTTAGGACAGAACTAAGTTCATATTGCACACAGAACTGTCCTGACACCTATATTCACGCCACTTGGCAATGCGCACCTGTTAGACAGTTCTGGATAAAAGTCACAGAGTCTCTATCCTTCATTCTGGAAAGCCACATCCCACTATCTCCCTCACTCTGCTTACTTGGTAATATATCTTCACTTAATTTTTACACAAGCAAAAATAAACTCCTTCTTGTGGCCTTAACCATTGCCACAAAACTATCCTCTTAAACTGGAAATCAAGGAACTCCCGAAATCTAGCCCAGTGGAAAAATCTCCTCTCTGACTAATGTCTCCCTGGAAAACCTGGCTTCCCGGCTAAACAACACTGCAGAGCATCAAGACCACTGGTCGCGTTTTCTTGATTTTTTGCACTGCTAAACCCCCAAGTATTTACATCTCATCTTGCCTTACCTATTAATTAATTTATTTCTTCTACCTGCCAATACCCTCCACACACAGACACACACACACACACACACACACACACACACACACACACACACACACACGCATACACACAATACACAAGCTAGCACTGCCGTTCTGCTCTGTTTCTCTCTTTTCTCTCCTCTACACTTAGAAGTAGCACAGTTCCCTAGGACCCCAAGACGATAAGTATACTCTGGTGATGGGAGTCGGAGGCATCTTTCCATCTAGATACCCATATTTGACCCACTGCCCCATGGGGCCCACTGGCCTGGCGGCCTCCTTATGGGATGCTGGGGTGCTCTGTGGCTTGCCTCCTGTGCCTTCTGGGTCTGTGTATGGTCAGTGGGATCTAGGGGTGGCACTGCTTTCTTCCCGCATTGGCGCCTTGGCCGGCCCTGGGGCTTGGGGTGGGGGGCTCCTCCGTGGAGTGCTTGTGCCTCTCCCTTCCTGCTGTCTGCTCTGCGGCCCCTCCCCTCCTCCTTCCCTCTCACCTGCCCTCCCTCTTGCGAGGGGCTGGGGGCCTCCTGCCGCCTGGGGGTCTACCGCTGGGGCCTGGTTGCCCTCTGGGGAGAGGGCTCTGGCACTGCAGCACGGGGGCCCACCCACCAATTAACAAGCCTGGTGTGGACACCAAGGCCTGGTTGGGGCGGCGCCAGGAGTCATCACAGGGCAGGAGTTTCCAGTGGGGAGAGTCACTTGGTGCCAATTCCGCCTCCCTCGATGGAGTGGGGCCTGGGGTGTTTGTCGGGGACTCGCTGCCCTGGGGGGACTCTTTGTTGTTCCCGTAGGGGGCAGCATCTTGGGGGTGGTCCACATGAGTCTGGTCTTCGGTGGTTGTTGGGTCAGTGGTTCTAGTGTGGCAGTCCGCTGGGGGGCGTGCACAGGTGCCCTGTGGCTCTAAAGAGATGATTGGTCCCATCAGAACATGCTGATTTGGGCACTCGTACACATCTTCTCGCGTCCTGTGACGCATGCTCCTCCATATCTCACCCCTGTGGGCCCACCCCCTTTTATCAAGACCCCACATCTCTGGTGCCCCAGTTTCTTACAGCCTTTACTTCCTGTATGCACTTAGATCAGCACAGCACTTGGACTACTATCTTAAAGGAGACATATCATGCTTGTTTCTCCTTTTCACTATGCCAGACTAGGATGCCTGTAAAGCATTTCTGCCCTCAGTAGTTCCTTCATTGCCCCACAATAGCGTTCTCAAAATCCTCATTTTAGGCCATTATCAAGCTCTCGTTGAAACGCTCGGTTCTCAGACTGACCTACAGTTACCTTGCAACGTCACAGCCCTTTGTGCTCTGATTGGTCAGTTCTATCGGGGGTAGAGCCAGCCTGTCCTTCTTCCTCTACTGTATTTTCCGGCAGGCTCAAAGCAGCGACCGCGTATTGAGTCCCCCTACAGGCCAGAGCTGGTAATGAGTGAGTGTGAGCTAGGGAGCTATATACTGCTGCTGGGTGGATGTGTTCCTGACTGATGGTTGTGGGGCTAACGGACATCACAGAGGAGGAAATGTTTTATCAGATTACTCCAATAAAAAGAAATGTACCTTGTGTCCTCACGACGATTTAAATCTCGCGGTCATCTCGCAATGACCTATTTTCAGAGGCATCAAATCTTGTTCTAGGATATCAGAAAAAATACAATATTTCATTTTTTGAAAATTAAGGGGGTGTAAGGTCTTGTTTTCAAATTTATTATATTATATGTAAGTATTAAATCATGCATCAGCATGATATGTCTCCTTTAAACTAATTACAATACCTGTTTGTCCTCCTCCCAGTTGTCTTGTCTTGTCCTGTCTGTCTGTCACTATTTCCCCTTCTTTCACATTGTGGTGTGGCACGGCCCTCCCCTTCAGCTCACATCAGGGGTTAAATAAAGTTTGATTTGATGGAGTAGCCTGCAGGGAGGGCTGGTGATGGTCACTATAGCAGTGAATCATATTTACTTATCTGTCACTGCTAGAAAAAAATGCAGTGTTCTTTCCAACGCTGCTGTCAGACACAGTGCTCAGCTGTAAAGATAATGTAGACAAGGGGAAAAAGAGAAAAAATAGAAAAAAAAATTGGTTGATGGTTCGGTGGACTACACTGCAGACTGTGGCCAGTGACCTGCTGAATATGCCAGCTGTCACACAATGACATGGGTCTTCTCCATGGGCAGCATCCAGAGTAACATGCTTATGTTGCCCTGGAGTGCCTGACAGCTGCTTTGGCCCAGTATAACTGAGTAACCATGCTTACCACTGGCTAACCGGAATTAGCTGCCATTATTTTCAAGCACTTCTTGTCAGGTCACTTCCTGTTGTAATCATGTCCACTGCTCCCGCTGCTCCCACTGCTCATGCTGCTCCCGCCTCTCTTCCTTGATTGGGCCGTTAAGCATTTAGCTGAGTGAAGTCATTGAACAATGAAAGGCTGGCAAGACGGAGATGCATGATTTCAGAATTAGGCAGGTCCGTCTGCCCTGCAAGGCTAGTGGACCATAAACATCTGAATAATATGTGCAACTGTGGTCACAGAAACATCGTGCTGAGATGGTCTTATAGCCTTAACCTTCAACAAGCTTGTCCACAATTTTCTTTCTAATCTCCTGAGACAACTCTCTCCATAGCACAGTGACTACTTTTCCACCGTTAAATAGGCAGACTGATTACAAGTTTGAAGACACCTGTGATACTAATTACAGGACACATCTTAGTTTAACATGTCCCTATGGTTAAATCATTTTCA
Organism: Scarus forsteni; assembly: GCA_036419115.1. Classification (NCBI taxonomy): domain Eukaryota; kingdom Metazoa; phylum Chordata; class Actinopteri; order Labriformes; family Labridae; genus Scarus; species Scarus forsteni. Next base: position 1,789,175 of record JAZDUH010000413.1, read on the forward strand.
ATGTTTTCATGAGGTATCATCATTTTTGTCCAGGCCAGTTCCCTTATTTTGTTTTTAAAATAATTCTGTTGAACCACAATTCAAAACCAGTATCTGATTTTCATATGTTGACTCTCAGTAAATTTTTATTTTTTATAACTTTTGTCTGTTTCAAGTTATTTCAGTGACCATGTGTGTTTTTCTTTCTTTAATGTATGTCTTTATATCTTCACACATAGGCTACCAGCCTTAGAGGACCAAAGGGCCCAATGGATTCATTTTATTTTTGAATAAATAGGGAATATACCAGCTGCACTTGGCAAAACCCTGGATGTGTGTGCCAGTTAATTCACTTTTGACTGCTTCTTCAACTTCAGTTAGTTTAACATAGGACTGGTGACTACATTTTTCCTATATACGGGCTCAAACCTGATTATGGAAATGTGAGTATTGTAATGCTGTGTAGAGTTTATTATGCTCATTGCTATGAGCTAATGATAACAGCAGGGTGAAGTGAACTAGAGGTAACTGCACAACATAATCGTCAGTGTTCTTTGGCCACCTGGAGTTGCTGCTGCTGTCTTAATCCATAATGAAGTGAAACTGGCACTGCGCCTTGCCTGCAGCACATTTAAAGGCAAGGAGAGGTGTTCATTTGATTGGTGAAAAATACATTCAGCTAAGTTAAACCCACTCAAGCATTCTCTCCTCCCTTTTTGCCACTTGCACTACTGGGAAAGATGGAGGCTTGGGTACACCTTGCTGTGCCGGAATGCGCCATGCACAAAAACTGCAAAATGCCCTGGACACACCCCATTGGCAGGCGCAGGGCTGGTGCACCGCACCTGTGGCTGGTCTATGAAGATCCCTTCCTCTGAGCCCTGCATGATGAGTTTGCGATCCATGGTGAGTAGTTACTTTTGAGTCAGTGTTTTATGTGATCAGCCTGCTGCAGGGTCTGTTTGTTGGAGTCACAGACAAATGGAGTAATGAGGGATGGTCGAGTATAAGTAGGCTTGTAAGCTGATTGAAGGTGTGGCTTGCAACATGGTCCTGCTCCTGAACTTCAGTGAATACATTAACCTCATAAAGTAAAGAAACACAGTATAAATTAAATAAGGTAGAAATTGAAAGTAAGTAATGACATTGCTATGTAAAAGGAAAACAAGGAAAGTCAACAACAGAAGAAAGGAGCTCAAATGAGTAGAGGCTAATTTATAAGAGCAATAAAAAATATTGTGAAAAAAGGCATGATAAAGACCAAACCATACCATATCAAAACAGGCGCAAAGGTACATTTCTAAAAGTGGTTTAAAAGAAGTGTCTGTTTCTCAGGCAGTTGCTTCCAAAGTCGAGGAGCTCTGATGGAAAAATCTTGTTGTGCAAACCCTTTACTTAGTTTCATGAAAACACTCTGTTCTTACTTTCAACCAAAACTGAAACCAAATGCCTGTAGGTCTCAAGGGACTCATGCTTAATAAAGGTATTTCCATGTCCGTGATCAAATGTGTATTGACACGAATAAAAAATTTCTGGATTTCTGTTGGCTTTACAACATGTGGTTTTGACCATTTAATAGACACAAATACTTTCCAAATTTCAAAACGCTTGGTGAATGATTGCTAAGGATGATTATTTAAAATCTTGGAGAAGCCACCATTGAGCCATGAGGCTGGGAGGTGCAAATAGGACAAAACAAATTTACATATTAGAAAACATCTATACACTTAGACAAAAAATCTTTTTCCTTATAAAACCACTTTTAGAATGGACAAAACAAATTCACAAAGTGTTAAACACATTTGCCAGCGCCGAAAACAAATTTACAGTCAGACCTATGGTGGAAGGGGAACCTCCACATGCGAAGTCATCCGGAAGTGACTGCCTTGGGTCAATTTGTTGTTTTGTGGCAGAATGAGCAGTGAGCAGTCTATGAGAGTAAGAAGTTTGGATTTGGATTTCAAGTCACGTTTGAAATCCAAATACAAGCTTATTGACAACACCTGGACGCCTCCCTTCATCTGGTCCATGCAGTTTAAAGTTCCACTGACCATCCATAGGAAAAGCAAAATGTGTGATTTCGCTCAGTTGTGTTCCAAAAAATGGACATAGCAGCTCACAGAAGTAAACACTTGAAACACAAAAAACCCATACATCAATTACAACAAAAAAACAACATAAATTAATTACATTCCCCACTAAGCATGTGTACCATGTTTGGTAAATGTCCAGAAATGAGGTAAGTACCTCAGAAATAAACTTCCTGCTTGTGGTGCAATAGTATGGCAACAGTATGGCACCTAGACCATTAAGGTTTGCAAAATGTGTTACGCATGAAAATACAAAAATGTTTCTCCAAACTCCCACTTGGTGCTGTTGCATTTTAGAGAAAGTGGTCCAGGATACAATTCCAAACTGATGCTCTCAATATTCACTGAATATCTCAGTCAGGTTCAGTGATGTTCTGCAAAATTATGGTAGTTTACATCCGTCAAATGAGAAGTTATATTAATTATTGAAATTTGAGATGTCACAAAAGCTCTGACCTAAAAAACACTGACAAACTCTTGTTTTGGAATTTTAAGGAAGGGTGGTGGGATATTTTAACTACAAACCTATATTTAACCGAACTACATGCCGATATCAAACCTTTTAACTACAGGCCTATATCAAAACTTCTGAAAACAGGTCTATGTTAAAAACAACTACCTAAAAAATTTAAATGCTTTTGACAAAATTAGGATACACTTTAATGTATTTTATAACTATTATCAAAGTATGGTGTTAATAAAACATATTTGTTGGTCACTGATTGGACGCAAAAGGGCACATTTTATTGATTTTTATTCTCCTGACGGATTGACATCAAATATATAAATATTCTAAACACTTTTATTGTGAATCATAATGCGATTGTAAGTGATGATAAGATGCTTTAAATAAAGTAATAAAACTGTTTTATGAGCTGGTTATTGTTCAGTGTAAGTGGTTATTGCTTTTAAGTGAAAAAAATATATAAGGGCAGGTAATGGAAAAAAGCAAAAAACATTTAGATGATCAGTTTTCTTAACATTCACTATTTAAAATAGTGAATGTTAACAAACATTAAACAAATTTGGTCTTTTGCAGACAGTCAGTGATAGGCAAATACTTTGTATTAACACATTATTTCCAAATTCCAAATGCATTATAATGTGCTTGATCATAATTATAAACATGTGATAATTTATAAAAACTTAAAAATACAAAAAGCATTATAAATGATCACAAGTGCTTATTATTATGATTATGCAGCACTCAGAGAACATTAAAGTCTATTACATTCAAGCCTGTAATGCATTTATAATTAATTATAAAGGGGGGGGGGGGGTCTAAGAAAGCGTCACCAGAACATCTTCAAGAGTACAGAAATGTTTAGTGTGCTGGACTTTATATTTTATACCTAAAGAAGGACAGAAATTCCTGAAACATACTAATTCACCCAATTTCACCCTAACCCATGTCAGAATGACACCCAGTATGTTCTGGGAGATTATACCGTTGACTCATGTGTGTTTTACTTTGGTTAGTCTTGCATTGCAGAACTGATTATTTAAGTGAGGAAGCTGCTCTGGCTTGACACAGACGTTCAATAGACAGCGGCTTGCTCACTGCTGTAATGGCACAGTAATAAACACAAGACAAGGGCATTATACAGTCAAGAACATCCTTTTATTCAATCAAGTAAAGGGGTTGCTCTTTCCAAACTGTTTTTTATTATTATTATGGAAAAGAAACTGTAATTAACACATGCATTTCCCCATGGGCTCTGGGGGATGTGCCTTAGGATGGGATGCTGCTCTGGAGGAGATTCGCTGCAGGAGGTGTTACAGGACTAAGGCAGGGGTCTGCCAGTCAGGGGCTCAGTCTACATGACAATACACACAGCCAGCTTTCTACCAAACATCTTAATAAGAAACAAAAGGCAAAAAAAGACGGACGGTTTTGCCACAGGGTGCAACTGGGCTCTTTGTTTGGTGCAGGGGCAGATACTGAAGACAACACACGGGCACACAAACACACTGCTCCATGCAACATGTTGTCTCTTCTATGGCTTCTTATCTGTGCTGGTTTTACTTGTCAAGGTTTGATTTATGCAACAAATCTGCTGCTGGCTTCATGGAAAAAGTGAAACTACAAATATTTGTTTCAGGTCAAAATCTTCAATAAGCTGTGAGTGAAAATGAAATTTTAAGGCGTTCCCGTTTTGTAGTTTTTCAGTTTAGAACATTTTTTTGGAAGCACACCACTTTGGTCATTGCGTTTCTCAAACACATAGGTTTATAATATTAGAGATTCAATGGGAAATCTCTATATGATTGTGCTGAGCCTTTCAGTCTCTTGAGTGGAGAACCCTGTCCGCTTATAAGGTGCTTGAGTTATTTTCAGTTTTTTTAAATAGCTGGTCTCATTCAACCACTAAAAGGTGCTTATTCGAATGTTTTCATACAGCATTTTCCAGCTGCCTAAGATATGCAGTAACAACAACCAAAATAAAAATAATTAAAAAGTAAATCCAAATTCAATAATAAAAAAATAAATAGATGAAAACAAGGATTACAAACAAACCTGACTAGACTAGCCATCCTGCTGGTCACCGCTCCTCACCAGAGTCCAAATCCCCAAATTCCCACTGAGTCTTTTTTCCTCCTCTCCGTCAGAATTTTTTGAATGTTCCCAAGTGAAGACCTCTCCCCTAAAGCTGCCCCCTGTCCTGAGCACAGCCCAGAGCCCTGTGGTGTAACTTGTTCACTTACATTAGCTGTTGAATGGAGAAGCTGAAGAAGATGGGTATGGTAATACAACGTGAAGCGTACAGACAAGAATAACATGTGAGCTAACTGCATTCTGCTCAGACAAAAAAATCTTAGCGTATTCTTTTTTTTCTTTTTTAAAAACCCCACCATTCAGAGAGAGGAAGAAAGGGGGGAGGAGGGAGAGAAGGTTACGCGGCTACAGACTACTCCAGTGTCCAAGAAAGACAGAAGACAAGATACAGAGGAAGAGAAGCAAGACGGAAAATCTTTTTTTTTTTTTTTTTTTTGCCTTTTTATGTGTTTCTTAATTATTCAACAATAAAAAGAACTAAATCACACCAATTTCCTTTAGTACTATGTATACTGCTTTAAAAAAGCTCAAAGAAGAGGAAGAGAAAGATATAGAAGTATGAAGGAGGGGACTTTTTTGGGCACTCAGGATACGAGATGGAATCTGTGAACAAAAGGCACTTTTTAGGGACAACCTTTAAGATGCTCTGAGTCTATAACACTACATCACCAAACAAATATTTATAATCATTTACAGTGGGAGGGTGGGGGGGTGGGGGGTCACTTGATTTGATGAAAGCAGACCAAGTGAAAAAGAGGCCTCTTGTTCCCTCTAGCAGATTTATAACCAATCAGAACTCATCAGGTGACAGACATCTTCAATGATGGATGCTTTTTCAATGCAGCAGGGGAAGATCTCGTCTTTGTTCCACATCAGGATCACTTGGCTACAGGATGATACACTTTAAAAAATGTTTTATTCCATAACTTTTCTTTTTTTGTAAGACTATGACTTTTCTCCAGCTGAGAAGTAAAGGTTGGGGGAAAAATGCCTTTTGTCACAACAACCTTTTCAAACAATTAACCCCTCCCCCCACGCTAAATACAAAAAGAGAAATAGAATAATGCATGTTTTCTTAAATTTGCTTTTATGATAACAATTCATTTTGCTTATTATTATTATTTATGTATAATAGAGATTGAATGTACTTTATTCTTTATGAAAGCACCAGTTTTCATAGTGATATATATTTTATGAGTTGTAAATTGTTCTTTTAGCCCTCCCGCATTCTAAAAACAAATCATTAGAAATGAAGTTTTTGCTTTTTAAAAAAAAGAAAAGCCACAAAGGAAAAAAATTAAATATTTTTCTGAAAACGTAGTTACAAAGACTGGGATTATTTTTAGTTGCTGCACTCGTATTTAGAGTCCCAGAGCATGTGGACTTAAAAAAAAAAAATACATGGAGGGTTTACCCTCTTTTTTTGTGACACCCTTAAACAATTCCTAACAAACAATTCCTCTACCAAGGCATTGCACATGGCTCAATCAACATACATCATTATTTTCAAGAACAATACTTCCCACCACAACAAGAAAGAAAATAACAAAACCTTACCTGTTTTATAATCCTCATCTACATTTTTATCAGTTTATGTTTCCATTGTTATGTTTGCCATGGATATTTTCTTTTCATGTTTAATGCAAGTGTGCATTCAGAGGCTGGTACTTGAGCTCTAATCAGCTGTTTTTGAGATGCTTCCTATGACTGTATAATGTACGCCATGCTTCAAAAAATAACTAGACTGCCACAGAGCTTATCTTGCAAAAAAAGAAAAGTATATATCTATAAATATATATGTGTATTATATATAAAGATGCTTGCAATTATCTAGTGAGCTGTCACCATTTTTTCCCCTCCTGACATAGTTTTTCACCATTCATTATAGCTTATATGTGAGAAAAAAGAACCTGAATTCATGTTTGACAAATTGCATAATGGGAATACAGAGGCACTTCCATAGATTAGAAAAGAAATCACCTTAGCCATCATTACGTCTTTCCCAGTAGAGCTAGTTCTCTTTACAAAGCTGATGAGATGGTCGCCAGTCAGTTGGCCAGCTATGTTGTGTTTCCCTGCAGTGAAGAACGTGGCCAGGCAGTCCAGTTATTTTGTGAGATTGGATGAGTGGTTTCCAATTTTGACTGGAGATAACTGAATCAGTTCGAACATGTACATGTGTGAATGATCTAAAAAAAAAAAAAAAACGATTAAAAGCTTAAAGGCCTCCTCAGATTGTCTATTTTAAGACTTCCCTTATATTTCAGTCACCACTGGGGGACATATTTTCAAAAGTCTGTGTTTAAGAAGTCTGTGCTTAACTAGAAGTGTGTTTCCATCACAGCAATCCTTCCACGGACTTGAAACACTATCTGGTGGTCCATCTAATGTCATGTAAAACAAACACACAAGGTCGGCTGGCATGATTGTTTTAGTGCAGTTTTGATCATTAAGGGCTCATTGACTCACAAGAGGGGAGTGCTGGTGTGTGTATGTGTGTTTCTGGGTGGTTTTACTGTAGCAACTGATATTCTTTACCCGGTCCTGTAAACAAAGACAAAACAGGGTAAACAGATGACCCTCCAACTGCTAGCCTTAGAGACCCTCTCTTCTTCTCAGAAAACAGACAGATATGTCACATACTCTTTTTGCTCCACAGTGTGGCTTTCTCTGCTCTTGGAGCAGGGGCCTCTGGGAGTGTAAACAACAGGGTAAACTTTAGGGAGACGGAAAGAAGAGCTACTCTCTCTTTTACTCCAGGTCCCATCTTCAGCAACCTCCACTCCTCAGTTCTGTTTCTCTATCACTCATAAATCACAACCACCAGTCACCAGTTGTACAGCGGTGAAACAGCAGATATGGCTAGCTTCTTTGTCAAGTCAGTGCTCAGAAAATAAGCTTCCTGTGATTGTCAAACCCTTAATTGTATGGTCATAAAGTACAGCTCACCTGGCACTGGAAAAAACAAACCATCTTCAAATCTGACACCTTGGGTAATAAACATATTGGCTGGTTTGTCAAAAGTTGGATATGGAGATTTACCTTTGGTTGATGGCTCCAAGCCAAGCAATTGAAATAGATGGGATTTATGATATTCAATATTTAAATATCTGCAAACCAGCAGGTATAAGCCTTCCACCAGTTGAGAGTACCACACCATCTTGTCACTCTTGTGTTTTAGAAAGATATTACAATTCTAACTTTATAGTTGCTACTTAGCCATTTCTCTTTACAGATCAGGACAAGCTGTCCAGGCTATAGCTGTATGCAGCATACACATATTAGAGTTGTATCAAACTTCTCATCCAAATCTCAACAATAAATAGAACATCTCTAAAAATGGCTTGTTCATGCTATCCGGTTTTGAATGCACTACTTGACCAAGGTCAGCTAACCACCCTGTTCACACCGCTTTAACATCCCACCTCCCACTGTGTTTCTCTTTAAGGTGCTGTCATTCAAATACAAAACAATTACAAAATAGTACAAATCGAAAAAAGGAATAAATTCAAATAAGAGAACACACAAGAGATAACAAAATCATTCAGCTAAATTACATGAGGGCAACGGGGGGAGCCGGTAGCTGCTGTCAGTGATGCTGAGCTTACACTAGTGTTTTCACTGTGTGAGCTAAAGTGATGTTTGGATATTTGATCAAATATGTTGCAATAGTTTACTGGGCTTCCTGTGTGCATGAAAAACTGTGTGCATGAAAAACACCACCATCACCTTTGACTGTTACAATCTCATTGGTCTGACAGGGTACCCATGTTTGTTTTACTGTTGATACACATGATGCTGGCACGAATTGCATATGTCTGTGAGTGTGTGTCTTATGCTAGGAGCGTAAATTATTAGTCAACTGCAGTTTAGGGTTTGAGGGAATGCAAAGGTGTATGGTATATCTGCGTTTACTTTAAAAACTTGTAATAGACAAGTTTGGTTTACCTCCCATGCCTTGTAGGTAAATAGTGCACATCATTTAGATTAGTGTTAATTGATTCAACTTCTAGTGCAACCTTTTTCAACAAGTTTTGGCATGGTCTCTCTGTAGTTAGTAGTAGGGTCAGGGGACTTTATGGAGTACTTCAGAGGGACAGAAACAATGGTAGATTAGATCTTGATTTGGTGATGACAGACATAACAGTAGCATGGACTGCAGCTTTCAATGAAAACCAGATTGTGCCTTTACTTTAATCAGGCCATTGATTCTTTATGGGTGAAAGCTTTGGAGCTGAAATACTAAATCTGTGTTGTCTTTTTCGGATTGGTTGGTTTAGTTGGCCATCCGTTCACACAATGTGTCCTTACAAAGTTTGAAAAGTTAACCACCTTTTCCTTACTCAGATCCCTCCTGTGTTACTGCTGTAATGAGCTGGTTTCAGGAGGGATGCCTGCTTGCTGCCATTTGTCCCCTCATGTCATCCTTATCCTGGCATCCTTTCGTCCATCCATTCATCTTTCCATCTTTGCTCCAAATGGGTCCTCCCTCTGACTGGATAAATGAGTCAAGAGTTCCTCTGTAAGCATAATGTTGCAGGAAATTCCTGTGTTGCTTGAATATATTTCAGATCAGGTGAAATGTCAGGACCGGTCAGTGAATTGCATTAAGGACAGTTCAAATCCTGTGGGCTAATTCTCCATTTTCTTATTCCGATTGTAAAGAAAAATTTCTAGTTGCTGGTACACAGATCTTGTCAGAGGAACCAAGACTGAAAGAAAAGAGAGAAGGAGAGGGTGATAAATGAGATCATGTCAACATAGTATCTGTTATGATTGCTACATAACTTTAAAATAATAAAAAAAACACCAACATCACCACCACACCAACAAAAACCCAACATTAGTTTGTGTCAAGAGAATTACAGCATTGGTTGGCTGTGGTTTGTTCATACAGCAAAAAAATTTGTAACAGTGCCCTTGCAAAATAGTATTAGAGGGATAATTCAGTATTTGGAAGTGGGGTTGTATGAGTTCCATATGGCCACTAAGTACATGAGATGCAGTAGAAAGTTCTCTCCTCTCCCTCAGTAAGCCACAGTCTGTAAGACTCTGTTACACAGAACTAACCGCAAACAGCCAGTCATACCAGGAACAAAGGGTATTTTCTCCACCTACAAGAACTCACATCAAAAAATAATACCACAGTTTATTAACTTTTAGGAAATATAAAGTTTATGTGGAACTAACCGACTCATGTCAAGTATACCTCCGCGCAGTGCTGCTGCGAGCTGCTGTCACCCCTTTTCCACCAAGCTGGTTCCAGGGCTGGTTCGGAGCTAGAGCCAGACTTAGCACCAGTTCTTTGGTTTTCCACAGACTAAGCACCGGTTGCTGGCTCTCAAAACCGGTGCTTGGCAAGCACCAACTCTTTGCTGGGCCAGCAGAAAGAACCACGTTACGTCGGGGGCTATGCGCTTACATCAGGGGGTGGGGGCGGGATTAGCAGAGTAAAAACACGGAAGAGAGCCATTTTTAAAAAGACGAGGTTGGAGTAAGCGAAAAACAGATTGAAAAGAATATATATACATATATAAAGAATATATAAAGAAAGAATACAGGGACCAGAGGACCGAGCTGGGCCGTAGTGGCAATGGTCGGCCACGTTTTAACAGCCCGCATTACAAAATGCTCGATGCTGTTCTCGGGGACCGACCGGCGTGCAGCGCTACCGGAGCATTGAATTCGGCCACAGCCATGCTGGAGTCTATGCAGGAGGACACAACCATGGAGCAAACCTCCACAGAGCCTGGTAAGTTTATTGTTTTGTTTATTGTTGTTCGCTAGTTGTTATGGGAAACTGGCGTGACGTATACAGACGTATACATTGACGTGCTGACGTAGCTCTCTGGCCGTCACCCGTTTGTGGAAAAGCAAACGGTTCTTAACCGGTTCGCACTTGAACCAATTGTGAACCGGCTCTAGCACCAGCACTAGCACCAGCCCTGGAACCAGCTTGGTGGAAAAGGGGTATGAGAGCTGCTGAATCACTCCGCCTCCCTCTCAGCTGTTGCAAAAGTAACAAGCTTGCGACTTCAGACACCAGTTGTAGCCTTATGTAACTTTTATGAAGTATTGTAATTCTTTTGTTCTGACTCTTAGTGGTGGGAGGAAGAGACTGCGTAGGGAATTAAAAACAAGTGATTATGACAGCAATGATTACGTTCCGTTCACTTTGGAGCCAAGAGGATATCTGTATGAACATTGGATGTCTGTTTGATCCGGAGTTCATAGGAGACAACCTGCTGCAGATGGAGACCGAACAGGCTTTACCACGAGTGCTACTGCTGCCTACTTTAGGATATGTTTGAGTCAGAGGATACTGGTGACTCTCACGCTGTCTGTATCACTCAAACAAACTTTCCTGCTCTTCTGAATCCTGGAGTTTTGTGGACATTCATCATTTTCCTGAAGATGAACTGAAAACATGTCCCAAACCTTGAAGGACCTAATGACAGTTTATCCTCAATGTAAGTAATGATGATCTATCAGAGACAAACAAGCAGAGTAGAGGAGGCTGTTGACCATAACATTGCAAACTATGTGTGTGTTCAGGGGCGTAGAATTGGGTAGGGATGCTAGGGACATGTCCCTATCAATATTATGCCACTACTGCATGATCCCTAACATAAAACATGAGCATAGTATATAACTTAATAACTAAAAAAAAATGCTTATATTTAATGCCAAAGAGATACTTAAAGAGGTTATTTTATTTATCATCCATGTATTATTGTGCATTAAAAGGCAGCAACTGTTTAAGACCAACAATAAAAGTTTGTGGGAAAAAACACAATAAAACCTCAGGTTAATAACATGACTTTATACATTCATATTGTTGGGGAATACACTTACCGGTAGTACTTTTTTGGTTGTGGTTCCATATTTATCAGACTATAACCATATCAACAAACTGTCTGATCAATCTCAAACTGTCCCACTGTTCATGCATCAATATATTTCTGTCAAGGAACAGACAGTAGAGATTTAGAGTATTTTTTTCTGAATGTGATAGTTTGTTTCTTTTATTAGCTCTACATGACATTAAAAACAGTCATAAATGCAAAACACATCAACTTTCAGGGGTGCCATCTTGGTGTGCATTTATGTCCCCCCCAATGTCAAAATCAAACCTACGCCCTTGTGTGTGTTTCTTTCTCTCTCTCTCACACACACGCATACACAACCACTAATGTTGTGTGTTTGCATTGCGTGGCTAGCTGCAGCTCTGTGCAGAGGAATACGTGATGTGGTCGGTTAGTTCCAGATGAATTTTATATTTCCTGAAAGTTAATGCACTTCAAGCATGCATATGTAGTGTAGTCTTATACTGTGGTATTATTTTTTGATCAGAGTTATAGGTGGAGTTTTGTTCTTAGCACAATACTTTCCTGTTTGTGGTTAGTTCTGTGTAACAGGGTCTTACAGACTGTGGCTTACTGAGGGAGAGGAGAGAACTTTCTACTGCATCTAATGTACTTAGTGGCCATATGGAGCTCAAACAATCCCACTTCAAAAATACTGAACTATCCCTTTAAGATAGACTGAGTTAGTGGGATATGAATGCCTCTTAGAAATTATATAAACAAAAGATGACTTAGTGTTCCCCAAACTCTCTTTCAGGCCACATTGTGTGACACACCTGAACCATCCAACTTGTTAAAATGCATTCTCTTTTCCATTTAACCCTAACATCAAAATCTTTTTTCTCCTTTGGGAGCTTCATTGCCATTGAAAAATACATTGGAAAGTTTGATGAAGTTGCAAAGAAGTCTCAGTCTTGACTGATAAGGGTACACTATGGAGACTGAAATAAATTAGAACCACAATGACGGTTGCAAACAAATAACTTTGTGACAAACCTGGACCATCAGAGTTCCAAAATACAGTCAGTCATAGTAGAGGTCCAAGCCACCTGCTCAGCAAGTACCATCAATTTTGTAATTTTCTGGAGTATGGTACGGTAAATTTTCAAATTGGCCAAGCAGCAAAGGGCTCATAATGACTAGCAGCAGCAGGGGGGTTGCAGTCTGGCGCTCCTTGTCACTAGCACCATCTTCACATTGGGTTTCTCTAGCTCAGCATGAGCAGGGAGCAGAAATGGGTCACCATCGCTGTTGTTGGCTGCCCTGCTTGGCCTGCAGGATCTGGCATTGTGGACTTGTGCGCCAACATTCTGCAAGTCAAGCCTTGGAAACTACCCTGAGCCTCTGGGGACATAGGCTTTTGTTTTGTTTGGCTCTAACAGGTCTAATGAATCCCCCCTTTCTGTCTCCTCCACTTCTCAGCTACCCTACTCCCCTGGGCACTGTCCAAGCAGGCCTTGGGTATTGTGACTTCTCTCTTTTTAGTTACTCCACTTCTTTTTTTTTCTGGTGGGTGCTCCTACAAGCACACACAATTCATCTCTTCCCTCTGAACACTCCCTCCAAATCCTTGGCAGCAGACAGTGACCACCCTCTTTTCTTTCCTGTCCTCCCCTCAAGCAGCCTCTTCTCCAATTCAAGATCAACTGGCTATGACATCATGTCTGGTTGCTGGGGGTAACGAGACAGCTGGGCCGTGACTTCTGTAAGGCCTGATTCTCTGTCACTGTATTCCTCCATCTCCTTTCTTCTCCTGCCCACTTGGTGACATTTTTCCTTCTTCACCTGGTTGCAGTTTCTATAAGTTGCCACCAGAGAGCACTCACAGCCCTCTGTTTGCAGCCTGCCCTGGCATGAACACGTTCACTCTTCAGACCAGCTCTTTGTCTAGTGATCCATCATTTCTTGTTGGATCATCAATCTTTCTGTGTCACATTCTAAGAGATGCTTGCAAACTATTTATACAGTGTGTTTTACATTTGCCCATGAAAAGAAAATTATAGGTCAGACATTATGTCTCATACTGCCATCTATGTACTTTAACGCTGGTGTGAAAATTGTTTTTCCCAAACTGTGTTAATTTTGCAGCATTTGTTTTCCTATGGAAATTGAAATGGGCCCTCTAAAACCTAAGCCTGAAAAGGGCATCTTTTTAACATGCATGATATACTCTTTAAGAACTACACCATGACATTTCCACTGAAGTACTTTTTGTCACAAGATTTACTTTTGTTCTCCACAAGGGACACTTTCAGTTATTCAGACCCTGACCTCAACACTACAATGAATTTCTCAGTAGCAAGAGCACTAGTTACATGTCCAAAAATTAGTTATTGCCATCATACCAATTTTTATTTGCTCATGCAGTTTTTCTCAATGTGCTGCATATGACACAAAACATAATCTATAAACAAAGATGAGATGACAAGGAGGACTGGATTAAAAACTGAGAATGTTATGAATAATACAAAATTAAAAGACTCAAGTTGGGATGTGAGGAAAGAGTGGAATACAATGAGCAGTAATCCACAGAGGATCAGTAATGGTAGAAACAAAACACAGGGAAAGTGACGCAATGGAGGGCAGAAACAAGGAAGGGAATCAGCCAAGGAGATCTCAGATGGTTTCCATATGTTGAAGAGTGGAGTGAAGCTGGCTCCAGGTGGGTGTGGTTGGACACTAATGAGAAAAGTGCTACAGTAATAGAGGAGACATACAAATGGCCTAGGGTTGATGGGAAGGAATGCAGATTAAAAACAAAGAAAGAACACCGCAAAGATACAAAGAAAGTAAATGAGGGTGACAGCGGAAAATTTGAACAAGAGATAAACAGTCAAGAAGAAAAGGCATGAAAAAATAAGGAGAAAATGGGTGAAATTTTTAGAAAAGTAAATATGAGGGTCTGCTGCCTGAATGATTTGCCCCATATGTGCCAAATAAACAGCACATATGGTAAAAAAACACAGACACTGTAAAATAAAGATGTCCAAATGCACACACTGATTCTGTGCTGTGGGATGGTGTGAAGAAAACCCAGCAGTAGGTTTAGGGAGGGAGGGAATCAAAAAAGACTTTGGCATACGCCTACACAGTTAATATGTTTTCCAGATTGGACAGGTAATCTCAGTCAAAACAGAAAAGTGTTCTCATCTCAAATAAAGACGAACTGTCACTGCATTTCATTCTAGCCTCATACCTGTGTCTGCTGCGGGATATTCAGAAAGTTGTTGTCCCGTGATCCGATGCCGACAAACCTGTTGGGAGCTGTGGTGCCTGGCGTGGAGTATGCTAAAGAATATGAACACAAAGAAAAGAAAATGTCAGTACAAAGAAAGTAATGTGGCTCTTCAGTATCCTGTTGAAACTTTTAAAATATTTACCCACTGTTAACCTTGTGTGCTACAATGTGGGAAAAATAAAGGATACTGTGAACTTATCGCCGAGTCTAATAGGAGGAAAAAGTCCAAGAAAAAGTCATGTAAATATGATTTAAATGGTTTTGTCCAGACTAAACTGCCAACATACAATATCTCTTGCACTTAAATTGTTAAGATTCTGGTGAGAGAACTATGTATTGTAACAAATAAGCAAAGCTATTTCTTGCTGTTTGCTGTTATGCTAAGCCATGAAGACTGCTGGCATTAGCATCATTTTCAGCATTCACACATAGCACTGGTGACCTTAGCCATAAAACAAACAACAACACATTTAGCCTGCAGAAGCATCATTGATGTTAATATCATACTAAAACAGATAAACAAGCACTTGATATATGCTGTGATATATTATTGAGGTCATCAGAACTCCAGAGAAGCCTTTCATAATGTGGAATGCAAATTTAGATTTCTCTAAGCCATTGAATGCTTTTGATAAACTCAGTTTGAAATGATTGAGCACACCCAAATCCGGACATTAGAGATCAGTCAGGGACATGGAAAAACATCACTGGCATCAAAGTCGCTTATAAATTTAGGGCAGTTTGAGGTACCCTATGGACTCTTGCATTTCAATCACTGTGAGAATCAGGACGCAGTGTGTAGGCCAGTGCATATGTTAATCTGTTTGTGTACAGAGATGATGGACACAGAGGAAAGGGACAGAGGGAAAGCATATCTGGAAATTTATGTGTATGAACACAAACATTATACATCCATGTACTGCTAGTCTTGGAATCACAAACATTAGACATAAAAGACTTAAGAGACACTGACTAAGGGAAAAATGCAAACACTACATCAGAAAGAAAGCTACAAACATTGAAATTAAAATGCTCCATCCAGTGCCCCTCCTATCTCCTCAAGAAGGCCTGCAGGTGATCAGTCATAATCTCTTTACATTTAAAGCACTACCTTCTCTACAAAAATATCACCAAGCAAACAAAACAAATCCATGAATGATCTAAATCACAATAGCCAAAAACCAAGTAACATTCTAACCCCTGATATATGAGTTGTTGTTCTGTTACAACTGGTACATTACTGTGAAGAATTCTTCTGCACGGCATTAAAGGGAGCTTTTGCTTACAGCAACTATTGTTTTGGAGCACCGTTCACAAACTCAATTCACTGCAGTTGGCACCATCAAGTACATAATACCAGTTATATACTGCCGAATTTTAGGAATTAAGAAATAAAATAAAATACAGTAAATTAAAAAGCTTTAGTTGCGAAATCAATGTTTCTTTTAAGCTCTTGATTTCAAATAAAGGTGGCAGACCCTTAAGTTACATTAATTTTTTTGTTTTATTTGTTGTATGGCCATATAAGACTGGTGAATAGCACACCCTACCAGTAGAAACTTTACAGTTGAGGAAGTAAACTAGTTATGGTTTGTACTGTCATACCACTGTTTTGCTAATTTAGTATCAGTTTGTGCACAGGCTTAGAGGACAAAGAACTGGGTAAAACTGCTTTCCCACCAGAAAATGTAGACTGGTTTAACAAGAAGGGCAAGTTAATCTGATGAAGCCTCTTGCAGAACCCTGAGGAGCACATCAGAGTTCCATTTTGTCCACAACTCAATGGACCTCAGTCTGCTGTGAATGTTACAGCTGAGCTCTACTTCACATCATGTGCTGCCCTCCACAGCAATCCAACGGGTTCAAAGAAGGTGGAATGTAGCGTACACAGGATCAATGACTGAATGAAGTTTGAGGAAGATCAATAGCTGGGGTCTGTTAATGGTGAGGTTCAGCTTTTCAGATTTCATTTTTCTCAGTCTCCAGGGTCACTTACACGGAGATGTGGGCGAGGAGAGTCCGCCGTCAGGGGGCGTGCTGTTGGGTTTAGAGTCGGGCATAGGGAGGGGCACTGGGCGGGCCACTGGGGGAGGTGGAGGAAGCAAGAAGGAGCCTGGCATTTTGCTCTGGCCACTCCCGTTTGGCTGCAGACAACACAAACAGGGTCAGGAGGGCGACATGCGACAATCTCCAGACACCGAATGAAAAAGGACGCAGCTGGGGAGGCCAGGTCCAAAACAATTTCCATGACGGAGGGGAAGGCGTGGCAAATGTGGAAGGAGGGGGGGACGGAGGGAGGGAGGGTAGTGGGATACAACAACCAAAGGAATGAAGTATGGGGACGGGACCTTTGATGGAGGTGAGAAAAATAATAATCACCACAGGTTTGATTGGAGTGGGAGCTGGAGCTTGAGGTGAAAAGTTCCACAGGGATGGTTCAATTTGGGTGGAGGAGATGTGGCGCAGGAGAGTGAGCAAATTATTGACTGGGTTTGTCCAGAAGATGGCAAGAAATCAAAACCATGAGAGAATACTCATCTACACAAGCACAACACCATCAACAATACCAACACATAGCTATAGCACCAAACAGCCAAACTTCAACTAAAATCAGAACAGCTAAAGATGAAAACAGAAACACAACAACACAACATATGACTAGTATGCTTGACTGAAGTGTGCTATGACTGGATAACTGCCGTGCTTATGGTTGTAACCTCTGAGGGGTTGAGTGGAGCAAAATAAATAAATAAGGAAAAGAAGTAGGAAAGTCAGGGTCTTTAACAGCAAACGACAAAGTGACATTGACAGGACAATACAAAGATTTGTACACTGGATATAAAAAAATGTCCGTGTTCTTTTTGTGTGTATTCCTGTGAAGGGTGTTTCTGTGTATTTTACTGATCAGCATACAGACCTACTACGCCAAATGCTGAACACTGTCAACCGCAAGGAATGAAATTTAAATAAAATGTGGAAACTTTTCTCTGGCAATGCAGACATCTAATCTCATATGGATTTAAATATTAAGAGCAACCATTAACATTAAACATTAACAAGCCCTGATAACTAATTCTACTTGCAACCTCATTCAGGAATTTAGGCATATACTGTATATGACAAAAGTATGCTACTTCAAAGTCCTGTATGTGTCAACTAAAAACAAATTGATATTATCTACAATAATGTTGCTATTTTTTAGTCAAAATGTTGTGTCTTAAAAATATGATTGGTAAATCTAAAACCCTGAAAATCAATCAAATAACCCTTTGTTTAACCCCATATCATAACAAAATGTTATCCAAAGGCACTGTACAAAAGAGTATTTAGATGCCATACTGTCCACAGTACAATTATTTGATGAACTTTTATCTTATTATTTTTTTTGTCATTTAATTATTTTTTTCTTAATTAGGAAAAGACATTCAAAATAAAGAGCTTTCAAAGTAACCTCATTTCAAGCTCTCTGGCTGCGTAGTATAGTTAAGGGAGATAGTAGTTCAGTGGTTTAGTTGTGTTTTGTAAGTGTTGATTAAGTATACATTTTTGCCATCACTGAAACATTCTTCCAGTTATGTTGTCACGTTGCTTTCTGACTTCGGTGGCCTATTAACTGTAACTTTCGACTGACCTTTCAACATGAATAAATAGTCAGTTTGAATAAATAGAAGTGCTTCCTTACTGACACAATTAGGTGTAGTGTCCAGTACACCTGTGCTTCCTTTTAAACATTTACAATAGAGAAAACACATTTGCTTTGCAGGCCTTACCTGTCCAGCTGCCTGCCCTGAGCCGTCAGCGCAAACAAACTGCACAAACTCCTTCAGGGGATCCTGTCCAGGGTGGTGATGGTAACGGATGGTTGGGTGGGTGAAGTAGGGGCTAGACTGCTGGATGATGGAGGGAGATGGAAAGTGCAGGGCTGAGGCTGAAGCACGGGGACTCCCTGCCGACAGAGACATATAAATCAGAGAAAGTCAAGTGGAGACAGATGCAGAGAAAAAGTGATACGAAAAAAAAATCCCTTTAGCTCTGACACAGCCTTACAGCATGAATAACACATCACAACTGGAACGAGGACATTAATCCAGTTTAAAATGCAGACAATGAAAGGAAATGTGAAGAAGCTGATTTCAAGCTGATAGACATTATGAGACTTGCTCATTATGTGTTATGATTACTCCAGTAAATCCGTACACATTTAAGGAGGAGATTACAGAGGAGATACACATTGCACTTATGTTAACACTTCCAGGGACCGTCTTACTATCACTGTCAACAAAGTTCAGACTTAAATACAGGCAAACACAAAACAAGTAAGATTGTACACAAGTAAAGAGATACTACCCTGTTATTTCAAAACTACAGTCACAAAGCTTTTCAAGGAAAAGGACAGAGAAACTAAGCATCTCATATCAGTCTGTTTTAACAACTGCATGTCTATGAGCTGTTTTGAGGCTGTTATTCTTTGGCACTGGTGCAAATTGGCAACATCAGATTGTAAAGCTGTTTATGTAATTCATTTTTTTTTTTTTTGAAGGGATCGATTTGCACATTCACCCTGTTTGTCTGAACTAATGTTTTTTTGTTTATATGCTCTGGATTCACATATCTGCTGATTTATCTGTTGCATGTGTACGTCATGCGTGATGACAAAAATTTTCAGTAATAAGCCTATAAACAATGCATTCTTTATTTCTCCCAACAGTGGCGTAGATTTTGTGCGGGAAGGGGGAGACCACTTGGTTGAACCCTTACAACAAACACAAAGCTCCCTCTGTCAGACCTATATCCATTACTGAATCTCCTTGATTTTGTATTAGGAGCCTGTTCTCCTCTTAGCTGTGCCAGTCTGACACCCACCCAATCCCATCTCATCTAGGCCCCCAGCTGCCCATGTTGGACTGCCAACACTCTGTGGTGTCTGCATCTTATACATTGTGTGTGCAAGCGTTCTTCATGAGGATGCCAAACGTATTGCACTACCCCCCGGACTGGGCCCTATGCCTCTGAGCCCAGCAACACCTTGCTCCCCTGCCAGGCTTCCTGCTCCCCAGTGGAGCAGTCTCCCAGCTTCTATTAGCCCCCTTCTAATCCCATTAAAGACTGGGTGAGAGCCAGACACTGTGGGGGTATGGGGGTGGCATAGGGGTGTTTAAGATGAGGGAAATCCCTAGATTTTAGTAGTGCTCACCCTTCTTCTGCTATTAAAAATGAATTTTAGTCTCCATTATAAAACTTATCTATAACTATAGTATGTAGTGCAGTTATATGAGACTAACTGAGACATTAAGTCATTATCTGCAGCTAACTCTGTTACTTTAAATATGCCATCCCTGACACAAAAGCCATTTTTAGAACAAATTATAAAGCATGTAACGTATGTCCAATAAGTCCAGCTAATTTTCAGTGATTGAAAGCATCAATAACTGGCATGGGATGTGCACGGCATCAGTGATACTGGGGAGATGAGGTGCTTATGAAGAACCCAGAGGATAGTGGAAGACAAAACCCAGTCACAGCCTGTTCTCTTTGCTGCTACCAAGCAAAAGGTACAGAATTATGTGAATTTGTTAATGTTATTCAAACAGATATACCTGGGTGTCATGATAGTGCCACAGTTTGCTGATTAAGCCCTAAATGTACATATTGTGACTGTTTTTATGATACAACATTAACATTTACTCTGGTCATCTTGGAAAATGCCTTAATGTGGCTGGAGGCACATCCCTTAATCCTTCTGACAGCTTCCATGAATACTCTAACTCCTCTGACTCCTTTGATTGATTTTTGTTGCCATTTTTGTGGTTTTGTTGTCATTGTTGTTATCAGACAAAAAAACATTGCTCATGATACAAAAAGACTTGACCACCAGCACACGAAGAGTGTCGTTTGTGCAGAGTAAGAGCTTGTGTAAAATATGAGACAATTGCAACTGTTTAATCTACAACTTCTGTAATAATGTGCACAAGCAATTTTTGATATAAACGCAGATGTGTTAATGCATGAGTGTGTGTGCATTTGTGGAGACAAGATTTTCTGTGGCTATATCTCAAATGGCATACAATCTGTCAACAACCACACAGGAGGGTTTAATGACATGGTGGTCAACCTCACTGGTTCACATCTGCTCAGCGGCTTAAAGGCTTGTTGATGTGGTTGGACCGAAGCACATGGGTATTTTTTTTCTCAATTGCAAGTATTTGCTGGAAAAATTTACAGACTTGCACTTTTTAAAAACACTTAAAATTCATAATTTGTGATGTAGTAATAAAATAAAGACAGATGTGATTTTTTGACAGAGCCCATTAGACTGTATTTGATATCTGATGTTCTCATGAGGTATTTCAGCCAGGTGGACTAGTCTGGTGGTCCAGTTTGTTTACAACCAGGTGTGCTTGAGAACAAAGGATCGATAAAAGCTCAGCCAGAGGCAAACACTGCAGAGCGCACACTTTTCAGGGCATTTCTTCAGTCATCATGCAGTATGATGTGGACCATAGTCTCATTACCCAAGTCTAGCATCATATCAATCTCCATAGAGGGACCGATATCCTTGTCAAAGAAGTGATGGGCATAATTGATGCTGAATTTAATGCTCTCAAAAAAACATCTATCATTTAAATAACTACAAAAACCCTTAAAAGAAATGAACATGAAGATGTGTTGCCCAAATAGAATTGCTCACTGCCTTGTCAAAGATCAAGCGAGTAGGACGATAGCTTCATCCTCACAAAGTAGGGCACAAAGTTGAATAAACCCAATTGCAACTTTCTCACAGGGCTAGTGTTATTTCATTAAGATTGATTTGATATTGTACTAAATTTATTGTATTAGTGGTAAAATGGACAAATAAAACAAAAAAGGTTACATGAAATAAAAAATACTACATTTGAGTTCTTTCTTTATTGCATAATAGAAAGAGACAAGATGAAATGAAAAGCAGTAGGAACCCCGCCATACACCAGACAGAAACAGAAAAGTCACTGCACCCAGACTCCCATTGATCTCCAATACCAGCCTGAGCTACACCCTACAAGATAAGACCAGACAGAGGTGCCCGCCTATTGGTAATTCCCAGCCATTCTCATCTCCCAAAGACAATGCTCCCACTTCTGCTCCCAGGAGGAGGGGACAAGGGCCCTGGGGAGGTGGGTAGGAGGAGATGGTGAGGGTTGGGGGAGGGAGGGGATGGGGGCTATCAGGGGTATCGGCATCTGGATAGGTCTCACCTGGTCTCACTCCTGCCAGCATTGGCAGTGGGTGGTGGGTGAACGCCATGCGGGGGGACCTCGTCTGGGAGGACAGGGCGCTGAAATCGAATTTCCCCGGCTTCTTAAGTGAACTAGGCGATGACAGTCCTGGCAAAAAGGGGATCAACAAAATGGCAGAACAGAGACGAGGTTTTAATCAAACAAAGCTGCTTTTTGTTTTTTTACTTTGAGCCTACTCAGTAAAAAAAATCAATGAATTAATAAATGAGCTTATTTTAATGTTGATTACAAGATTCAAATGATTATGACTGACTGAAATCAATGGACTTATCAGTTGATTCATTCATTGATTTGTTCAAAGTCTTAACATACAGATGAGTCCTCACAATCTGTCTGTCAAATACTCTGTGTACAGTCACCGAGCTGTACATGTCCTTCTGCCTGGAGGGGGGAGCTAAGGGCAAGTTCTGGTGATAGGCCACGTCCTTAAGCAGCAGGGGTTCAAAGCAAAGGGAACTGCCTAGGGGGAGGGCTGGGAAGGAAGTGAGGCGAGGGAGTAGTGTCAGGAGAGAGGATAGCTGGGAAATGCAACCGCAGTCCAACTATGGTCACCACTGAAGTGTGAGTGAGCCTCACAGCAACGTGTAGTAATTGTGCGTACAATTTAAACAATGGAAGAAGTGTCTTTTTTGGAGATCTAACAAGTCCCCAACCACAGAAATCAACAAACAGTCACACAAACCTATGCAGTCTACATCACAGAATTCTCCAGAGGAAATGGGAGTAAGGATGACTTCCTCTCAGGGGAAGATTACATTATAGCTGCATAAGCCAAAGCATAAATCAACAGAGTATTTTAAATAGTGCCTTTCTGCTCATCTAAAAGGTATATCTATAACTGCCTCAAGACACAAAGCATTTTATGTAAAACGCTTGTTAAACACACATACACATCTGCACAAGCTTTCAGGCCGGGTGGCGAACACCAGGCAGACTGCCAGTGAATGCTGAAGGAAGAACAGTAGAAAGATGGACAGTTTTAAGCAGGAGAGGAGCACTGACAGTAGGGCTGACACACAAAGGCAAACAGATTAAAGAGTCTCCCTCTGTCATTAATGTCAGTTGAGGTGAAAGGCTGTATGAAATATCCCACAGTTTGGTAAGAACAGGCACACTAAATACAGACCAGGCACACCAGCGGACCAGAAACAAGGACAAAAGTGTGAGAGCTACAGATAAAAGAGGCTGTCTTCTGTGATCAAGGCCTTATGTGGTGGACACAGAGGGAATTTATTTTGATATATGGTAATCCACAGTCACAATTTAGACTTCAGGGTTTAAGAAGCAGCGCCAAATGGTGTTTTTGACCTCGAATAAAGTGAACTATTACATTTTTGACCAAGAGTTGGTTTAAAGAATACAATGATCAACAAATATGCTGTGCAAAAGCCCAATAAACCACTAAACAACACTATTTTGACACATATAAAACAAGCACACTCAATTAAAGATGTGGGTGAATTCAACATTGCCCCGATGGAAATAGATATTATGAGCACACATATAAAGTCTAAAAGTGCAGATTTTGAAAACCTTGTTTTTAAATACTGTGCTGGGAAATCTTTTATCACTTTAAAGTCAAAGGCAGCTTTGTGTAGGAAATGATAAATAGAATTAGGTGGGCTCTTACTTTCAGCCAGGCTCATCATGTGACACATAAACACAAGGATGACATCCTGAAAGCACAGTAATATACATTTATGTACTGGATGAATTATGAAACAGCGCATTAACAAAACAAACAAAGGTTTTTCTCATGATCAAAGACACACTGGGTATGAAGATATTGTCGTAATCAAACAATATTCTAATAATATTCATAGACTTGTATTGATGCTGATACAGATTTTCATGTGAGTAAGATGAGCCAATGCTGTTATCCCACAGATTTTGAACTAAGTTAAAGCAGCCAGATAAACAGTTCAAGACCACTTGGATTTGTAATGTAGCATATGCATTACACAGGTAGCAGCAAATCCTGATAAAAGAAACACAAAAGTCTAACTAATGCAGACAACCATTTTTTTCCCTTTGTTTTATAGGGTAGCGGGAAAACCTCCCGAGGAGCAAATAAATAAGTTTGATCAGTAAGGACAGCTGAATTGCACAACCTAGAGGTTAATCTATTATGTATATAATTTAAGAAACATTAAGACTGAAAAATACATCTAGACTGGTTTAAAAGCTAAACAGTGCAAATATTCAGGCTGAGAGTCTGAGAACATGCTCATTAGGTTAATTGTTGACTCTAAATTGCCCTTAGGTATGAGTGTGAGCGTGAATGGTTGTCTGTCTCTCTATGTGGCCATGCGATCAACTGGCAACCGGTTCATTGTGTACCCCGCCTCTTGCCCAATGACAGCTGGGATAGGCTCCAGCCCCGAAAGGGATAAAGGGGTATGGAAGATTGATGAATGATTAAAAGCTTTTTAATACTTTGTTTCTATTCTGTTGTATGCAACTACATTATTATTATGTCTAGGTTTCTCAATATTACATATGTGACTTCTGATTACCACTAAATGGTTGTGCACTGTAAAAGCTTATTTTCTATGACTTCATTCTTCCTGTTTTAATGGTGGAAGTAAAGATAACAGAGCAGCAACACAACATATACACAGAGGTCAGAGGACTGACAAAATTGAACTATGGCTGTCTAAAAATCAGTCAATTGCCTTTTTAATGCTAACGCTTAGACTTAATCCTCAAAAGTCTTTTTCAGCAGCAGCACCTGTGGCTTTGTATGGAGGTACTACTTGAAAGATGACATATTCCTGCCACAATGTTGATCCAACTTTTAAATAAGCATGTCCCTTTTTAGACAGAATAAAATTTGTGTTTATAATAATGTTTTGGCTGATGGCACTGTACAATATGAAACGGAAAAAAACTAAAAATCTTGTAAAAATATCACTCACCATAAAGAGTTGACTGTAGAATTTACAGTAAATAACTGGCAAAAAAGTTGCCAGCTAAGTATTGTAAAATCGCAGTTAATTATTGTAAAAAACTATTATAACAAATTACTGTAATTTTTTTTACAAGTTTCTACTTTGTATAAATTACAGGTAGTTACTGTATTCTTTCTTAGAAAACAGCAATTAAATGTAATATAGTTTACAACTGTTTCTCGTATTCTAATAAATTACAGTAATTACCTGGCAACTAAAGTTGCCAGTAAATACCTGTAAATAAATAATACAGTTGTTGTTGTAAAATGTTTTTACACTTGATAATTTTTTTTACATTAGCTGCTTTGCAAATTATGCAGATTGTGAATGAAACAAATAATAATAGAGTGTCAGAGCTGCTATAAAATACTTTTATTAAAACTTGGGGCATTCTTTTTTTTTAACAGATGTGTAAAAGATGCATGTACAGTAACATGAAGAAAAATGAGAGGGACGGTTCAACGTTTTGTCAAACTAGCCCACTGCCATTGCAATAGGTTAATTGCCTTTATTCGTCAATGCAAGCTGTTTGAGGATCTGTGGAGCAGATGAGAGCTGCTGATCTACCATTATGGACTAATGGAATTTCTTGGTTTCTCTCATGAAACTCATTAAAAACACAATCCAACAACTCCACAACACTCTTGTGGACAAGTTGTGACCTGCACATTCACTGCACTGTGAGATAATAACACAACATTACCACACTTAGTTGTTTTAGAGGTAAATTCATGGAAACTGCTGATGTGCTTCCCCGTCAGTGTCAGGTTTAGAACCAGAATTGTCCATTGGACCCAAAAGCTCAAGAAGAGAGGAAGCCAAAGAAGGTTCAACAGGTTAAATGAACATGAAAAAACACAGGAACATATGTACAAGGTGGCGGGGGCTCGTGGCAGGCACCTGGAAGGAGAGCAGAGGGAAACAAATAGTCCACGAGTCCACAAAAACACAGAGAAGCAAAGACCACAAAAATCATGAGAACGCCCCTGCATGGGACAAGGCTTAGAGCCGAAATACAAAGAGCAGGAATGACTCAGACGGGCGCAAACCAAGGTAAGTAACTCAATACTCCCCGCGCTGAATCCTCCACAGGAGCCGTCTTAAATATGCAGAGTAATCAGGTGAACAGGTTGCAGGTGTGCCAGGAGCAGAGCGGGAGACTCCGCCCCTGAGACAGGCGCAGGGAGAGAAGGGAGAGTGAGGAAGAACCCCATTTACTTAAAACTTAACCGAAAACAACTTTCTCTGCCGACGTCAACATGACCCCAATCCCTGTTCCGAAGCCCAGTGCATAAATGCATGTTACCTTAGCTGTAATGTTGCCTGTTTATCGGAGAAATGTGATGTGAAAACGATGCAGACTGCTCTTGTGCTGAATGCTACATCTGTCTTAGCTAAAGTCATAGAAAAATACCGTCACTGAAACAAATGTTACTCACCAATCCACTGAATTCTTAGCCTTGCTCTGGTGACTACACAGGCTCTGCCATTGCTTCCCTCCTCTGGAAAGTTCTAACCGCTAAAATCCTAATATCAACAGTATTTACCTGTAATACACATAATCTACATGCCAGAACACAGTTGCTGTAAATTTTACAATATTCAACCAGGAAGTTATGCAGCAGGTTACTGTAATTTGTTTTTACCCATAATGCATTGCAGTATACAGTTGAACATTATAAAATGAAAAAACAAGAAAATACTGTAAAATTTTACTGTAGATACTTCAACAATTTGTTACAGTGCTGGTAATGCTATCTAATGTGCTATTCATAAAATCCATCTGATTATTCCCTCTTGGGGTAAATTTAGGCTAAAATGATGAGACGATTATTTCTGATAAACCATTGATGCTGGGCAATTCAGCGCCCACTCCTGAGCAAAAGCTAGAATGTGACAGTGTGCAATTTTAAAGAGGAAAAAAAAGAAGTACATTAGATCATCTGTGCATATGTTGTGCATCTCAGTTGACAAGTGTCATTGTTTTTCTCAGTCTTAACCAATGACAATTTGTAATTTGACTGATAGAAAGAACGTACAAATTTGCAAATCAGTTCAGTAATGTGTGTAGCATCCATTTCTTTGGTTGACAGCATGTCATTGTCCTGGATTGGAGCCAGTCAGTGACAGAGCCATCATGTATCATGAGGACACTTGCAGAACACAATAAAGGGTATATAGAAGTCCAGTTACAGTTTTAAAGATATACAGTTCACATTTACAATATTTGCCTTTGTAATACAGAGGAGACGGTAGCATGAAAAAGAAATACTCAAGAAAACTCCTATAATTTTTTTTCATAATACATGAGAGAAAAAGTTATTTCGGAGGGTAAAGTAGTCATGACCATAGACTGTAAAAAACATGGACATCATGTCGCTGGGCTTGAATTGAAGCCGCCACAAAAACTGCTCCCCCTGGTGACTGGCTGCAGTATAGGTCAAATCTCCGTCTCCCCCATCCACCTGAACGGGCCGTAGTGAAACTTCAAAAAATTAATACACCTTGTAGAAATATTTCTCCCATCCGTATGCTGTGGTGATATGAAAGTATTATTGGGCTGCGTTTTTTCCAAAAGTTTCTTTTTCACCAGTTATTAGAGTTTAAAAATAACCGCAGTTTACGGCAGCTTCACAATGATTGTGTACGGTGTATGCTGGGGAGTTTTGCGACAGTTTACGACAACTACGTCCAGATATGGTCCAGATTCTCTACTGGCTGCACAATGGCGGCGCCCTGACGGGGGATATTATGTCTTCAAAACCGTTAAATAGTAGAAGGCGGAGCCAAGCTATCCAGTTCTTATAATACATCCACGGTCATGACGCATGAACTGTTAAAAAACAGTTGCTTATGTAAAAAAAATCAAAACGACTACAACAAGATTTAAAAAAAAAAAAATGCTGCATTGTGCCTTGTACAGTTTCACTGGAAGGGTTAAGAGAAACTGACTTATTCTAAACTGAATGTGAAAAAATAAAAACTGAGGCCCTACATATTGCATATTCAGTGTATTGCTTAGAGAAAGGCTGTTTGCCTCCTGCACCCTTGTGGCATGTATAGGGTAGACTGCATACCACCACAGAACAACTTCAATTAAAACCATCTTATTATACATAAACAGCCTTAAATTATACATATTGTTTTTAGTATCTGTGATATTCCCTAATTAGTCAGTATCTTGCTGAAATATCTTGTACAACATGGCTCCTCAGTGGAGAGCAGCAAATGAGGCCCAGATGTCCAATGAAAGCTTTGTCTGATAAAGCTAACAGAAGTTACTCTGATCTCTCCCTTAATCTCTGTGTGTGCCAGTGTGCATCCGTATGTGTGTATATGCATGTGTCTGTGACTCTACACACACTCACTTGTTTGTTCTGCATTATTTTTGTGTCCTGCTACTGGCACACTGAACAAGCAGTCTGACAGCCAATTGCTCCCATGACCCACCAGTCTTGCCACGCTAACAAGCTGGCCACCACACAAACTCTCTATCATAGAACTGGTCCCATAGCATGTGCATGCAGTCACCCATAGACCTACACACACATCAATTATACAGTAAAGACAGAAGAAAACTTCAGTCTCTTTTCATCCAGGTCAGCAAAACATAGTGTTCGTTCAAGAGTTGTTTCTCATAACAGACCATTCTGCATTAAGTCAGAACCCAGAAAATCTATATAATGCTATTCTGGTATAAAAAATACAAAACAATTTCACATAGCACTTATTGGCCCCCAACAGTCCACAGGAATTCTCTCACAACATCACAAACACTTTCATGAACCCATACTTGATTTTTCAACTGCGCAGCAGGAGCAAGCAGGCGGACAGAGAAAACACAGCAGAGCAGAAGAGGATACAGCAGACCAAATGATGAATTACATGATCACCTGCTATGCCTCTGAGCTTTTCATTCAGGTAGAAGATCCACTTCAGAGCAGGCACAAGCAGAGGCAGAGGAGGACCATCACAACCCTCCCACCTTCCACCCTCCATCTTTCCTCATCTCTCACTCTCAACACCACCACCACCACCACCAGAACAGATGTCCGCTGTAACCCAGTAGCTCCCTTTGCTGTAGACACATGGAGGCGCCATCTGGACCGGAACGCTGCTCCTCTCCAGATTGGGGAGTGCCTGTGTGTTTATGTGTGTGTGAATGTAAATCAGAGAACGATATTAAATCTTGTTGTGGTGTTTGTGTGTGTGTTTGTGTGTCTACATGCCATTTATACATTTTTGTGTTGGTGAGTAAGCATGTCTTGCAGACAGAAAGAGCCTTGTGCATTGATTACACGCCTAAGTGCCTTTGGTCATGTATGTTTGGTGGGGCATATATGGTTTTTCCTGCCCTGTCTTACAGGCACAGTCCAGTCATGTCTACAGCAGGTGGAACATCACTTAGTGGCTCTGCCCAAACAACTGGATAACAAAGCCACTCAACAAACCTTCACATGCATGGCAGACAGACAGACAGACACACACATACACCTCTGTTTCTCATCCTTTTCTTTCTCTTTCAGGGTTTGACCACAAACTTACAACACACTAGCACACTAAGATGAATGTAGCTTACAGCTCACAGCTTTGTTTGTATGCATGTAGTGCATTACTACAATGTGATGTTTGGATATAATTATGTACATAATAACATGCTTTCAAGTGAATTGTTTATCAGACAGTGTATGCCAGTATAACAGTAATTTAGGCATGCATTTTTTATGCATCGGGGAGATCTTCACCCTTCTACATCTCTGATTTCTTTCACAGTTTTACAACAGCATTGCTAAGCCAGACTGGCAGAGGATGATATGGAGCTACTGTGCAACCAAAAGGCTTTGGTAAACCCACAATGGATAACAGCAGGCATCTGGTAAAAGCACAACCCCACCCAGCTGCAGCACAGCCAGAGAACAAGACACAAGAGAGGGATGAAGAGAAGAAATAAGAACAGCTGAGAAAAGGACGAATGGAAAATGAGCGAGAGGAAGCTCACAGGAATTCAAAACAGACTTAAAAGGAGACAGGAGAAATGTATACCAGTTGAGGGTGGTGTGAACTGAAGAGGAACATGTATACATATACACAGTATAATATTGTTCTAACCATGGTAAGGAAACTGCACTCCATCGCTCTCATGCTTAATCTTCCTCTCCTGCACACTGGCCAAATGGTGCTGCACTGAAAGGCCAAACAGGGGAGAAGGGGAGAGTTAACAATGGGAGAGGACAGAAAAAAATGAGACAAAGAATAACAGAAGAATCGAGAGACAAAGAGAAGGGTTGAGATAATGAAGGGGGAAAAGGGCAATTTAATAATGGGCATTAGGTGAATTAATGTTACAGAGTGCAGCAAATGTCTATTAAAAACTGACATGTCTGCTGACAGAACAAAAATAACTGCATGTGAATGGGAGTGACAGTAAACATAATACAATAAATTAAAAATATATGAACTTAGTCATTTAAAGGAAACCAAAAAGTCAAAACACAAGTGAAGAGACAATGGTCCCTAAATTTGTGTAAATGAAAGCCATCACAATGACCTAAAGTTTTTTTAGAAGAAGAAGTTATTTTAAACAAATAGACACAAATATCTGCTTATAATACACTGGCCAGTTTACCTTACTTTCTGGTAATGTCTATACAGTTCAAGTAGGAAATAAATTAGCTCAATGTTATCTCAATACAAAAATTAAGATTTAATGCAGGAAAATTACAATTGTGAAATTTCTTATTTTAATAAAATTGCCAATAATCAGATCAAGTCTTGTTGATAAAAAGTTACTTCTTAAAAGTGAAATCCATACAGAGTCAAGGTGAAAAGCTTTGGCACACCAAGAACGATTTTTAAAAAACAAGTAGTTATTTTTTCATACCTAACTTACACACTGCAACATAAAGTCACAGGGTGAAATTGCAGCTTTGGTTTTTCAGACTAAGGTCCATCTCTTAAAAGTTTTGCATTCAGTAAGCCCACATCTGACCCAAGTAAGCACCTGTTGTTTGCAAATATGTCACAGTCAAAACGTTCAACCTGGCAGACCCCTTGATATCGAGTGTGTTTCAGAGTTCCCCCTTAGTTCCGTAGAAATCAGAAATATTTGAATGATAATAAATTTAAAGGTGATAAATGGACAAAAGTTCTCCCATCCTTTAAAGTACCAATTTAGTTTCATTTTTAATTAAAATAGGCACTGGTTCACAGCCACTTGATGTGGAGTCCGTTTTGACATATGCAATATATATGTAATTACACAAAGTTTCAAATGTGAACAGAAAAGGTGTCAACAATGACCTTGCAATTTCATACAGTTAATCTGTATTACCCAATGTATAAGGACCTTAAAAATAAAAAATAAGCATT
Source organism: Scarus forsteni (assembly GCA_036419115.1). Classification (NCBI taxonomy): domain Eukaryota; kingdom Metazoa; phylum Chordata; class Actinopteri; order Labriformes; family Labridae; genus Scarus; species Scarus forsteni. The sequence continues at coordinate 1,820,499 of JAZDUH010000413.1, forward strand.
TGGATGTAACACAGTGCTTCTTACAAATGAGTTTTACTAAATTAGCACAACCATGTTCTAGGCTAAACTACTCATCTGTCATATTCTTGTACATTAGCTGTGTTATCAAAATTATTCAAGTCTTTCTTGTCTTCTTATGTAATAAGGAAAGGTTTTCAAATATTAAAACAAAAGTGTCATGATTTTATGGCCTTGCTTCACAAAGTGAAAAAGTTCCGGATAAGGTTTCCAAAGGAAAAGCCTACATAGCTTTATATGGAACACATGCAGTGTGTTACTCTGACAAGCTCAGACATCCCATACACACCATACATACACACACAGAAACCACGTTTTAACCCTTTAAGGCCCAAGACCATAGTTTATAGCCAGAAAAGTCTAATTTTTTGGAGCTGAAATTTTTGTTTCACTTTCTGCTAAAATCCATAAAAATCAAAATGTCCATAAAATTCAACATATAGATTTTTCGTATCTTATTTTACACATTAGGCAACTGATAATCCATTTGAGGACATTTCTTTTATCATTTATGTAATTGTATTCAGATGGGTTTTTTTTTGTAATTTGTTGATCATACTGAGTAGATAGAGGTATTATAAAAGTATGTATCAAATATGATACAATTGGCTTCATAGGGTTAAACTTGATAAACATAAAAGCTGTTTAACTGTTTAACAAAGCAGATTATCCATCTCTCCCACTCTTCATATCTTAAACTCTCATCTCAAAAGTCAAATGTATAGACGATGGATTCTAACTGGTCACTGAACTTAGATAATGGTTTGAGGGGAGGGTTGGATAAGTTGAATTAACAAGGTAGGATTCATATAACAGACCTTTATTTTATAAATAAAAATGAAGAATAACATTTTAAAAATGCATAGTTTAATAATTAGAGCTACCCTTTCGTGTGATGTCTAGAGATATTTTTTGTTAATAATTGGTGCTTTGGCTGACTGATTGAAAGCTTTGCTCTAATTTTACATAATAAACATGCATAAAGATTTCTGTTTTCTCAGCAGAATTTTAAATATATGTACCAGGTGGTATATTTACATTAAATGTCATATTGAGCACTTGGTTTTATTATAGAGACAGATTACCATAGGTTTTGTCCTTAACCCTTTAAGTACCAGCTCAACTGTTTGGCAGAGGTCATCAATAAATTCAGTTCTACTGCTTTAAAAAACAGAACAAATCAAGTCATTGTTTGATACAGTAAGCATTTCAGGGAACAGAGAAAACTACAAACAAACCAAAGAACAGATATTTCTTGATGTTGGAAAAGCTATCAGCTGATTATGTGATGACACTAAAATGCACAAAAATTTGAGACAAAATCAATCACAAATGCTTAAATGATAAATAAAAGCAAAAAAATGACTTTAACTTGATGATATTGACTTTGACAAACATACAAAAAATGCTTTTGATGAATTTCAGATTATATTATTATATAATTATATCTCAGTAAATGGTTAAGTATTCACAACAATAATAATGGTAATTGTAACATTTTACCTTTTAAATCCTACACAATTCTGTCCTAAAACACTGACAAAAACAGACACTTTTTTAACACCTTGAATATTCCTGAATATATTTACCTCTGCCAAACAGCTGAGAGTTAAAGGGTTAAAATGACAAAATCCTAAAACCTCTCTTAGACACAGGGGGAGAGTAAGTGTGGTTTAATAAAATTTTCAGTACCTCAATCATGTTAAAGTTTTCATTCATATTCCAAGTATTGGGCTGGTGGAAATATTAAAATCCTAGTGAGAAAACAAAACCATCAGGATGTTTAATCAGAAAAAAAATATTTCTTTACAATTTAATAAAATTGCCCTGGCTATATGTGTAAATTTCAGCTTAAACCTCGGTTCGTAACAGTAAAGTAGCTTAACAATAAACAAACCCATTCACCTGGATGTGGGTAGGTTTCAAAATGTGAGAGGGGGAGAGGCAGTGATGGAAGAGGGTGTGAAGGAAAGTGGGCACAATGAGCAGGTCAAGTGATGTTGAGAAGGGTAAAGAGGGTGAGCTGCGGCTATTGGCCCATTTCAAGTCGGACAGTCCATGCATTTGGATCAAAAGGCTGGAATGTTTTTCACTGGTATGAGTCTAACAAATCTGAACTGAGTGTTCAGTGTATTTCCAAAGTTTATTGTTGCAAATGGATTTATAATGGTATGTATAGAACAAGTTCACCATTCATCTATTGTTCTGTCTTTATGCTCAGCAATTACAAGTTGTAAGTAGCTTTAAAGGCAAACAAATTATGTATCTTGAAATAGATACATTTCCTAAATGGTCAATCTATTTTGCTGATCTTTAAGCAAAAAAGGTAAGTTTTCAAGGACAGTAAAATTGAATTCAAAGTGTCTTTTTAGAGTAATAAACAAAAATAAAAGCATTGGAGGATCTGCTTTGGTTATTGCCTCCATCAAATCATTTACAATTAAAATCTACTTTTATAATTAGCCACATTTTGCTCCTAAATTGACTTGGACCTCTGCCCAGCATTTGAAAAAACTGATGGGGTATTGGACGTGAGGGGGAACTACCTGCATCCACATCATTAGGCCAACCGCTGGACTGAGAGCTGCTGCCAGCCGCTGGGGAGCGGCCTGAGTAGAAGACATCGTCCACTGGGCTCTCCATTTCACTGTCATCAATGGACTTGCGCTTGTTGGAGCTGAGAGGAAGAAAAAGAGGTTTTTTTTTTCCTTTCCCATTGCACTTTGCATGAAAGCTGATTCTAGATAAAACTACCAGGCAAAGTTTTTCTGGCTTTAATGAGTACACACATCATTTTTCGGACACTGAAGACAAGTGTGTTTTTTAAACAAGTATATGTCTGCATGAAATCAAATATTATACAAATACAAGATATCAACCTTTCATTTTACATCTGTTTTTATAGTAGGCTTCAGCCAAAGGGAACAGCACAAGACAAGTTGAGACAATGAGACAAAACGAGGCCATAATTTGTTCAACATGCTGCATCCATAGTGGCTTGCATTGGAGACTGAGAACAGAGAGTCAGTGCAGTGATGGTGGAACAAATTTATTTGTGTCTGCAGATTCTTATAGTTTGAAACATCTGTGGGGGTTCTGAATAGATAACATTTCACTGCTGATCTAAAATGTTTAAATGTATGGGTGCTCGTGTGTGTATCTGAATGACAGTATGTGTGTGTGGCTTTTGTGCAAGTATAATGCAGGGTCTGTGTTACATTTGTGCCAAGGAAAGATATTCTGTAATGAGTGTAACTACCTCCGTGGGAGACTTGCATAAAGCTCCATTTCAGTCCTGCAGAGTAAGATGAGCAAGAGAGGACGGCAGGGGGAGCAAGCAGAAATTAAGGAGACAAAAGAGATGAGCATAGAGATGATTGCAAAATGGGTAAGAATGAAAGAGATTAGTTGCGTAGAAGAAAAAATCAGGGAGGAAGAAAGAAGAGAGACCTCAATCAAAAAGCTGAGCAAGCTTAGAAGCAAGAGAACAGCAGTGTAAAGAGATTAAAGAATTAACAATGTAGAATACTTGTACAGGGGGAAAATAAAGCAATTAGCATCTGTCTGAAGAAATGTGTATATGCATATGGATGTGTACCTGGTAGAAGGGGTGGAGGTGATGGAGCGCCGTCCTAGGGTCACCTGGTTGATGTTGTAATAGCCAGGGCTGTCCAGGTCAGCCAAAGAAAAGTTGGGGCCAGTCGCTGTTGCAACAGGGGCTGAGTGGGCAATAAAAAAAACAAACAAAGACACTTCATTAAGGAGATCACCAAATTATTAACAGTTTCATACTGTATCATAATCATGGATGAGTTTTTACAAGAGAAGAATGCTGGTGATGGCTATGTAACATTCTTTCAGAAATGCAATAAAAAAATCTATATACGTTTTGTACATCTGACATTTCACCTGAAAACAACTTGTCTGTTCTTTATACACTACAGCTTAATACGTTTAGGATTACAATTGTTTATTTCATTTTATTAATCAATCATTTAAATTTAACATAGAAGGAAGAGAAAATTGACAATCAATCACTCTTTTCTGTAACAAGTCTTATTATTCAATTGCTTTTATTTGCCAGCATTATTCTGATCCTACTTTACAGTAAATATTTGGGTTGTACATTGGCAAGAATATGGCACTACCATATGTACTGCAACACAGGGAGACATGGTATAATAATAGTAATGCAATAATCGCATGATTATAAGTATGTCACTTGGAAAATCATTAATATCGTATACAGAATAGAATTAAGTATTACTGTTCATATTTTTAAAAGAAAACTCAATACCTACCTTTTTAATCTGGCTTTTAGCTGATTGTATTTAATATTATTCTATGTTATATGTTAACTTATTTTAACCCTTTTATTTTGTTTTATGACTACATTTTGGTTCAGATTGTTTATTTGGATATTTATTCTTTGTTAAATGCTTTTCCTTTTATTATCCTATTTTAGCTGATTTTATTATGCACCTGATGTTACACTTTCTCATTTTACCATATTATTTATCTAACTTTTATTCTATACTGCTATATTATTTTATTTATTTATGTATTTAGATATTTATTTATCCTAACCTCTAGTATTTTCAAGTATTTTTAAGTATTATTTTAGTTTTAGCTCCTGTGTTTCCTCATTTTTAATTGAAGATAGCGTTTCTTCAGTCCTCTAATTCTGTTTTCTGTCAGGATTTCCTTTATATGTATTCGTGTGTTTGAGTAAGTGAGTGTGTATATTGAATGTAATTTTGGGGAGGGGGGGATTGTGGGGGTCTTATGTTTTCATTTTATGCAATTATGCAATTTCTGCTTTTTATTCCACTTATTGTTATTTTATTTGATCTTTTTCTTATGTAAAGCACTTTGTATTACAAAGTCCTGTATGAAAAGTGCTATACAAATAAAGTTTGATTGATTGATTAAGAGCAAACATATCATATAAATTTGAAATACAGTTTCTAATCAGTGTTACCAGTGTTAAACTTTATGATAACTCAGTAAAAAAAGACAGAGTCAGTGGCTAGCTCTTGGCTGGAGCCAAATCCTGAATACTTGAAATCACTGACCAACATTAACATTGATTCTGCACTATGAACTATTAATGCAGTATTGCATGGCAAAATATTACTATATATTGGTATCACTATTTTCCCCTCATGAATATGTAATATGAGTTCCATAACAGAGTAACACAAATTTGTTTATGTGCAGACTGATGGAGAGGATTATATCTGCAACTCACTCTGTGATACGCGAACCAGCTCAGCTACGTTCCACACCCCTGAAGTCACAAAGCAGTCCTGGAAGCTCAAGTGGCCTAGATTTAAGGGAAAAAAACAGAGAGAGGGGAATATGTAAGAAACAGGCTCAATGGGTGTATACACCAAATATGCAATAAAATATCAGTGCACACAGACAACCACATATACATGGGACACAAGTATGAAGAAGCAGAAAAACATATGTATGGAAAAATCTGTCCCTCTCTGGAGACAAACGGTGAGCTCATGTGCAGCCAACCATTGGTTTGGATATTATCATGCTTTTTAACTGCTGACATTCCAAACAAACCCCCAATCAGATCTAACAAGTCAGCGTAAGCTCTGCTTAGACAGCTGTCAAATGTATATTATGAGTCTGCATTATGATCGTTTTGCTAATATATGTCCAAATACACATATATGAACTCATTTGTTTGTATTCATCGGACACCCAAAGCTTTACTTTTGATCAAACTTCAAATCCAGTGCTTCTGCTCCCCTTTGTCGAACCTCTCTTCATCTATTCTTCTTTTCTCCTCACCCCTGACTCTCATTTTCACTTAAAACTCGATCACTCCTCCCCTTCCTTCCCTCTATGCTGTCCACAGTTAACCACAGCGGGGACAGCACATGAGGTCAGTGCTCAGCTCAGCAGCAGCCATGTGGTTCCCATCTTCCAATAACGTCAGTGTGATTTATGAGTGGCCCACCACAATCCCAGTGCAGCGCCCAAACTACAGTATCATCAGCTCGACTTACCATAATAAACTTCCATCCAACTCTGCAAGGGCAATTTTGCACACAGAGGAGTCTATATGGTTGTGTCCATGTACAGTATGCACATGTGAACTAGTGTATGTACAGGTGGAATGAATGTCTCATCAACTCAGAGAAGAGACATTTTATCATCATCATCATTTGCAGTCTTACCATTTGGTGGGGGCTTGACGTCTGTTTCTCCTTGCTGGTTTGAGTTGTCTGATTGTCCTGATTGTTCTGAAAGAAAGGAGAAAAGTAAGATGAAAGATTATTGCTCAGCTGGACAAATGTCTGGATACTACCATAGGTGAGGCAGTCAGTTTGGATCAGATAGAACCCTTCAGGTCTTTTATTCTTTTATTACACACAGACAAAAGTAAGATCAAAATCAAGATGGGCATATTCCCCTCTGTTTAAAATTTAGATAAAGGTCATGAAAAAGCACACCAAAAGGTTGGTATCCTTATTTTTGTGACTGAAGTTGCTTGGACAAATCAACACAGAGTAATTCTGTAAGCAGGGCTTTGTGTCTTTCAGTTCTTATTGATTTTTTCTTACAAACCACTTTTATTTTTCTCTCTGCAATTTTTCTAAGGGATATCTTTACACTAACAGCATATATACTCAAAATATTTGTAAAAAAAAAGTTGACACAATTTGAAACACTTGAAGTTAATCAAAGTGTTTTGGGACCCTGCTAACCCCTGCAGAGGAGAAAGGCACTTGCAAAAGTTACATACGTGTTCTGAGCAATTTGCATCACATTTGCCTCCATAAAGAAACTTTTTTTTAAATACATTTTTCTTAGAATATTTATTTCTTCAAGGACTTGGCTCTGACATGCTTATTTATTAAGTAAATGCCTTTAAAAGAGAAAAATATTTAAAGCGCTGCATTTCACACAAAAACCTCCTTCACTACTCTGCTTACTTGAACTTTGAGGGGTAAAAGTAAAATGCTCACTTTGGGCTCTGAGATATTTTTAGGTTTTACTTTCTATGTCTGATTTACCTTTTTATCTTTCAGTGCAAGCTGGCAGATAGTTGTCTGCTTCAGCAAGTTTTGTTTGGCCTGCCAGCCGCAAAACTTTCTTCACATGTGTAATGTAGTGTTACCCAGTTTTATGGTTGTATCATATACACAATTCAGGCAAATTGCCCCAAAGCACTGAAGCTTTCGGGCCAGCCTGGGCCAGTACCACAACCCAGAACGGCCTAATTTTGGGTGGCATTAAAGGACAACATGCCAACAAATGTGTGTGATGCCAAAACTAAGGAGACAAAGAAGCACAAACAAATCATATCCACTCCATTCTGGGCCATAAGGAAAAGAGAAAACACACCAGGATAACGTTTCTCTTTTTCCCATAACCACTTTCCCTCAATCTGCAGTGTTTGAGTCCTTTTTTGTGTCTTTCTCTCTCGATTTCTCCCACACTTGTTCTGTCTCCGCTTCTCTTTTTCTACCGTGCTGTGGCTCTGTGGAATCCTGGCAGCCATCTTAGTCCTTGGCAGCCATCTTAACTTTGGCGGTACCATGCATTCCTAGTAGCTGACGGCACACCCACACAAACACACACCAACACACACACTCACTAGCACACATGCTTGCAAACACACTCTCTCATATCCAGAACCAATAGTCTTCAAAATAAAAAAGACCTACAGAGGATATCAAATTCAAATGCTGTATGGACAAAACTACATAGATGTTTATCTGCAATCATGTGCAAGTTGTGTTCGACGTTCTGATTACACGAGAATGCATATGTTGTTAGAAATAAGAAATAACACACAACTATAAGTAAAGAACAGGTTAATAAATGCATGTGACTATAACAGTGCATAAAGGGACATTATATAAGGAAAAGTGAGTAAATTTGTACCCTAAAGTCTTTCTAACTGCTACTGTGTTCAACTTAACAATTGGCATCTTGACTACACAAAAAATAAATCTGTTAAACCTTTTAAACCAGTTTCACTTACAGAAATCTTTCATTCTCTATATAATCCTTTCCAGCAAAATATCAGTGGCTCGAATGACAACAGGGTTTGCAAACTACAGTCAAGGCGTGTATCCTTGCAGTGCTTGTTATCAATTCATAACCAATGTAGTCGAAAGCAGCTGACAAACCAATGTCAGCTGTTTTTTTTTTTGCTATGCACCCAAGGCTTGTAGTTGAAAACAGTTCTTCTGAAAGAGCACCATGACAAAGTAAATGGACTGGAGCTTATATTGCACTTTTCAAGTCTTTGACTACTGAAGCTGCTTTACACCGCAGGTCACACTTATCCATTCACACCCATTCTCTCTCACATTCACTGATGGTTCTGAGTTTCTTTGTTAGTTATCTATCAGTATCTCTTAGCACATTCTCACCTTTTCATGCCCAGTTACACGCCACAGACGTAGCGGTGGGAGCAACTTGGAGTTAAGTGTCTTGCTGAAGGACACATCGCCATGTGTCACCCAGAGTTGGGCTTGAACCTGCAACCTCCCAACCTCACTGACCAAGCGCACTATCCAACTGCACCACCTCTCCCCGAATCAAAATCAAGAGCCATCTGGAACTGTTGACGTCAGCGTTGTAAACAACAATGCTAGAGATGAAAATGAACTGCCTTGTTTTCTTGAGGGAAAATGTTTCCTGCTCTTCAAATACTATCAGACCTTTTTTGACTATGAAGTCATACTTTCTGGGTGTTTTTTTGGTGGGATTAAAAACTATACAGCTTTTAAAAAGCTTCATGGATGGTATGAAGGGAAGCAAGAGTTAGTTCTTGTAATCTGGCAACAGTAAGCTCTGAAACTGTTGAGAGCACTTCCAGTGAACACAGGACCTTAAATATCTCAAGTGTACTAAAGTTCTGATGTGTTGGGCCATCAGTTTCAATAAAGATAACACTAGTCTTCTAGCAGAAGCTTAATGTGTTGTTTTGAGTTCATACTTTTGGCGTTACACAGACCTAGTGCCCTAAAGGATATGCAAGTAATTCAGTTTAAAACAGTAGAAAAAAAAGTTTATCAGAGTATTATTTTTTTTAAAGTTTTTTGTATTTACCTGACCTGCACATTAATCAAAAAGAAGTAATGCAAATAATCCTTTTTCTTCAACAATTAAATAACATTAACATTAAATAAGAGTTGGGTTTTTTTTTTCAATTTTAATGTGTTTGATTCGAACTGGTTGTGTTGTTGATCAAATTTACTAACTCTGATTAATAAGATTTTTTTCTTTTTTGAGAAATGGTTTGATCAAAAAATAGTTCCCAATCCATTCTAGCTATATGATCCTTTCTTGGTATGCCGAAAGGAACTGTAGGCAGCATGAAAGAATGTTAAATGTAATGTACATATATGAAAATTATTTCAGGTTTTCTCCTCTAATTTTTTGATATTCTGGTATATCTTTTTCAGGGAACAAAACCCAGACATAGTACTCTGTAAGGTCAACTCCTTACTGGCCCAACATAAGAGTTGCTATGGTTCTTTTCATATGTTGCCAAGGAAGGAAAAGTGAGCAATTTTTTTTTCCTGCTTTTTTACAATATAGATTTACCATGGTTTAAATATCACTGTGATTATCAACAACTATAGATCTTCCCAAAATATAAAATAAAAGAGAACCTTGCCTCATGAAACATCACACACTTTAAAACTAGTTCTTATTTGTTAGTACAACACTGCAACAACACCAACTTAAGTTAATTGAACAATGAAGTCATAATTGATGTAAAAGAAGTGAATAAGAGAGGGACTATGAACATGTTTCAATTTTTCTAATTGTCTTTAGCCACTTTTTTCAAACTTTTACCATTTTTAGAGGCAATGAAAAGCTCTCTTTCGGTTGTATGATATCCATGTCATTATGAGTAAGACTATAAGAAATTATAGTGATACATTTATTTTTATATTATTATTTATAATAATTATACTTTATATATATATTTATACTTTATATATATTTATACAGGATAACATGTTTTGGAAATAAAAAAGGCTTTGTCACTTACATTTCAAGTTAAACAAGAAAAGCGGATGTTAGGGAAGACCTACTTGTCAATGGCAGTGCAAATTTAGGAGCACCACAACACTGGTGGCCTTAGGGTCCACTGTAAATAGTTTCCATAAGCAGTAAATATGAACAGAAAGGATGAGTGAGCAGACCTCTCTGAATGAATGCATCATCATAACTGACTGTTACTTTCGCAGTTGGTTAACTGTGCTGAACAAGTTGCTGTAGTATTCAGTCACTGTCTAGAAAAGATAGCATCATAGCATCATGAGCACACAGCAGCTATCTACCTGCTGCTTTTCAGCTGACACTATTATTACCAGCTGAGAGGGAAGGCAGAGAAGAATGTGAGAAAATAAGGGAGGGACAGCTCCTGGCCACACACAAAGCAAATTGATCTAAATAAGGAACATGTCTTCCAATACATACTCAGCATGTCGAGCATCCTTTCCTCTACCAGTATGGAAAAACAGTCCGTAAGCTACACACTGAGCTAGATTCTCAAAAGAATTGCAATGCTTTTTGCAACTCTTAAACCTGTGCAAAGGACAGAAAAAAATAGCACGATCCTCAAAGCATACGCAAAGGTTGAAATGCACACTGAACCCAAACTGCACTGCTGCTCCTCACTGCGCCGGTCCAGTTTGCATGCATGTAAATTATGGAATATTCATAAATTCAGCGCAGAATTACCCCTTTCCTATGCAAATGAGCCACGTTGCAAATACCACCTAATCCTGAAGACCAGTGCTAATTGTCACATGCAGTTTAGCGGTGCAAATTACTGCCTTAAAAGACCCGTATATTAAATCCGTGCAATTTCTCTTTCTCCCTCTCTCACTCTCTCTCTCTCGTTAAAAATGATTGCGTATTGCACTGAGTTGGTGGTAACTGTGGAGCACAGCCTATATAAGGGCTGTCAGGACTCTCTGGTAATTATGGCAGCAATGGTTGTAGCAGGCAAAGGCACCGTGGCAAGTGAGATGGCAGGCGCGCACAAGAGAGGATTTATCGCAGGAGAGTATCACTTTTTGATTCAAATGACGATGAAATCATTTGCCTACTGTGTTTGTTGCTGTGAATATTCCACCTTTTTAAGTAAACATGAAAAATGTGTCTAAATACAGTCAGTTAAAAAACCCTATGACCCCCATGACCACTTTTTGATCATTTTAGTTGTATTTTCTGCATTTGTTTTGGCTGTTTCAATAACAAAGGCTAAACGAAATACAAAAAACAAACGGGATGAAAAACAGAAAAAGATGACAACAACGGACACTTATGGACATGTGGTCCTTTGACCCCTTTGAATCACTTTGTGGTCATAATAAATAATTTGAAGTTTTTTCTTAAGGGGCACAAATACTTTGACATTCATACACTTGGTGGCTGTGTCTCAGGAGGTAAGGGTTGTCCGCTAAATGCTGAGTGCTTCAGTAATACCCAAACAAACCAGAGAAATAAATGAACTGATGTTCTCATCCTGTCAATAGTAATTCAGTGGTAGGTAAGAGTGGGCTTTATGTTGACCTAAAGACAGGACCACAGACAGCTCTGCTGTAATGTAAATAGATCAGTATAAAAGATTCAGGACCATTGACAGCTCTGTGTCGACTTGTATGAATATATATTATTTACTTATCATATATTCATATTATTATTTAAGATCATCAGGACAATATAATAAATAATAAATAAATCAACATATAAAGCCTTAACTATTTCTGGAAACACTGAATACGACACAAAACTTGAATGCCAAACAAGGTCATCATAAATTACAGTTATTTTTCTTTCCTGCCTCTTAATTGCCATCATTTGGCAGGCGGCTCGGGCTTACTGCCCCCCCCTGCAACAGAAGCATTTCTGGCCTCGAGAGAGAGAGAGAGAGAGCAATCCTACTCATGGCCCCATCATCTCTGCATGACTCGCCTGCATGTGTGCTCTCAAGCCCAAATTTTTTTTTTTTTTTTTGACCTGCTAAAGCACCTACGCTGACGTGAGCTACTTGCTATAGCTGCAAGTTCGCGTCTTGTACCTCGCTGTTACTGCTTACTGTTCTTGTGCGGTTGTTTGTTTTTACTGCTCAGTGTAAAGGAGACGTCTGCAGGGACAAAGCCACCATGCCACAGGAATTATTGCAGAGTCACAAAGTGTGCTCAGATGCCAAACTGCGTGGGTATGTTTGCGCTTGCACATCATTAGAGCAAATTCTTTTGAGGGTAAGGCGCTAAAACAGTTAGCTATTTCTGCACAAATGATGGCACTATTATCATGAGCAGTTCATTTTTTGTGGATCTGGCCCACCTAGTACATATAGAGAGACTGTATTGTAACAGAACTGTGTGAGTTCAACAAGGAAATCATATTTCACTGACTCTGTGTTTCTATGGAACTGAGCATACTGGTCTTGAGCAGTGACCAGTTTTGACCATATTCAGAATGTGGTGACAACATGAGAAGAAAAATCTGGTCATTATAGTTTTCCTCTAAACACTGAAAAATACCAGTTTCCCAGTTTCTGGTCAGAGCATATTATTTGAACAGGTGTTTGTGAGGTTTGCAAACTGTTGCAGTATGTTGTCAGCTACCAGGACAAGGCACATGACAAAGTATCCCGGTGCTTTATGGAATTGTTAAGGTTGAAAAACCAGTTTAAAAAAACACACACAACCCCCCCCCCCCTTTATATATATCTTTATATTGTGTGGCACAACACTACTGGTATTTTTAATGAAATATTGTGATATTTTAATATCCAACAATTTAAAGAAAATGCACAAATTTAAAGGGTTCTTTATAATACTCTGAAAAAAGTATTGAGGTATTGCCCTACCATTACTAATGTTATACAGTTTTAAATATTTAATTGACACACATGTATCATATGCAAATGATCACCAAATACTTGCCAATACAAACCCATAGTGTTTCAATGAACAAACACAGACCAAGGACTGTTTAAAGGAAAATGCCAAATCATTACCAGGATACTAAGGTCCATATCAACACAGACACTGAAGGCAATATATTTTAATCAGTCAAAAATTGCCTAGGCTAATTACAGTGCACACATTATGCAGCCTAGAAATTACTGATCACAAGAGCTTTATCACAACAGAAAATAAGTTGTGAACTGTGGACACAGTTAGTCTGCACAATGAGTTGTTCATATAGATTAGATTAGATTGTACTTTATTAATCCCTTAGAGAAGACTCCCTCAGGGAAATTATGATAAAAAAAATATGGACAGGATTATGTCAGAACGAGACAAATTGCTAAATTTAAATGTATTCTAGTCTACCCTGGTGGCTAAGAGAAAGGCCTATAAATTGTAAGAAATATAAACAATGGTGCAAAACATTTTCACCACACATACATTTTAAAATAGTGCATATTGGTTTATTTATTTAGGTCACTGTTTTTTATAGAATATACAGTAAATCATGTTTTACCTAGTAACAGTACTTAAACGTTTATCTCCCTAATCAGAACTTAATTCCTAATTTTTTTTTTTCTCTGGAAAAAAAATGACAAGACACAACTCCATAACATGGATAAATGCATGCATGCTGAGAAAAGGCATGCTTATTTAAGTAACATACTCTTCTCCTTTACTGCAATAAACTTGGACCTTTGTCCTGTGCTCATTATAAAGGCTTGTATCAGGACATAACAAAATGGTGGGTGGGTATAGGAAAACTGCAGAAGCATTTACTGACATGTTTGAGTGTGTAAGTAGAAAACATAGGAAAACATGCCTCTAAAAGACAATCATACTCTTACACATTGGCAAACACACACACCCAGAAACACACACACACAAATTAATACACTGATGAATCACCCTTATCTGCAGCACACAGTTGCCCCAAGGTCCCCTGCACACACCCTGCCAGAGATAATAGACTATAGGCACACACAGGTCATCAAATAATCATGCTATCACTGTCATCACATACTCAAAAACACACAAACAGACACACACAAATGCACACAGACACCCAGAGTTCATTTCATGTCTTGTTCAGTGTACGGTCACTGTGAATATAAAAAAGTTAACACAGACTATACATTTATTACACTCTAGATACAGAAAGAGCTTAAAACCTCACACCCAGGCTAATGTACACACACTCAGAATCACACTTACTTAATCACTCCGTCAATCATATACTCAACCTAAAGACATCGCAAGGCGGTACATTCAAACAAACATGCATTTGAGTGAAAATCAAAAAGAAACGCTTCAGTGTAAATAACTTACACATTCTTGTTGCCTTGGTTTAAAGCAGCCATTGTCAATTATAATAAACTAATTTGCTGCAAATGCATTCATATACATGTGCACACTGCTCACATGGGCACTCATACTTTTTTTCATTTAGAAAACAGCTTTCAGTGTTTGTTTGTTCATCACAAGCACACATCAGCACTCAGACCCTCCGTGATCTAATTTGCACCAAGGTTTTCAGTTTATTTTCTCTCACAGCACTGTAGACAGTAAGGACCACATCATTGGTCTAACATCAGGGATAAAAATTAGAAGCTCTGGATGTTTGACTCAATAACTGTTGCAAGGGTGAATCAGTCAAGCACATAAATATGTTGGAGAAGGTGTTGTTTTGAGTCATCTTTTCTTTGTCATGAGCACAAACATATTTAAAAAGACACAATGCTTGATGTAAAGAGCTCTACTGACTGACTATTCTGTTCATGTATATTACAAAACCTGGGTTTGAATTTCATTCCTTCTCTCTAAATAGACTATCTTCCACGATCAGTATTAACTCAAGCTTTTCACTACAATGACTGAGAAGAATCTGTGTCTTTCTCTTCCTTTGAGGTTAAGGATACTTTACTCTTCAAGTCAGAAGCAAAATGCAAGTTTGCATTAGGGATGCAACAATTGGTTACTAAAGTTGACACAATTCTACAACACAAACAGATTCCCAGTTACAGATTTAATTGTCAAATAGTTGTTCAATCATATCATCCCAAATATCTTGTGCAATGTGCAGACATAACTGTGCGTTCACACCAAAAGAGGCAAAAGCGGCCAAAGCGGCAAGCACGCCCGAGAAAGCCGACAGCGGCCAAAGAGGCCAAATATTTTTGCCGCTTTGGCCGCTCGTCACGTGACTGACGTCAACGTAGAATCTTGCTTGTCATTTAAAGGAGCCGCGCAGCGGACTTCTTCACAGCAGCAGCTGCTTGCTGTTGTTCAACTTCAGCTTAAAACATAGCATGAACATAACGTAAAATCACCATCTAATCAGTCACGAGCGGATTGACAGGCAGGAAGCAATTTACAAAGGAGATAATATTGATTTATCCACGACGTCAAACTTTTACAGTGTTGAATATACTAAAATCTTGTGGTGGAAAGGAGCGCGTTTTTGCACAGTGTGTGTTCGTGTGTGTGTGTGACATGCTCTTCTGTCTCTCCCTCATCTTCCCTGCTCTCCTCTCCCTCCACCGGACCTTCATCAAGGTTGGAGGTGGAAGGACACTCCTCCAAGAATGGGTCCAAAAAACCCATCACGGAGGCATACTGCCACACACGGCCCACACCTCCAGCAGACCCACTTCTCCTCCTGTCTTTCTCTCTCCTCCTTGCTGTAGTGGTCCCTCAGACCGATCCATTTTTCTGCATTCTTCCGCTAATAGAGAGAGAACAGACGATTTTTGCTCTTTTAAATGGCGCCGCTTTTCAAATTCTGCTGATAAAATGCTTTGTTGTGCAGTGTGTCATCCATGACTCGAGACGCCGGAACTAGGAACCGAAGTTACATGAGTTGTCCTTTCGGGCCCTTTAAGTCGAAGGACATCTCTACTCTGATTGGTTGCCACCGTTTGCCGCTGAACTGCGTCATAGCTAATTACCATAAAGTTGAGCGAGGCTCAACTTCTCATCTGGGGCCGCTTTTGACGCTCTAGCCGCTTTAGCCGCTCAGGACGCTTTGGCCGCTCAGGACGCCGGGCTCTCATTGAAAATGTATTAACTTCCGGCGTTGTTGCCGCTTTGGCCGCTTTTGCCTCTTTTGGTGTGAACGCACAGTAAGAGTTCGGAGTCTCACTCTCCTTACTATCTTTGTTGAGAGCAGTGTCAGCAAAAAGTGACTTCAGAGCAACATGTGATCAGATGTAGAGGGTGCTGATTTGGCAGATAGGATAGCAACAATGCATATACCATGAATAATGCTGCAAATCCAAGTTCAGTTCCCGCCTGAGGCCTGTTTGCTGCTCATCCCCCACTACTCTCTCTCCCCTTTTTTAGATTTATCCACTGTCTCTCCCTTCTAAAAGAAGGCAGAACCCTCTCTCCACCACCACAACCAAAAAGAAAACAGCTTTGCATAACCGCATCATTGTCAGAGGGCACTATTGAGACATATTTGTCTGTATTATTGCCAAAGTTGCAGAATTAAGGGGGCTAAAGCTGTTGCTAATTTCAGAGCTAATACCTTTAACGACCATGCAGCGTAAAGACCCAACAGCCTGCCTTTGATATAGGACAGAGGAGACTGGACAGATTGGTGTTCACACAGACTGAAACTAAATGTTCATTCTGCTTTTCTTACAGGCAGAGATCATGTGCAGATAGTGCAGTAATCAGAAGGTTGCAGGTTTGAAATATATGCAAAATATCCTTGGGCAAGACACTTAACCCCAAGTTGCTCCCACTGCATGCTAAATGGACATGAAAGGGCATGAAAGTATTAACTGATGCCGGTAGACAAATTACATAGAGACTTTCCAACCATCAGTGAATAGATGTCAGATGAATGGGTGTGAAGGTGTGACCTGTAGTGTCAAGCTGCTTTGAGTAGTCAGAGATTAGAAAAGCACTATAGCTCAAGTCTATTTACCATTTATACAATCTCACTCATCTATGATATTGTTTCTTTATGTACTAGAGCATGTCGTACTATACAAGCATCAAAGGAGACTCTCTTAACATAACTTTTCACAAAATAATAAACAATGATTAACCCTAAAAAGACCAAAGTTGTAGTCATGCAGTAACATTTCAAGCATTTAAATTTTTAGTTCCTCATTCCCAAACATTCCTGAAACACATCCAGCCCCTTAACTTCTCCTCCTACACTCCTTTTTACCACAAAGTATATATAAATCTCTCACAGTATTGGCATACAAACTGTGGTTACCATGTGTCATAGTAAAGCATAAGCTGTGTTCGAAATTGCTCACTATCACGGATATAGTGCACTATATAGTGTGTTCGCCATTTTGTAGTGTTGTTCAAATTCCCAGCAGTAAATGCCATTCACTATATAGTGCACTACAAAATACCCACAAAGCACAGCAAAAGTGAGTGTACATAGGATGTACCCTATATTGTACTCCTGTATACCAAAATGCAATACGGCCATGTTTTTCCATAGAAGAAGAAGAGAGAGAAGGCTGTTAGGCGCTGCTTTTATTCATAGATGTAAAAAAAGTTGAAGTGTCTTTAGCATGTTCATAGCGTAGTTCTTTTACATATTTTAGGGGCTGTAAATGGCTTCAAAATTTGGTACTTATCCCCCAGAGTGCCCGGTTTCTTTGCGTGATTTTTGGCACGCCCACTTCTGTCAAAGGAATGCCATCTACTGACGCTATGACGTTTAGAAAATTTCAGTGTAGTGTCCGAAATGTCGTTCGGTCATTCCCTATGTAGTCCACTATTTCATTTACACTACATAGGGAATAGTGAGTGAGTGAATGAGTGGACAATTTAGAAATCAGCTAAAGTCATCTACAGTAAATGAGCACTACTTATGTTAAAACAAGAGAGAGGTATAGCTTCAATTAAAAGTTTAACTTAAGATTTATAGCTTCATGAGCTTTGTCAAATATGTGAGTTAATAAACAATAATTATTATAATAGCTGTAATAATGATAATATAATGACAATGACAGTAACTATTTGCTTATTGGTATAATTATTACAGTTACTACTGCTAACATTATAAAAGCTATTTGACATAGATTACACAAAAATAGGAATGCAGGCAATTAAAAGATCAGCAAAATTATAACATTTAAAAAATCTGACTTGTCCAGTAATTGAGCCAATAGCTGATGATTCATGACAGAAAAAATAATTAGTTTTATCCCTAGTTTGCATATACTACATGTGATGAGCTGTTTGACGCTCACGCTCATATCTAAAGGCAATTTAGAGTCACCAATTAACTTAATGAGCATGTTTTTGGTCTGTGGGAGGAAGCCGGAGTGCCCGGAGAGAACCCATGCATGCACAGGAAGAACATGCAAACTTCCCACATACAGCCCCTGTCCAACTCGGGAATTGACCTGGGAACCTTCTTGCTGTGAGGCACGTGCACTACCTGCTGTGCCACCGTGCCGCCTAAAGTCGAATTAATACAATAATATAAAACTGATGAGTTGATAATGCATGATGTAATTGCTGTTGGGTCATAAGGACTTCTTTCCAGTTTCATTGTTTTATTGTTATTTTTTCATGAAACAGTGGTGTCGGTCATGTTGGTTACACATTTTTGACCAATTAAAATAACCAAAAACAATTTCTTACCAGAAAAATAATATACTAATTCATTAATTGTTAGTTTTTTTTTCATTTCTTGAAATGTAATTATTTTGGATATGAGAGGTTTGTTCCCAACAGCAATAACATATTGTTAACAATGCTAATGTATCCTGCCTATTGCTATGATTCTATATCAGTTTTGAGTGTTCAGGAGAAAAAGGTCAGAAGAACAGTAGAAGTTCAAAAAGGTTGTACTGGAGGATGCCTTAACTGTAGGTACCTTCAGGATTCATTTGTGAGGAGGTTAAATTCCTGTCGGAGTGTTGTAAAAGGTTTTAATACTCCATCCCGAAACAAATCCCCCGGCACCCTTATCCCTTCATTAAACCAGGACTTCCTGAGAAGGGTGTCTTGTTTATACTGAGTTTAGGATTTGGCCAAATCCCTGCACATGCATGGAGACAAAGGTCAAATTTAAGGCTATGTTAACATGGAGACTCTCTGACTTAAAACACAAACGCTGCTACAACAAATGTACAAAGGAGAAAAACTTTTCACAAACAACAATGGTGAGTGGACGCACAAAGACACAGGAGTTTCTTGTCTGGACAACAAATCCGTCTGGATACTTTAATATGGATAACAAACCAAGCTCCAGCCCAACTCTTGCAGTATGTAACCCTGAAAGGGATGGATGGTGAAGATAATGGATGGATGGATTTTTCTCAGGACAATATCATGATCTGTCTGTAAATCAAACAATGTTCAAGCTCTATAAGTAACGTTGCCTCTTTAGCCAAGGGAAATATTGCACAGCTAGCTAAAAAAGAGAGAGGATTTGACATCATTGGCTCTGGCATTTGGTAAATGGCACTGAAATGAAGCACTGAATTTGTTTTAACTTGCTTTGACATACCACGTGTTGATAATGGTCCTATATTGGTACAGGATTTTGATACTTACCCCTACTTATGAGCTGTTAGTATGGTATGTATGGTATGGTATGGTGGGACATTTTTCAAGATGTTCTGCTGCTACCTGTTTTGGCCAGGACACTACTGCAAAGTGCGATTTTTATTCTCAATGAGGTTCCCCTGGTTAAATAAAGTTTAAAGAAACAAAACAAAAGATAATCTAAGATCCCCTTTACCCTCATTCAGGAGTTACAGAAGACACTATGGACAACATGAACCTTTGCATCTCTAAACATAAATGTTTTCCAACTTCTTTTTGAACTAAATGACTATGATTCCAATTCTTCCAAATTAAAAGCTTTATTGCACATTTTAAAAGTAAACTACAAATTATATTTATCACTGCCAACTATTCACTGTGGTTTATCTTCAGGCAAAATGAATTAACTTTGCATTGATTCATCTTCTTCTCCTTTTCTCTCTCATTGGTGGTTTATGATGTCATGGTGCACATAGAAGCTGCAGTAAAAGCCGTAAAATGTCACAAGCAAGTCCACAAGTAAAGACTATTGAATGTCAACTACAAAATGTACAAAAATGTTCCATGTAATAAACTGAGAATTTTGAAAATTTTAAAACCTTTAATTCTAAAAACCCAATTTAAAATTGTTAAAGACTTTAATGATCTGCATGAGTCCTGGTTGCATCTTAAAGGAAGACATGAGACAACCTTGTCTTACTTGAAATCTCTGTTGATGAGCCTACTGGCAGCAGAAGAGTGAGGCAACAAAAATTTACTATCAGATGGGAAGAGAATGCAAGCCATGTATATACACAAGCAACTGCACAGATTTGTCTTTCAGTAAACTGTGGCTTCAGCAGAAAGCCCATGAGCCCTTTGACTGTCTCCATTCCCCTATATACAGCATAATTTCAGGATGTGAACTGGACCCTGAAAACGGTCCAGTTCACAGTCAAACTTTACATGCCTCCTCCTCTGACTGTACCACTGTTCTCGCTTTTCCGCCTCATAATGCCCCCGCTTCTTCCTTTTCACACTTGTATGTTCCTAAGCTTCCCTGACTTCAGTCTGATATACAAGATTCTGCATTAAGGTGAACAAATCTAAACCCACTCATCTTTGGCTTAGACTATGGTTATTTAAGGGTTGATATAAGGATATATATCTTGGTATAAGATGCAGATGTGGTCTAGGGCCCATGTATCTCTGTAGTGGGAAAAAAGCTTGACTGGATGGTGGTGCTCATGTAAAAGGAGACCTACACACATATATTGAATAAATTATTCCATGTATGCACAGTTTAATAATGGTAGAAGATGGATGTAAACCAGATGCTGCACGGCTACTGACTGACATATTTAAATATACTGTACATGTATGTTTGAGCTTGAGTGTGTGTGGTTGCACAGTCTCACCCCCTCTCTCCACTCCCACCTCCCATCCACCAGCCTCTGGATAAAGAAACCAAACAGCCTCCCCAATTGGGTTTCACTTAAGAGGTTTATCGGTATGTTGCTAAACATTCTGACCTTTTTTTTAATCTTTAATGCGCTTAAAATGTTCCAAACCCTCCTAATCCCCACGGCTATCCCACACAGATGTTCACTCGGCTCTTTTATTGGACTTCATTTCAATCTCTTTTTTCTTCTCCTTCTTCACCTCCTCCATCTCCTCCTTCATCCTCTACACATTTTTCATCTACTTCCTCTGTGATCATGTTGCAGATTTGTTTTTGTTTTGTTTCCCAAAGGTTCACTGCCCCCTGATCAGAAAAAATCCTGCCCCTCTTGAGCTTCAATCATCTGCAAAGCTCATCCTGACCCTTGTTTTTAAGCCATAGATTCTTACTGGACACTGCCACTGTTGGAAAGTAGTTAATGGTAGTGTGTAAATGTCCTTTGAATGACCTGAGATAGCTGTAGCCATCTACAGTTCAAAAAAATCCAATGGTAATAGGAGGTCACTTTCTAAAGAGGTGCCCTTGATTGTTTGCATTGGGATATGCTTCATTTGAGAAGGTAGGACTGAATGAAACAAGACATCTAATTACACTGTGGTCACAATTTTCCTGCTGCTATTCTTTTTTTTTTTTCAAAGTTATTTTTTGGGGCTTTTATGGCCTTTATTATACAGGACAGCTGAAGATTGACAGGAAAGCAGGTGAAGAGAGGGGGGATGACATGCAGCAAAGGGCTGAGGCCGGGATTCGAACCAGCAGCCGCTGCAGGGGGTTTGCAGCCCCAGTACATGGGGCAGACGCTCTACCAACTGAGCTAATGTCCGCCCCTCCTGCTGCTATTCTATGTATCTTTACATCATCTAAATCTCCCTGCTGTCATAGGTCTATTTTTCCATACATCAATGATACACTTCGATAGAATTTTTAGAAAGAACTTATTTTAAGCTCCCTTCAGGTAGCTTGATTCAATGAATAACTGAAATGGAAAACCTACAGAGTGACAGTATTACACAATCAGTACACACAAACTGAGCTTTAACTTCAAGAAGCACTGTTTTGGCTAAGATAAGGCTTGCAGAGAAAATAGGGTGCCTACTTCTCTCTAGATTTTTGGCACAAGATGTACAGCTCCTGCTGGCAGTTTCAAAGCACTGACTTTATAACATGCTCAATGAAATGAAGATTGTTTTTGGCTCAAGACGTCACTGTGCACCCGTTTTTCTACTGTCAGGAGTCAGTCTTACATTATTACCACTGTTTACAAAAGAGTGATACAATAGTTAAATTTGCAAAACTTTCTCTGGTTTCAGTGTTGCTGACTGGACTTAGCACTCAAATTTTTGCTGCTTTTGTTGATGCTGTTACAAATGCTTGGACTAACTAGAGTTCTTATAAAGTCCTTTATTTTTTTTTCATTTTAGTATGAAATATAGCTCATCCACGTGTCATTTTGAAAACTAGACCAAGAAACATTTGAAATAACAACTCTAAGCCCCGGTTGACATGGTCACAAAAAACCTTATACAATGGTCAGATTTTGTTGGTGGATTTAATTTTGCAAAGACATTATTAAATTACACAGACATGACTACATGCAAGTCACAGCCTTTGACAGCACATTTATGCATTTTAACGCAGACAAGGTTTTTAGAGAATTTCATATATATGAATAGGATTAAAGGAAACCCTTTGTTTGAAAAATATCTACCAACCTACCTTTAGATTGACTCACCCTGTCTCCGTTTCTCTAATCAGTCTCCCCCTTGATTTTACAAGTTCATGCACACACTACCATTTACTACTATTAACTTTAAGCATCTGTTACTGAAACATGGATCATGGATTCTTATTTTCAGCAAGAATATCATTGGTTATACTACTATAAAATGATCACCACAACCATTCAGACATGAGGACCCTTCTGAAAATGAGATGTAGCATCTCAAGAGGCTAACCTCTAATAAACCAGATGACTTTGCCCACACACCCATCACAGCATCGTGTGGATTTGCTGTTCATCATGAGACTGGGATCCACATTCAAGATTTTCTTGCTGCTTAACAGAAGGTTTTTTCTTGCCGCCATGATGGAGGGATTCATGATTGGCTATATGGATTTATGTTGGGTTTTGGATGTATATATTTGTATATATATATATATATATATATATATATATATATATATATATATATATTTGTATGTGTGTATCTTTATATGTATATATGTATCTATGCATATATGTGTATCCATAAAATGAAGAGCTTTTGCTCTATTGTAAAGTGTCTTGAGATAACACTTGTTATGAATTGGCGCTATACAAATAAAGATTGATTGAGATTGATTGATCTGCCTGCCAATCAACAAGCACCTTTCATTCCTTGTCTTATTTACCTCTTAGAGCACTGGAGGCAGATCCCTAAATAAACACCTTTAAAAAAAGGGGTGGTGGGGAGCATTGTTGATACTTAATCCATCTGAATCAAATATCAAAATATCAATTCCAGAACTGTTATCTCCAATTTTGTATTTGAACTGAATCATAGCTTATTGAAAGATTCACATCCCTACTATGCATGAGAGAGGTTGAAACATAACTTGATGATATCTAGCAACAACTTCATATATTAAGTTAACCCCTTCAGAATAATTTTCTTCCACATTTCATCTCCCTTAATTCTGTCCTCCTTCTACTCAGTGTGCGTGTGCGTCTGTGTGTTTGTGCAGCCGTCAGAGCCCTGCGTATGGTGTGAGATAAATGAAGGAGACCTGGAGGTACTTTATTGGGAAAAACAGCCCCTGATCTGAACCTGAGTGGTCCCTTGTTTTTGGACATTTGTGCTTGTCACAAATTGTCCATAACAAACACCATGTTCAAGCACAAGGGTCTCCATACGTGTACTTGGCACCAGGATACCCTGGCTGTAGTTCAACGATCGACTTTGTGGTCATGTCATCTGTCTTGTGACCACATGTCTTGAGCTCTCAGGTGAGGGGCGGAGCTCTCAACTGATCATCTCAACTCCCTCCAGGATGGCTTCAACTATGTTCTGGGGGAGGTGGGGGACATTGAGTCTGAGTGTGTCTTGTTCTGTTCCTCCATTGTTGACGCGGATGATTGAAGTCGTGGCTGTAAGGTGGCCGGTGCCTGTCTTACTGTTAACACATGAACCTGCAGTCGGACACCGGCAGTGAGATGCTGTCAAGCCTAACAAGAAGTTCTTAATGGGCCTTTTGGCCATTGGGACCTCGCAGGCAGCTGGCAGGTATCACCAGGCCAAGCAGAATGTGGCTTCAGTAGTTGCCAGGGCAAGAAAAATCTTAGGAATGGGAGGAGTTCAGCAATGCCATTGAAAACAACTTCCGGATGGCTTCGAAGAGTTTTTGGACCATGATTCAGCGTCTCCAGATGGGAAAGCAGTGCACTGTCAATACTGTCTGTGGTGGGGATGGTGTAGTGCTGACCTTTACTAAAGATGTTGTAGATTGGTGAAGGGAATACTTCAAAAACTTCCTCAATCCCACCAGCATGTCTTCAAGGGAGGATGCAGGGCCGGGGGACTTGGGGGTTTGCTCTATGTCTTGGGCTAAGGTGGCCAAGGTGGTCAAAAAGCTTCTCAGTGGCAGGGCTCCGGGGATGGATTAGATCAGCCCAGAGTGCCTCAAGGCCCTGGATATTGTGGGGCTGTCATGGCTGACCCAGTTCTGCAGCATCGCATGAACACCCCAGTCTGTCTCTGGATTGGCAGACTGAGGTGGTGGCCACTCTTTTCAGGAAGGGGGACTGGAGGCTGTGCGCCAACAACTGGGGGATCACACTCCTCAGCCACCCTGGTAAGGCCTATTCGGGGGTACTGGAGAGGAGGGTCTACTGCATATTCAAACCTCAGATTCAAGAGGAACGGTGCGGTTTTCATCCTGGTTGGAGAACTTTGAAACAGCTCGATACCTCCATCAGGTCCTTGAGGGTGCATGGGAGTTTGCCCAACTAATCCAAGTGTGCTTTGTGAACTTGGCGAAAACATTCAACTGTGTCCCTCGCAAAATCCTGTGGGGGGATCTTGGGCTGTATGGGGTACTAGACCCCTCATACAGGCAGTCTGTTCCCTGTATGGATGATGTCAGACCTTGGTCCGCATTACCTGCAGTAAGTCGCACTTGTTTCCAGTGGGGGTTGGACTCTACAAGACCTGCCCTTTGTCACTAATTATGTTCATAACTTTTATGGAAGGAATTTGTGACACAGCCAGGGTGTTTAGGGGGGCTTGGTTTGATAAATTCAGGATTGGGTCGCCGCTGTCGATTTGGTCCTGTTGGCTTTATCAGACCATGACCTGCCACTCTCTCTGGATTGGTTCACACCTGAGTGTGAAGTGGCTGGGATGAGAATCAGCACCTTCAAATCAGAGTCCATGGTCCTTCCATGGAATACGGTGAAGTGTGTCGGTAATGATATGAGGAAAAGCTGCTAGGGAGATTGACAGGCAGATTGGTGTGGTGCCAGAAGTGATGCGCACTCTGCACAGGTCCATCGTGGTGAAGAGGGAGCTGAGCTTACTTAGCTCTTTAATTAGGATGCCACTCTGACACCTCCCTGGTGAGGTGTTCAGGGCCCGTCCTACTGGTAGGAGACCTTGGGAAGACCCAAGACATGCTGGAGGGACTATGTCTCTCAGCTGGCCTGGAAACACCTTGGGATCCCCATGAAGAGCTGGATGAAGTGGCAGAGGAGAATGATGTTCCTCTTGGCTTCTCTGCTTAAGCTGCTGCTCCATGACCTGACCAAGGATAGCTGCCAGGTTGTGCGGCAGGTGTGGTTTGCATGTTCTCCCCATGCATGAGTGGGATTTGTCTGGCTACTCTACTTTCCTCCTTCATACCAATAACATGATGGTTGGGAAAATTGGTTGACTTAAAGTTGCCCTTAGGCGTAAGTGTAAGTTTGATTGGTTATCTGTCTGAATGAGTCAGACCCGAAGATTTGCTAGCAACCACGGAAGGGTGTACATGGCTGGGATAGAATCCAACACCTTACGACCCTGTAAAGGATAATCAGGATAGATAATAGATGGAATGGAATTTTGCCTGTTTCCAAAACATTGGAGGACAAATAGTTGATAGAAGCTTGACATTTTTGTTTAGGGATGGCCTTCTTCTTCTACTATATTCGTAGCTTGATTTATTTGGCAGATGTAGGCTCTTAAGATGGCTTAATTACTTTTAATTTACTCTGTTTAATGCCAGTTTTATTATGTTGAATCAACATTTCCACTCTCATTTTGTTTAAAAATGAAAAATGTACATCTAGATGCAATTCTCTACATACCAGGTATATAACTCCATGTGACAGTATAGCATGGTACCATGTGATTAATTGTGAAAAGAATTCTGCATTGGTAGTGATGAAGTGTGAATGCATGGGCAGAAACTATAAATACATCAGTTGGTGGCTATGGATGTGTTATTATGTTTTATATATGTTTTAAATAGTCTATATGTGGAAAAAAAATCTGAATAGCACATGCTGAGGCACAGTTGGAGATAAGCAGTTGGAGGTAAACATCTGTGACTGACAGGCTGAGCGGCAGAGTGTAGGCGGGGCGACAGCACTCTCTTTTAAAGAAATGTAACATGCGTATGCATTAGCCTGTAGAGCAGATTGTGGGAGTATATGCATGTGGGTGCTTCCTGTGCATCTTGGTCTATATATGTGGAAAAGTTCAATTCATAGAGAGAGATTATTCTGTTCGACACACATCTGTGTTTGTGAGAGTGTATGCGTGGCCGCCTGGCCAAAGCTCTGTGCCAGCAAGGAGCAGGTGTGGGAAGGCAGCCCTGCATTGCCCGTTGCCCATCTGCGTGGCCGTCTGTGTGCCTCCTGTGCCCTCTCTGTGCCAACGCCACACAGAGCAGGAGAGCCAGGGGGTGAGAGGGGGGTGACAAGGGGTGAGAGGGGCCTGAAGGGAATAAACCATGGGAGAGAGAGGAGGGCAGGGGGTAGAAGGATGAAGGGGTGATGTGGTATGGTGGGGGCGATTGGCAAGCCTCCCATACATAGCCTCCTCCCACCCCCAATCCTGCCCAGGGTCTTTTATCTATTTATCTGTGCCTATGCTGATGAGCTGGGATATACAGAGGAAATGAATGGAGAGAAAGAGAGATGAAGACAATCTTTTTCTACTATCTTGCATGCTCTGAAGTTACTAAAGTAAATAAAAAACCTTATGATTTTAGACCGTATTTTAGTTCTTGACTTTTACCTGAAAAAAATATTACTTCCCTGTTTCTACACATTTCTGTGCCTTTACTTTAAACAGCTTCATGAAATGAATCACAATTACATTACGGCAAATGCATACTGAGAGGTGTTGTTACTAATATTGGCCTGCAGATGTCACTTGTTGACAGTAGAGGACAGCAAAGCAACACATGCTAAAGAAATCTGTCTCCACAGGGGACCAAACAGAGAGGAGTGGGTAAATGTCAGCAGGGCTACTATGATATTAGCAGAAGTAAGACAGAGTGTCAATGTGTGTGTACATTTTTGGAAAATGCTGCTGTCTTAAAGTCAGTCCAGACTTAAGAAAACATGCAGTCATGTTTAAACTGCACTGATAATTTGTGGGTCTTCAGTCAGACTGACAGAACAGAGTATAAAATGCACAACACTGAGGTTTACAGCTCACAATGAAAGACATGAGAGACCCTGTGTTACTCCCACATTTCCTATGTTCTGACACTTGTGTATGTGTGTAGGTGTGCAGCAGGGTTTGGGCACAAATTATGGGATCATATGATGCCAGTTTCTGCCAAGATACAGGAGAAAAATATAGAGGAGAAAGGGGTAAGGTTAAGGGGAGAGGGATATGAAATAAAAAGGCATAAAAATGGAGAGAAAGAAAAAGATCAAGAAAAACAATGTAGAAAAGAGAAACGCAAAAAGGAGTGAGTGATACATAGAGAAAAAGGGATAAGGGGGGAGAGATTGGGGGGGGGGGGGCTCGAAGGGGGATTGTGAGAGCTGTGGGAATGTTTTGCTTGGCCAAGAAAGACGTGAGCGGGAAGAATAAAGCAAGGAATGAGAGAGAAAGAGAGACTTGTTGGCAGAGCAGGAGAGAAGAATCGAGGGGAGGTTGGTAGGAGGGGGGAGGGAAAGCAGCGTACAGTGGGCACCAGCTAGGGAGCAGACACAATCAACCTCTGCACTACAGGAGAGAAGAGGCTAGGTAAACACACAGAGAAGCACAACCATTACTTTGTAATAAAGGTCTACTTGTTAGAATTGGCAAATTTTTAGCCTGCCTTGTCCTGACTGGTGAACTGCAGGTTCTCTCAAAAGTAACCAACTGTTGATCAAACTCAGACACAGACTTTTTTTAACTGTGCAAACAGCAAAATAAACAGTAAGACAGGGGCTCTCACTCACACAAAACACTGCTGCACCTCTGTTTTATGTAAGGGATTCATAGTTCATTCAAGTACGGGCAGTGGTACATGAGAAATCAGCACTGTGGTGTAATACAACCACTTTTTTATGGATAAAATTACATTCCTTAGATGATCAATCTTATTGTTTCTTTTCTCTTCATCTCTGTGCAAAACCACACCTTCCTTTTCGATTATCCCTCATTTCGCCCCTACTCATAGTGCGAACTAGGCTACAGTGATATTTTAACCAAGTTTTGCCTTCAGATAATTGAACAGACTCCTTGTTTGAAAATGAATGGACTGCTAAAGCAGAGTATAAACTACATTTAATTTTCTCTATACAAATTTACTGCCATTTCTAGTTTTTCTGATTTGATCTTCCACAGAACTCAGTGTGGAGATTTTAAAAAATGTGAATAGTTGCCAAAAGCAGTAAGTACAACATATCAATAAAGAACACACTTGATTATGTAGTGTGTTAAAAGAAATCAGCTAAGCGCTCACACTGCTCACTAATATCAAGGTTTTTGTTTATTATAAGAGGGGGAGTGTATTACAAAATACAATTTAAATGATGCATTTAAAATCACTATTCAGCTTTTATTATGTGAACCTGTTGGTCCATAATAGTGAGTATGGTATGAAGATTTTTCTTCTTCACAGACACATTTTATTTGTTGCAGGCTGAGACCACCACACTGAATGTAAACTGTGTACACAAGCTCAGATCTGATGTGGGACTTAAGTATATCCTATGCCCACAAACTGACATCAGGCTCAGTTGGATAAATGGCAATCTGTGCATGGAAGTGTCCATACCCCTTTTTATGCCCTATGCATGTTTGATGAGGGAAAATGACAATCAGCAAAAAATAAAATAATTGAGGGAAAAAAAGGGGTACACTTTCCTGCACATTCCCATAAAGCCCCTTTCCACCAAAGATCTTTGCCTTCCTGCACATGCTAGAGGAGCATGTATGTCATAATAATTTACAGACAATCCATGCAATATAACATGGTTAACTTTGGACACCAGTAACAAAACCTTGGATGGCTGAAGATTGCAATCAGAGAAGTCACATTACAAGACAAGCTATTCTTTTAAGCACACAAAAACAATTTTTTAGTGATATTGATCAAAACTTTGGTACTATTTTCTTGCCTATTGTTTGCTACAATTACATTTTTCTAAGCAGTCAAATGTAAATTGAACCCGTTTGCACAGCAGTACAGCACAAAAATGCGCTATATGCAGCTCTCTACATATAAACTCACTTTCAGGCCCTCTTTTGAAGTTCTCTGTCATGGCACCTGAAAGCAAGCTACAGAAAGGATGTGAATAAAAATGTTTTGGATTTGACTTCCAGTACAAGCTTTTGCATCAAACTGCACCTGTGACCTCTGGCTAACTGATGATTTTTTGCTCTTTGCCTCTGGTTGTTACTTAATGTAAACATGTCGGTGAGATATAGAATTATCAGTTCATGCATTGTGCTGTGTTCAGAAATGATCATGAACTATGTGTGCATGTCTTCCTGTTTAGCATCAATCTGCTCAGCATGAGTTGATACAGGCTAGAAGCAGCTCCCGATGAACATGAGCCCTTTTCACAGTGCCTTTAGCACCAAGTGCCCAAACTGAGCCCTGATATCATGACACCTCTCAGTACTCTTGTCTCTTATTTGGGGGGTTGGGTTTACAGTTTGACGTCCCATTTACACAACCAAGTTGTCACCTTAAATGGAAAAGTTTTTTCTTTGCAGATTCAATAGTGCTCAGTGTTCACACAGAGACAGTGTGAAAAAGATGCATGTTCACACAGATCGACTACGACTGATATGTGGTAGCGTTCATGCCAGGCCAGTTGTTGACGACAGCATTGTAGTGAAACAGCATTGTCACAACACACATCTGCACTAAAGCTTTCCGGTGAAGACAAACTTTTCAGTTCTATTCCTTGGCAAATATAAGAACTGGTCTCTGCTGCTCGGAGTATTGATGCTGCAAATCCAAATTTTAAAGGAGGAGCAATAACAAACCGAGCACAGTAAGCAGCACACATGATGCTCTGTAGCTATTTTTTGTTGTTTCTTGCTGCATGTGCAGCTGTTATCTGAAAAAGTACTGGGCACATGCTGTGCATCACCCTTTTCCCTGACTGATTCCTGTTTAGACAGATACGAAAATTAAAATGTTTTCAAAACTTTTCACTCTGGACCCCGGTTTCAACAGCTACAGGTTGCAGATTCTGGCACTCTGGACACCGTTCTCGTGTAAACGGGGTCTGAATCAACAGTGTGAAAGGAGCTACTCTTTGCATTACTTGAGAAAGCCCTGGATGGGGCTTTTCGCCTCTATTTTACAGAACAACTCTAAGAAATTACATTGGTAATATTCCTGTTCTACAACCCAAAAATAAAAAAGCACTTTAAAAAAGCTATGACAGGGGTGCTGGTTTGGCGGAGTGGTTAGCAACCAGGCAACCCATGTACATGCTTCTGCCGGTCCAGGTTCGAATCCCACCTGTGACCAGTTTGCAGAGTGTCTTACCCTACTCTCCCACCCCTTTTCACAATCCACTGTCTCTCTCCTCTCAATAAAGGCACAAAATACATTTAAAAACGAAAGGCTATGACAAGTTATAAATATTGTAAACTAGAGAAAAAAGTATCCGCATGTAGCTCACACATGTGGGCTACATGCAGATCTGCAAAGCAATCTGCAAACCAAAATCCCTGCATTTACCTTTTGTACTATGATCATATGACCACAAAACAAAAGAAAAAGAAAGAAGAGAGAAAGAAAGAAAATCTCAATTTTCTAAACTTTACTCCACTAACACTCAAAGTTTGAGCTGCTATCAGAATCTTGAGTTTGTGTAGTTGTGGTGACTGCTCAGACTAAATAACACATCTCTATGCAAAACCTGGTAATGCAGAGCAAGATTTTTTTCCAACATAACAAAAACATCCCTCTGGATCTTTACAGATAATCAAACAAGCTTGAGAAACACCCCTAATGGTCTAAATGTTTTTCTTAACACAATCCAGTAGAAGAAATACCAAGCAAAATACTTCAACTACAGAAATAACTTATACTTCTCCGATGGTATTGTTCTGTTTTCTTTGTGTATAGTTTTATTTATTTATTTATTTACTTATTTATTTTATTTAAGGTTGTAAATTATGTTAACTGTGAAAGAAAACAAAGACTTAAAATTTTAGGCCATATTGTCCAACTCTAAGTATAATGTTTTTTTTTTATTATTCTGAAAGATAACACTATTTGTATTTCGACTACATTAATTTCATTCAAAGCCAGACTTGAGTGTTGCCTTCAAAAAATATTTAAATAGTGCTAAGGCAACACTCCCATCAAAAATGGATCATCACAGGGGGATTTTATGTCACTCCTCTCACATTTGAACATACTGACAAAGAACAGTATTAAAGTTACAAGACAACACTGGTTGCATCACGTCCTTCAGTCTGAGCCAGAGCCAGAAAACACTAACAATTTATTTTCGGTTTGTGAACTGTGCTACAAATAAATGCTCTCAAATCTATCCATAGCTCGGAGGACGTGTTTTATGGGGGCTATAAAACTCCACACAAACACATAAACCAGGCCTGTAAAAATTATGTGTGCTCTGCATAAATGTTCATTTGGACTAATGAATGAGCAGAACGATGGCTGCCTGTGTAAACCTCCACATCCTTACTGGGTGATGCTAGTTAAGGGAAAATATATGATGGACATGATTTATGGATAAGTCAGCATGACAGTTAATGTATCTTTTTAATGCATAGCTGTGTATTGATGTGTGTTTAAAACACACTAACTTTTATATAAGAAGTATTGAATGTTAAAAAAAAGACACTTGAGGGGCAGAACAAATTCTTGGGTGACACGACATGGCTTTACCTGACTCAAAATATCTTTCAGTCAGTTATTGCTGTTGATCCTGCCTTTCCAAGAAACACCACAGGGAGTCTCTGCAAGCGCAAAGGTAGTGCTTAAACTATGACCAGTTCTCTTTAAATACATGCAGACCATTCAAAGAGCTAAATACCATCAAAAAAATTAGATCACCATTTCTTGAGCTACACATACCCTTAAAAACTACGAGAACATCAATAGTTGATGTAAGTATTCATTTGCTTTTAGATCAATCTGCACACATATATGAGCAATTGCCCAGGAACCTTGTGCTTCAGCAAAGCGAGAAAGTCTTTCAATACTCATCTAACTTGTTACATTGACTAGCATTTATATGCAAATGACAAAATTTTATGCTGCATCATTTACAAGCCAGTTACACTGGTCTCGACAGTATCTGGAGCTTTCTTTTTCTTCTGTTATTAGGAATGTGCCCCTCTCACTTAATTCTTCTGATAATGACCTTTTTTGTTTTTGTTTTGTTTCCCAGCTTTGGCTACAGACAATTTAAAACAAAAATACTCTGATAAACTAGTTTTATGAAAAAATATCTCTCTCTACTTTGACATTCTGAGTATATTGATAACAAAGCAGGTAAGCTGTGGGTGGCAGGAGCCATTAGAGTATGACACATCTGTGTTGGCACTTACGATTGTCTTAAAGTAAAATTATTTTGGTTTTCACATCTAACCTTATATATATATATATATATATATATATATATATATAGATACACACACACACACACACACACATATATATATATATATATATATATATATATATATATATATATATATATATATATATATATATATATATATATATACATATATATATATATATATAGATATATAGATATAGATAGATAGATATAGATAGATATAGATAGATATAGATATAGATATACACATACACATATACATATATATATATATATATATACATACATATATACATATATATGTACATACACATTAGAGCTGTCACTTTAGTGCATTACTTAGATTAATTAATTACAACACAAATTAATGCATTAAAAAAATTAATCGCAAGATTAAATATAGCACATGAACATTTTAATACTGTCCAGCTGAAGGACATATAGATAGATAGATAGATAGATAGATAGATAGATAGATAGATAGATAGATAGATAGATAGATAGATAGATAGATAGATAGATAGATAGATCTACATACATATGTATATATATATATATATATATATATATATATATATATATATATATATATATATATATATATATATATATATATATATATATATATATATATATATATATATATATATATATATATATATGTGTGTGTGTGTGTGTGTGTGTGTAAGTGACCCTGCAAAATTCCTACTTTAAATTCTTAGTCTGCGGCTGAAGTCCTTAGAACCTACTGATTGATATGATGTGGGAGGATGCAGGAAAACAGTCTTTTGGGAGTATTATCATTTAATGCCCCCAGCATTAAAATACATGACCAACCAACTGGAAATATTGCGAGAGTCACCAATAACAGACATGTCTGGGACTAGATATCTAGGGGCAGACTGTAGATGATAGTAGTACATGGTGCCACAAAGCTTTGCAATTACTTACAGGTTTCAACGTGCTGGCAGTGTTTAACTTTTCCTCATCAGGTCAGAGTGCTGCAGGCTGCAGCGGGGTCAAGGCAGCAGTCATTGGAGTGTAAACTGATATAGATAATTAAGTTTGGCTTGTTGTTATAGACATCAGGACTCAACCCTCCACAAAGTGATGTGTTTGCAGTACCTATTTCACAGATCAGAACCACTTTACGACAGCATCTTGAAGGCTTAAAATAATGAGATCTGAAAAGCTATGTTACTGAGTCCCCACTCATGACAGAAATGGATCTTCGAGTTTGTAGACATGGACTCACAGTTTATTGTTCTGTAACAACAGTTAACTTGTGATTTGTCTTGCCCTTTAGTTTCTCTCATCCCCTATCCTATCTGTGACTCATTCATCAAAAGATGTCCTTCAATCTTTTGCTAACTTTTAACTGAACCGTAATGGCAAACACGACCCTTGGAACAGCCAGTTGGTCTTCAAGATGTCTGCAGCCCGTGGAATGGTGGCCCCTGACTGCTTAGCTATGAGTAAGAAGGATGGTCTGTTCCAATTGTAGCCTTTGCTAAGAACCATGATCTGCAACACCCCTCAAAAAATCAACATAAACTTCAGAACAGAAAGAAAAGAAGGCATGGTATTCAGTCTTTTGTTCGTAAAAAATATTCTGGGAGTGACAGCTCTCAGTTATGCTCCATTTTTGCCCTTTTGGTTTTTGTGATGTTCTGTTCAGCAAACAACCTGTTTTTTTATCATTAAAATATCATGTCATGATTTTTTAAAATTATTGTTAAGATTATTACATTACAATATTAAGCAAATTTTTATATATAGAGAAAATATGAGTAATTAGGAAACAGTGTCAGCATTGCTGGTTGAAATTTACCTGTAAAGAGGACTGTTACTTCCATAAGGTAACTGTTACATTGAAGGAAACCAGTGCCATTTTTACTGCAGTATAATGAGGCGCCTTGTGCAGGCTAGTGTTTTGTGTGATCAGCTTGGTCAAGAGTCTTTCAAAAGTGTCAGTTGCCAGTTATGGTGTTGAGTCTTGATAACATCTTAATATTTACTTGCCTAAGCATGAGCAAATACAACGTTGAACTTTTAAGATGCATTTATTTATGCATTTAAGAGAGGAGAGGAAGTCAGATAGAGACAGAGATAGAGGAAGAGATCAGTAGTAGTCGATGCCTGCGAATAAACAATCAGCCAAATGAGGGCAAAGACAGAAAGAAAACCTTTGACCACCAGCTGTCTGGGAGTCACCACCCAGCCACATTTGTCAGTCTGTGTCCCCAGATGAACCTCGCCCAAGGGTCAGTAGCTCTCAGCACAGTCGTGTGTCTGTGTTCTGTTTGTTTCCCTGCGTGCACGCTCACACACACAGCTGCAGGCTTTTGCATGAATAGGCATTAGTAAGCCCTACAGTGTTTGTGTGTGTGCACTGGTTGTCTGCTATCTGTGTCAAAGCTAGCTTTATCTCTCTGGCAGATAAGGTGAGTAAACAACTGCCCTCGTCTTCCTGTCAATGACATGCTAGCTGATAAATGCTGCAGCCTCCGGCTTCCACCAGATGTTCTTCTGGTATCAGCTTGGAGAACTCAAGCATGTCCTAGACTTTACCAGCACTTTTAGATCTGAGAGGGAAAGCCAAAAGCAGAAATCCAATACTTACTATTCTTAGTCAGTTGAAAACCAATAGAGCGCAGTTTGCAACTGGAACCTCAAATAAGAGCATAAGATAGCTTTCATGGGTGGACACAATCTCACTGACAGCAGAAGTAAATCTAACTGCAAGTCTGTACATGTCAGACATACAGGATTAGCCTAGTCCAAACAGCTTATGGCCTCACTCAGGCTCTCTGTCGGTCAAGCTGATAATTGGAGATTTATTCCAACCATCTATCAGTCCATCTATTTACTTATTAACCTGATAAAGATTTAAAACCTGCTATCCTCCCCTGCTTTGCAGAATCAACCAAGGATTAAACCCTTGCCAACCCACTTTATGCATCCAAATCTATTCATCAATAACCCATCAGAACTCTCTGCCCTAATGTCTTTGTGTACTTCAGCATTTTTCTTTTAAATCTGACCATGTGCAATACAACTGATGTGCACTGATGTGACTTTAAGGCTGAAACAGTTAAAAAAAGGATAAAAAAAAGATTTCTTTGACAGTGTCAGGGTGTGGCGCATGTGGGCATGTGGTACAACAATAAAACCCTCTTCACTAGTGATGTCATTTTTGGTAACCAAATAACATTTGGCCTACACAGCTCAAGCCCTTGTCTATACAGTGTTTTCTAGTTGAAGGCAGTGACACTCAGCATCCCGAAGCTGTCACTTCCTCAATGTTCAGCATGGCTGCTAAAGACAATGTGTTCAAACTTTATTTAGACTGATTTTTTTTTGTTTTTTTTGAGGGACAGTTGCTGTTTCCTCCAGTCATTTTTATTGCTTTATTATTTATTGTTATAATAAGAATTAAAAGTTCAAGATGCATTTTCATGCCCTTTTAGATTTGTGCAAAGCTTTTACAAATAAAAAAATAACCTGTTATAACAAGGACTGCCACAACATTTGATTTTTACCTCATGCTTACAATATTATTACAACATATAAAATAAATGATAAAAAGGGCTCTAATTTCATTGCCCTGTACTGCGCCTGTGCTGTAGCGATGGGGTGTGCCAAGCGCACTTTGCTAGTTTAGTACATAGTGCACCGAGGTGCACAGAGGCGTATCCAGTGGGTTTAACATAGCCGAGTTTTGTCTTCACCAAAATGAATGCCTCTCCTTGCCTTTAAGGCTTTGGTGACACGTGCGCACATGTACACCTGTCACCAAATTACAGCTGCGCTTTGCCTGCACCAAGAATAGACTAGGTTGGAGCTGGCAAGCTTTCAGCAAGGACAAAATTACAACTACACAGGGTACACCAGGCTTTGTCACCCTGTGCTGTGCCACAATATTAGGGCCCAAGATGTGTTAATTATGTGTTGAAAAATGCACTTGCAAGATCTAAAGCCCCTTCTTAACCCCAAAATCAAGCCATTATTTAAGAAACAACTTATATGTGCAAAGAAATCACACAAAGATGTTTAGCTTAAATTTTTTCATTAATGAATATCATAACAAGGCTTCTATTGACAGAAGAGGATGGTTTTTTGGCCTTTGTTTATACATACACATTTGTAAACATACCTTCAATAACAAACCTGTAAGTCAAAGAGAACAGTGAAAGAGAGAAATGAGAAATAACAAATGAATAGGAGAAATTAATATTTGGTCTGATGTGTAGTTGAGGGCATTTGTTAGTGAGTGAAGACATGGACATGATATAAACAGACGCCGCATTGAAATCTTACGTCGCTGCCATATTAGAAGTGGCATGAGCGAACTGTGAAGATGGCATAACATACTTTTGATTGTGTTTGGACATTATAACATAACTTTATGAACAGAATCGACTTTGTGATGAACACTATGAAGTCCTGTGCATAACACTGGATTCTCGCAGTAAAACCAGCCTCAAAACAAGAAAGAAGTCTTTCCTATTTAACTAAATAAACTACTCTGATTGTTGTAAGTTGCTTAGCAAACTTTTCAAATACTATGTAGGTTTACCAAAGATAAAGAGCAGAGAAAGCAGTGGAAAACAGCTGTCAAACGGAAGAGTTTTTCTGCTCATCTGTCATCCATGCTCTGCAGTGAGCTCTTTGGACAGGAGGATTTTGAGAGGACAGGTCAGACAGAGTAAGAGATGGAGCTGTTCCTTCAGTTGTTTTAGTTTCCCAGCTCATCTCCATAGGTAAGTCTTATAGGCTGTTGTAAGGATTTGATAATTCAGTGCCACTCTGAGCTGAAAAAATGTTTTCCTTTCTGAATGTGAAGGAATCAGCGATGTATTTTGCTTTATACTGTTGAATAATTTCTATACATTATCCTTCATTTTAGCCCGTGGCTAACAGGATGTCTCATTCTTTAAAGAAGGCAAAAACTGGCACTGTCTGTACCAGTTTTTGCTGTCTGTCACTGAACTGGTACAAGCTTGTCCAAGAAACTGAACCCCGACCTGTGCAATCCGTGGCCAGAGCCGCATGTGCCTCATTCACCCTCACCAGTGGATCTCTGGACTTAGAGGACAGAAGGGCAAAAGGCTGGTTCTTTATCCTGAATGAAACTCTAATTTGTTGACATTATTAGTTATTCCTGTGTCTTCAAGCGCTATTTGCAAAAAAAAAAAAAAAAAAAAAAAAAAAAATTCTTCCATTAAATTATTACTCTTATTACGTTTTATTTTATGTTTTCTTCATCTTGTCAGTGAATCATGTGACCTGCAGCAGAGGGAGAGCAGGGCACTGCTGCATCTTTAGCTGGGAGTTCTCCTGTGATGCTGTTTTAAACATTTTATCCAGGTTATGTTCTGATGAATTCTCTTTTAAGACATCAGAGCTGCTGTGAAAGGAAGGAGAGTTAAACTTTTTAAAACGGAGGGGCAGATAAATTCTGTGCAATTGTGACGTTGTTTTTAGAGTGTGTGTGTGTGTGTGTGTGTGTGTGTGGGGGGGGTTATGCCAAGACATTAGGTAGGTGGATGTTTTTTTTTTTTTTTTAAATCGCCATGTCCGCTGTGATATGGGCTAAACGCTGTCAGTCTCTCCCTCACTCTCATTCAGTAACTACAAATTCAGGTGAATATATATATATATATATATATACAGTCATGGAAAAAATTATTAGACCACCCTTGTTTTCTTCAATTTCTTGTTCATTCTAATATCTGGTACCACTAAACGTATAATACAATGAACACAACAAAAAATGCAGCTGGTCACATAATACTTTATGTCCTATTTGACATTCTTAAGCTTAATTGATTCCCAGGGTATATAAGAGGCCATTTCATGTCACAAGCAGCACTGCACATGCAAAGGCCTAGAGTGGTTTCCTGCTTACATTCAAGCCGTAGCACAACTCAGAAGTTGTCAGCTCTCACATAATGCCTAAAACAAAAGAATTATGTGAAGCCACAAAGGCAGCCATCTTGGCACTGCTGGAAATTGGCATAAGTGAGAGACAGGTAGCGAAAAAACTGAAGATCTCCAAGACAGCCGTTCATTACAACAAAAAAAACAAGCTGAACATGGCACTACCAAATTGCTACCTGGCCGTGGCAGGAATCGTCTTTCTACCCCACGAGATGACCGTGCACTCATCCGTTCCTGTGTCAGGAATCATCGTCAGACCTCCAGGGACCTTAAAAATGAGTGGGCACTGTCGAGAAATGTGACTTGTTCAGCAAGGACAGTTCGAAACCGACTTGTTGAAGCTGGTTTGAAGTCACACAGAGCATTGGAGAAGCCCTTCATCAATGAAAGGCAGAGGAAGGCCCGGTTACTCTTTGCTCGAGACCACAAGGATTGGACTGTTGATGATTGGGCTAAGGTTCTCTTCAGTGATGAATCCAATTTTGAATTGATGCCCACTCCAGCCAACTTACTGGTTAGGAGGAAGCCTGGAGAAGCTTACAACCCAGACTGTCTTGCCCCTACAGTAAAACATGGGGGTGGATCAGTCATGATCTGGGGTTGTTTCAGTCTGAGTGGAACAGGGCAAATGCAACTGTGTGAAGGCCGAATGAACCAGGTCATGTACAGGACTACCCTTGAAAACGGTCTTCTTCCATCAGCTGGAAAACTCTTTCCTGCCTCGAATGACTGGATTTTCCAACAAGACAATGCCCCTTGCCACACGGCAAGGTCAGTTAAAGCCTGGATGGAGAACCACAACATTCGCACCATGCCTTGGCCTGCTCAATCACCAGATCTTAATCCAATTGAAAACCTGTGGAAAATCATCAAACTCAAAATGGAGAACCACAAGCCCAAAAACAAAGAAAATTTGTTTGAATTTGTCCAACAGGAATGGGCTGCTGTGACAGCAGAACAATGTCAGAAGCTGGTGGAGAGCATGCCAAGACGCATGGCTGCAGTCATCAAAAACAATGGTTATGCAATCAAGTATTAACTCTTGTGTGTATCATGTGTTTAAAGCAAACAGAAAAAAAACATGGAATGCTTAGAAGTAGTGTTTTTTGGCGGTACAATGCCATAGCTATTGATGTAAGAATTTAAGTAATTTTGGTTATTATCAAGAAAACCATGGAAAATGAATAGTTCTTAGTTCTTAAATTAAACTCTCATGAGCTATTTTTGTTGTTATCATTATAATTGTCCAAACAAATGTACCTTTAGTTGAGCCAGGCATTAAAATTAACAAGAAATTGAAGAAAACAAGGGTGGTCTAATAATTTTTTCCATGACTGTATATATATATATATATATATATATATATATATATATGTATATATATATATGTATATATATATATATATATATATATATATATATATATATATATATATATATATATATATATATATATATATATATATATATATATATATATATATATAGATATATATATAGATATATATATTTAGATATATAGATATATATATATAGATATAGATATATATATATACATATATGTGTGTGTGTGTGTGTGTGTGTGTGTGTGTGTGTGTGTGTGTGTGTGTGTATGTATATATGTATATGTATATATGTGTTCTACAAGTTCACATTCCTACTACTAACTATAACTTTTTACTTTTTTTTTTACCTGTTCAAGGTGTACCTCCCCTCGCTCAATGTCAGCTGGGATAGGCTCCAGGCGAAAAGGCTGCTCCTAAAGTCTGTGTCTTTCATTTAGTATATACACCATCACAATTTATTGCACTTTAAACCCATTCCCCCCCAAACCTGTGGCATTCACCCTGTGAGTCAATGAGAGCAGAGACGGACGCCTGTAAAAGTCCCTGCATGTAAAGTTCATCAGACGAGAGGAGGATGTTTTTCTCAATGTTAATGAGGCCTTCTGTGAGTTTCAGCACTGAATTTCAGTTCTTACCCCAGAGTAACTGATGAGCTTATCCTATAACCTCCACCTCCTGCTCCTGAGTTCAGACTACTTTGAGAAGTCCTAACTAGGGATTCAAAGGTATGAGAATTTCACATCACAGTTACAGTGACCAAAGATATCACGGTTATCATTGTTGTTATCAGTATTGTTGCAATGAGCTCAAAATGTTCAAAGAGCACATTTACACGCACTTAAAATCATTTAACACTTGCAATAAACATTTTTAACAGCCTTTTTGTCCTTTTTTGTCAATAAATGTGTCAGGAAATGTCCTATGAGCAGTGGCAGTTTGTCAGTAGGGGGCACTGGTGTGCTGTCCCCTCCTAAATTAGACAGAAAAAGTCTGCTTAAACACATTATTTGTCATTATGTAAAAAAAAAAAAAATGGATAAAACATCTATTTTTACCACCTAGTAATAGTCTGTCAGCAGCACATGTCACCATTTCAATAAGAGGGGTTTCAAAATATATTGCA
Organism: Scarus forsteni; assembly: GCA_036419115.1. Taxonomy (NCBI): domain Eukaryota; kingdom Metazoa; phylum Chordata; class Actinopteri; order Labriformes; family Labridae; genus Scarus; species Scarus forsteni. The sequence goes on from JAZDUH010000413.1 coordinate 1,861,915, forward strand.
TGTGACCTGAGGCATCTTTGGGATTGGCCGCTTCAACTTTGCCTGTGGGGGCACAGAGAAGTGCACCCTAGACCCTCCCACTTTGACTGAGAGGAATTAGTATTGTTCTGGTGTTTCTTTTCCTCATGTGACTGGACAACGAGCGCTGCCAATCATATCAACCCATCACCACAGCAGATATGATGCCCAGAGAACCATCAGAGGATCGCAGAAGAGGTGAGGTTGCATTGGAGAAAAAAACATTAAGAGGCAATGCTATACTGAAGATTAGATTAGGATGTGTCTTACCAAGTAGACATAACATAATTCAGGGGTAAAATGTTCCATTTTATATCACTCATGGCACTAAACTACAGATTAGGAGCCACAAACTGAGCTCCCTAAGAAGATATTAATTCTTTGTTCAGCAGAACAGTATTGTAGTGGCAACTTAAAGCTGGGGTTGGTGATCTGATTTAGATACACTTTTTGATATACTGGTTAAAATGGTCTTTATGACCCGATGGTAATCAACTCTGTGTTCTTAAAACAGAGCGAAAAATATCCGCTATCTACAGCAGGAGTAAAACAGGGAAAACCCCAACCAATAATCTTGCCAGGATACCTTCTTTTACACCAATCCGCCATTCTTATTCTTTGTTTGCTGCGCTGCACTGTCCCGACCTGCACCGACAGTGCGTGTAGCATGTAGCATGTAGCGTGTAGGGAACAGACTCCGCTGGAGAATGCTTACCTTTCAAGTTTTGTCTTTGAAAATAAGGGAAGTCCACTGTGAGCTGTCCCACAACACCAACCAAGCTCCGGTATCCCTCACATTTAAGACAGATGTACAAGAAATCTAAAATAAACTCTGTTTTTCTAAGTTTGTTCCGCTGTTGGCTCTAATCTCGCGAGAACTGCCGTCCAATGCTACTGCAGGTGGCAGTTCTCGCGAGACTTCTTCTTCTTCGGTGGTTGGCATCCATCATTTTGGAGCATTACCGCCCCCTTCAGGCTAGAGACAGACAGCTAGTTCTCCAAAATCGCTAACCCCAGCTTTAAATCCAAACAAAAACTCCCCTTGCCACTTCCTGCAGGACTGGAAGTGTCTGACACGTGATTTACTTGCTGAGCAACTTTCAGTGTTCCAATGACCAGAGTAGACGGATTTAAATTACCAGAAAAAACGATTTATTCCTTGAAGAAAAAATTTAAATAAAAGGGTTGCACGTCACAAAAAAACCCTCTCAGCAAAATTAAGTCCGTACGGTCAGAAAACCGTTGCTCCAAGCCCTGCTTCAAAGCATCCTTCCTCCATGGAGCCACTCTCCTCTGCACCTGCACATGTCCGTCTATATCATCTACTCCCCCCTTCCGAAAACCGAAGCCCCCGCCCCCAGGATACGTAAACTTACCCCCAGAACTACGATTCATAAAAATAAAATGCAACTCCCACAGAAATTGAAACTATTTAAATATTTGACGTTAATTGGCAATATATGTGCCAAAACACACCTAAAGACGAATTTATATGAACAGAACAATCATACTGCACCAACAACCTCTAACAATTATCTTTATGCAAACTTAAGTTCTAAAATGTCTATATAGTTTCATAATTCTGGCATATTTTTTACAAAACAACATCTATGGAACCCCAAAAGAGTCATATTGAATTAATAAAAACAACATTTTGAAATAAATAGTTTTGAAATATGGCCATTAAATTGTAAAATCAGGCAATATTAGTATGAAATATATTTGATTATTCTTTAATATACAATTATTATAAATACATACTTCAGAATGATTATTTTACTAATTTCATTTTTTTTTAAATAATGACTTTTTAAAATATTTTTGGCCTTTTTATTTCATAATGTCATTTTTCAGCAGAATGACTTGGTCTGTCAATCAAAGGTGGAGCCAGTTCAGTTATCGACTGATCGTTTGCACAGACATCAACAGCAGAACTTGCACTATCAATTCTATCGTGGAGATTATCACTAATGATGAGAAGCCTGAAAACATGAAAACACGAGTGACACTTTTGAGAGGGACCTTGCAAATCAGTTGGACAGGAACATGAGGCCTTCACCTTAGCCTGAGAGAAGACTGCAGCAGCAGCGTGTTTTTGATGAGGTGGTGTCTGGAGGTTCACAGAACAGCCCAGCAGTGTTGGACAAATTACTTTTAAAAAGTAATTTCTTATAGTTAGTAGTTACTTTTCCAAAGGGACAGTAACTAATGTGTTAGCGTTTTGAAAAAGCTTTTGCTGCTTGAACTGTGTGGCTCCGTCTCTGTGTCCTTCCTTGTTACCTGACCTGCTGCAGCAGCACCGACATCATCAGCGGAGTCCTCTGTGTTTTTGTCACAAGATTTTTAGATTTACTTACAGGTGTGTTGCCAGGTTTAACGATTGAAATAAGCGTTTTTAAAGAGAGAACCCTTCTCCCTTATTCAACATTCATTGGTTTGGAGGTGGAACAACTTTATCTTTATCCAGAAGTGAAGGGAAGGGCTACTGTTATTAGTGCCTCCATTATTGCTGACAGTTTGTCCAACCTTATTTGTGTTACCAAAAAGACATGTCAGGCTTTTATCTAAGATTTATGTTAATTATCTACAGCTTTATTGTGGTGGAAAAAAGTAAAAGATTGGAAATAAATAATTTCTGGCTACAATGATTTCTTTAAGGTGGAAACATCGTTTTTTTAAAATAAAATTTTAACTTGTGGTTAAAGTGGGATAAAATCATTTTTAATCTACTATTTTCGCCTGAACTGGGTTAATATTGATGGTTGATCATGCACCAGATTCCTCCTGCAACTGCACTATTGGAACAAGCCCAAAAAAACTGCAACCCACAACTCCTAATATACGCATGCAAGTTAGAAAAAGAAGAAGCCGATAGTTGCTTACAGTGAGCGGACCTGACAACTCAGGCATCTTGTCTCTTGTGTGTCTGTTAGCGTCGCAGCTCCTGCCCTGTGGGCTTCTCACAGTCGGTAACTGTAACGCCGTAGTAACGATTGAAACAGTAATTAGTTAGATTACCCGTTACTGGCAAAAGTAACAGAGTTACTCCCAGCACTACAGCCCAGCATCGACGCTCACAAATGTTAATGCAGGTGACCACACTCCACAGGACTTCATATGTACTGGGTTGTAGTTTGGTCACCTGCGTTAGCAGTCCTCTCTCAGGCTGAGGTGAAGACACTCTGAAACTGACTTTGCTCCTGCAGCCATTCTGTCTCAAACGTGTCAGGCACTCGTGTTTTCAGCATTTCAGGCTTCTCAGCACATTAGAATCAATACAGCAAGTTCTGCTGCAGTGTCTGTGTAAAGGATCAGCCAATCACTGAACTGGCTCCGCCTTATGTGCTTTGATTGACAGACCGAGTCATTCTGCTGAAAAACGACATTATGAAATAAAAAGGCCATTGTGGAAAAGGACATGATGAAATAAAAATTGACTATGTAAAAAGCGTTTTTTTATTTCATAAAGCTTGGAAATTATGTAAAGAGTCATTATTTTAAAAAGAATGAAATTGTTAAAATATTCATTATGAAATATTTAATTATAATTATTTAATATTAAAGAATAATAACATATATTTACCTCTGCCAAGGAGGTTATGTTTTCGGAAGAGTTTGTTTGTCTGTCAGTCTGTCCGTCCGTCTGTAAACAAAATGACTCAAAAAGTTATGGATGGATTTTGATGAAACTGTTCAGGGAATGTTCAGCATGGGAAAAGGAAGAACTGATTCAATTTTGGTGTTGATCCGGATCAGTGTCTGGCAGCCATGACGAAAAATGAGATTTTGGTGAATAACTACTAAATTAAAATAGATATCATTATGAATCCAATTGCTAATGGTTTCACAATGTTGTTTTTATTTATCTAATTATGAGTCTTTTGGGGTTCCATATTTTCACACTGTCAACCTGCTTAAGATCCTCATCACCACACCTATGACCACTGCAGAAGCTGAGGTGCTTCTCAAACTTAAAATGAATCAAAACTTTCCTGGGAACACCATGAACCAGAACAGACTGGAAGAGAGACTGGTGACAGAGATGATGGACTTCAATCAGAGGGTCACTGAGAAATCTGCCCAGAAGAAATGGAGGGCAAAATCTCTGTCCAAATAGGGCATTGTTCAAAGTAGGTTGCAATGTGATTATGCTTTTTTTTCTGTAGTATGGAATGCTTCTTTGGTTTGTTTCCTCTAAAGCTGCACCCCTCTTCAAATTTTCAGCACCAGCCAGCACTTCCTATGAGTACATTTTTTCACCCCTCTTTATGTGAAATAAAAGTAAACAATTCTGGCAATTATTTGTCATTAGTAAATCAACATAACAATTCTAAATGAATGTGTTCAAAGTTTTGAGGTGACAAATAATAAACGTAACCTATTTTAAATACACTAAAACATTTTAGTTTGCCTGCAACATCAGTATCCATGTTACAGCTCGTTAAATTAGACCCTATCCGAACATTTTTTTGAAGACAATAGTTACTGAGGCAATTCCTGTCCAGTTAGCCCCCTTCCATGACTTTCCTCTGGTCACCCCTCTCTCAAACAGATCTCCTCCAAATTTCCTCCATCCATCCGTATTTCCAAATTACAGTTGATGAAATCCATAATACACAAACTATGACAGAAAACGACTATCACTTGCGACTTACCACAAAATACGTTGAATCAACGTCAAAACACACCCCAAAATGATACTAATGCTATTATTTACAACATTTATACAGTATTTACATGGACAATACTGATAAACTCCCTTTAATTCTCTCAGATATGGCAAACTGAATCTTCTCTCCCTCACTCTCACCGACTCAGTCAGCTCATTTACTCGAGGAGTTACAATGCTGCTTCGTGTTTTAGACAGGGTGACTGTCTTCAATCAGTTAATTGTCGGCATCCTTGTAAAATCCAAACTTCAAACAGTAATCAGACTTTGTCCATTTTACCAGTAATTTAAACATGAAATGGTACTGTAACCATGGCAAATTTTACATTGGTTTACCATTTAACTGGTTAATATTACATCCCTTGTCCCGCCACTTTAAAAACAATGTTATAATCTTCAGCCATTGTTTCAGCAGCTGCTGTCTCCGAAGTAAGAATACAATAAAACAACAGCTAAATTAGCTGTACAAAATGTTTAAATCGATGACACAGCAGAACAGCACCTATAGATGAAGTGCTGCTCCTCCTCCACATAGCCAAAGGTCTCACAGACGCTGCTCAAGACTAAAGATATGATGCCTCTTTTTGTTGATAGCATATTACCGTACCGTACTGTCTTCATCCACTCATCTGTGATCGGGTCATGGGGGCAGCAGCCTTGCCAGGGAAGCCCAGACTTCCCTCTCCTCAGCTACTTTGTCCAGCTCTCCCAGGGGGATCCTGAGGCATTCCCAGGCCAGCTGAGAGACATATTCTCCCCATCATGTCCTGGATCTTCCCCTGGGCCACCTGCCGGTAGGACGTGCCTGGAACACCTCACCAGGGAGGCGTCCAGGAGGCATCCTGACCAGATGCCTGAGCCACCTCAACTGGCTCGTCTCAACATGAAGGCGCAGCGGCTCTACTCCGAGCCCCTCCTGGATGACCAAACTTCTCACCCTATCTCTATGGAACTCATTTCAGCTGCTTGTACTCGTGCTCTTGTTTTCTCGGTCATGACCCACAGCTTGTTGACCGTATGTGAGGATAAGGGTGAAGATCGACTGGTAAATCAAGAGCTTTGCCTCTCAGCTCAGCTCCTTTTTTACCACGACGGACCGGTGCAGAGCCCGCATCACAGCTGACGCTGTGCCGATCCGCCTATCAATCACCCAATCAATCCTCCCTCTGCTTCACACTTGGCAGCGAACCGATCCAGCGAGAGATGTAGGTCACGGACCGATGAAGCCAACAGGACCACATGATCTGCAAAAAGCAGCAACCCAATCCTGAGGTCACCAAACCAGAACCCTTCAATGCACTGGCTGCACCTAGAAATTCTGTCCACAAAAGTAATGGACAGAATCGGTGACAAAGGGCAGCCCTGGCGGAGTCTAACCCTCACTGGAAACGGCTCTGATGTACTGCGAACTGTACTGTACAATGCAAACCAGGCTCAGCTCCAGTCATACAGGGAACAGATGGCTCGTATCAGGGAGCCCGCTACCCCATACTCCCAAAACACCCCCTACAGGACCCTACGAGGGACATGGTCAAATTCCTTCTCCAGGTCCACAAAACACATGTAGACTGGTTTGGCAAACTCCCATGCACCCTCAAACACCCTTTTGGAGGGTGTAGAGCTGGTCCACTGTTCCATGACCAGGACAAAAACCCCATTGCTGAATTCAAAGTTCAGCTTGACGGCATCCCTCACTTCTGGTGTCCACCAGCAGGTTCTGATAGCATATTATAAATTCTGAACATGATCACATTATCAAAAGAACACACATTTGCAGCTTGAGGATGCTAAGATATGCAGAAATGACATCGAGAAATAAAAGCTTTAAATGCAATGAAAAATATGTTTTTGTCCAGAGAGCCACAAGGGAGGGGCAAAAAGTCATATGCAGCTCTAAAGCTGCAGGTTGCCCATCCTTGTGTTCAGCTAATAACATCACATTACTTACCTACAGGTCAAAAAAAGGTTTATTAAATATATCAAAATGTATGATCTATTCTAGGGTAAACTAAGATTATGGTTTGGGATTCATCTGCCAGTCAGTTCTTCACTGCCAAGCAAATTTACAAAGAACATGACATGACGTTGGGGCATGACATGCCAGGGCCTACCCTAAAGCCTTAAAGAATTAAATGGAAGGACATTTAAGTTAACGGACAGGCCAGAGAAGTCTGCATCTGCTTGGCAGTACTTCAGAAATGTCTAGCATTTTGCTTTACGACTCTGGGATCTGCTGGATAAGCTAAGCCAGAAGTTTATGAAAAACAGAGGGAGAGAAGGAACCAGGAAGAAGGGAATAAAGAGGAAGAGGGGGCGTGAAGTGATGGAGCATGAAGTAAAAGAGAGGAATGGGTAAACTGATAAGAGGAAGACAGAAAGAGAAACAGTGGGGAGGAGGAGGCTGGACTGCTAAAATGAGAAGGGGACCCATTTTGAGAAAATGAACTGATGATTTTCATTCTGACTGCAGTGTATGTCTGTGTACATGTGTGTGTGTGTGTGTGTGTTTGTTTCACCTAAGGCCCCCAGGGAACCTTCAGGCCCTTGATGGGATGTGAAAGAAGATGTAAATAAAGAACAGGTATGACTGCACATCAAAACACATACCTGTGACTGTGTTAATCACTCACTGAGGACAATGGTGTGCTTATGTCCATCTTTACAACTGTCCAAGCACAGGAAATTGTGATTTACACAGAATCTGATATCTATCTGGTTACTGGATGTGTGACTGGTTTTGTGTATGTGAATTTAACTCACTGTCAGCATTCACAAAATGCCTGTGCATTTCTTGGATAAACATGAGAGGAGGCAGTCCTGTCTCAGTTCAAGCCCAGTCCTCTACAGAAAAAACACACTCCCAAGAGTCTGATCCTTAGTTCGGTCTCATCCACAGCTATCATCACAACTGCACTGTCTCCCTCCTGTCAGCTACCCTGAGAAAATGCTCAGCAATTTATAGCCATGAAGCACAAATTAACACACACACACACACACACACACACACACACACACACACACACACACACACACACACACACACGCACACACACACACACACAGGCATGAACACAGCCTACTCTAATTTCATATTTTGTTGAAAAAATGTTTTTTTTTAAGAAAAAAAGGACAGATAGAATAAAGATGGGGATGTGGGGTGGCCTTTAAACAATTGATGATTATTGGTCGAGGGATTAGAGGGAGGAAACAGCAGCATGTCTACAATGGATATCAACACTATCTAGAATTAGCAATAGTGTCTCAGTAACACCTATACACTTTCTTTAACACATTAGCATTCAAACCATAAACATTCAATAAATGACCTTATAAATGGAAATGTAGAATAGTGTGCCAGATGATCAAATGATTTAAGCTGAAACCTACAGTGATAACTGTGAGGATGACAATGAAAGATGAGCTGTATGACGTAGAAATCAATTTTTATACATAAATGAAATGGTTTTTAAATCCATGTAACAACTGTTTGCAGTAGAAGGAAGGATAAAAAAATACAGAAATCAAAAAGTGACATCACGCTGAGGCTGCATTCACACACTCTTTCTATGGTGCCAAAAAGTCAATATCCATCTATTAATCTGCAAGAGCATCCCTACCTATATGCAAAATATCACATCTGCTCCAGTGTTTTTGCCGACGCATTGTACTGATATCTGTGTGATAAATATTCTGAAGAACTTTATCATCTAGTTTAGCATGTACAAAAGTTACCTGGGGGATCACTGTATAGATTTTGAATGTAATATAGCCCCACCCTCCACGACTGTCTGCCTTCTTGACCCACACAATTAGCCTTACCCCTCTGCTACAGTTGATGGGTCAACAAAAAATGAAAGATTCCTAAACTATTAGGGTGTTTGGAACCTTGCTTAATTGATCTCATAGAGTTCTATGTCCCCTAATGTCACCTGAGGATCTCTGGAAGGGATATGAGCCAGTTTGGTCCATCTCAGCTCTGACTCCACTGACAGACCCTCCTCAATGAGAGTGTGCACTTACTCAGGCCTGCAGGAGGGAGGTGGCAGTGTGTTTATTTTACTGTGGGCTGTATCTGGCCATCATTATCTCACTTTGCACAAAGAGAGCTATAAACAGATGCTTGTGGCCCACTCAGCTGCAACAGTGTGCCTGGCTGCAGCTGCACCAGGAGTGGAGAAGAAGATCCAAGGATGCTGAGGTCAGAGGGCTGCAAGCATCAGGTTAAAAGTGAATCTAGGAGGGAAGATTTTCTGTTATAATCAAGAAACTAGATCTGGCATAAATTATGAAGCAAGGAGCTGGGAACAAGGCTTGTTGCTTTGGCCTCAGTTTAGCCTGAAACATTTTGACACCAAGAGGAAAGTTGTTTTGTAATGGTCATAACACTGGGGAAGACGACAGCATTTCAAGATGCTTTTGCTGGAAAACTCAACAAACACTGGCAGTTTAGATTTCACAGAGCTGCATGGCCTAAACAAACTGCCGTAGAAAGAACACATAAGGAGAAGAAGAGAGAGAGAGAGAGACAGAGAGAGAGAGACAGAGAGAATGACAAAATAGGATCCACTGTTTTCTGACTTTAATCAAAAGCAGAGATGCTCTGCTGTGGAAAAAGGATCCAAAATGCAAAGTTCACATGGAGAACTAAAGGCAGGAGGAGAAGAGGGGAAAGATGGGCAGAGACAAACAAATAGACGACTGATGAACAGCTGCACTAATTCCTTCATCAAAGGAGGGGAGTTAGTGGGAACGAAAGAAAAGAGGGAGAGAGATAGAAAGAGAAAATACCCTGGTTACAATAATGGAAAGTCCACATTTTAGTGCCTTATGGAAATATGGTTTTCATTTCATGATTCAACTCCTGCTCCCTCCCTTCCCCTCCCTCCCTAACTACCCCTTCCCTACCTACCCTCTTTTTCGATTTTGCAGCTGCAGCCTGGTTGTAAAAGCCTGTTAAAACACAGGAAGACCAGTAAAACGGTTTGAAAAATAGCAGGAGGAGGTTTCAGGCCAAGCCAGGGAATGGAGCAATTGTGAGGAGTGAAAACTTAGGAGACTAGGGGGAAATCTAAAATGAAAGCTGAAAGTGAAAAGATTTAAATCATAACAGCCTTTTTAATGTGTGATGAACATACTATGCTACCTCTATTTCAGATTAATCCACAAGCAGTTAACAGCATCTTGCTACAGGGGTGCTTGATGATTAATCAAGATGCAATAGCAATTGTCATTTTGGCCTCCCAAAGTTGAGTAGTTAGAGTTCATGCTCTAAGAGCTCTAGAGAGTTAAAAAAAATACAACATAAAAAAATTGTGTGTTGAAGTTTTACTGCAGCTTGCATGTGTCCGTATGTCTTGAGTTTTGACTTAAGACAAGCATTCAAAGAATACCCAATCCGTTTTTATCAATGATGAAACAAGCAACAATTTCACACAATACGTTTAATTTGAATTAGGTAAACAAAAATGATAAGAGCATTACCAGCTAGGGGCAAACAAGTCCCCTGCCCTCCTGGCAGACAAAAGTGTCAATAAGAGACTAGTCTAGCTTGAAACTAACTCAAGATAATGTATGTGGTCTTCAGGGGTTTAGGGGAAGCCAGTGAGAAAGCCAGGGGCCATCTGAGGGTCCCTCTTGAGGCTGCAGAGTGTATGTGAAGTCTATGCTATGGTGCTGTTGAGCCAATGCAGGAGAGATCAGGATGGATGTGTTCATTGTGCAGAAGAGAGCTAGTGAACAAACATGGCTGCACAAAAGAGAGGAAAAAAAGTGAATGTACTGTTGGTATTCAAATCTGTCATGTGGGCTTATTTTGAATTTGAAAGCGACAGCAAAAGCAGACACACTTGAGATGCTTAGCATGTCAAGGCTGCCTCTCAGAGTGAAGGATAAGTCCTTTTCACATCTCAATTGTGATCTGTGCATCCACAACAACATTGCAGGATTAGTGATATATTGGTCAGGTGCCCTCGAAGAACATCAGTCAACTTCAGCATTGGTTAATGGAGACCTAAAGTGCTTGTTTTCTCTGGTCCTATGACTAATAATCAAAGAAAGCCTTCCTGATATCAGTCTCAGTAGTCATAGAACTGAGCACCATTCAGCAGCCTTTGTGTGTCTCTGTATGCATGACTAATGACATCTCTGCTCCACACACAAACAGATTAGCATGAAGCACTAAATGGTATTCTGTAACACTGGATGTTTTTCCGTCAGTTCCCCGGTTGTAGCACTTTGTTGTCCTGCTGCTGGTCAATGCTATGACTAAGTATAGTACACGGCAAGAGGGAGAGCATGGTGCACCAATGGATGCCATCCAGTTAATCTAGTGGACTCACACTCAATGTTTACTTATATTCTAAATACAAATAGATTTGAAAACTAAGAAAAATAATGTTTCTACCAAAAAAAATCTGCATAATCAACATTATTTCTGTATATCTAATGATTCTCACGCTTTCTCTGTCATTGAAAGATTGAAATATAGCATGTTGAGGATCACAGATTCGTATTCTTGTTTCATAAAACTTAAAAACATGATTTTGTTGAGTAAAGTTTTAACTGTCTGATGATTAACAGAAGACAACAATCTTATTGTTAACAGGTCATTTTATCGAAGCTCTAAAAGTCATCCACAGGTTTCATGTATGAAGAGCAGGATTAGGAAACGGATAAATTTATATCAAAATAAAAATAAATAGATATAACTGTTGAATTAAAATTGAATTAATACACACAAAAATGTAAACACTCGTTTGTTTTTTGCTTTCCTTTCTTTTCTTTTCTTTTTTTTTTCTTTTAAAAAGCAATATACTGTATAATGCACAAGAAAATAATAATACAATTTAATTGTTTTTCCAATATCCTTCAGTCTTTGTACAATCCATCCCTAACTACATGTGCAAAGACTTTAGGTCTCAGCATCTGGAGGAAAACAAGAGCATTTGCTCCATGCTGGTTGGAGCCAAGGCATGTGTCACACTCCTGATATTATTTCACCAGCACAGCAGTACCAAATCTCGACAAAGCAGTGAGGCTAAAAGAGCAGCTGAGCACAGTGGAGAGGGTCGCATTAACTGACTTCATGTGTACATCAGTCAGGTTGTTTACTCCTGCTTTCAATGGAGCTGTGTGGCATGATGATGAATATATTGAAATGTGTTCTTACTAGTTTTTTAAACTTTTTTCCCTTTAAGTTTGCAGCCAAGAACAATTTATAAATCATAATATATTGTATGGTTTAGTATCACAATACTCTGGTGAATCCCGCCCCCAACTGACGCCAAACCAGACTGGATAATCTCAAATAATCTAAAACCTTTATCATAGTCCACAAATTCTTTCCTAAAAAAATTAAGTTCAAGAGACCCAACTTTCACCGGCCAAGTTAATGACTTCATAACCAGCAGTGTTATGAAGTGTGCTTCACATTGCTGCAATCTCCACCCAGTGGGCCAGCTACAGGGATGTGTTTCTGTGCACTTCCAGATAGGCTTAATACAGGACTTGAAACCACTTTTGCTTCAATGCCCTGAAACACCTGATCTAAGTGAGAAAAAACATTGGTTTAAAAAGAGCATAAGGATTACCCTGCTGATAACAAAGCTAGTGAAGTCTGAATGCATAACATGACACTAGCTACAAAGTTAGACCCGATCCTAGCATTAGCCCCACCAACTTTTGACATGATAACTGAGAAGCCTATCAAAGAGTTAGCAGCTCATTTTACTCATATAAAGACAAAAACTCATCAGTCTGAAGGCTGATCAGCACTGACCATGACTTTTGCAAAAGGCTTTGAGTAGTCACAAACACACAATCCCAACAGAGTCAATGGAGGCACAAAGGCTGTGCTAGACGATTTTGCTGTCTATCATTTTGCCAAACAAGGTTGTCAGTTTTCCATTATGACATTTTTTTAGCTATTTGTGTCACTCCACACAGCGCTGTGTGGCTGAACTGACGAGTTTGTTTACGTGCCCTTCGCGGATGGGCAGTGCGGCTCATTGTTTCAGGGAAAGACCGGCAGCTACAAATCAACTTTCTTCTTCCAGTTTTGTGCAAAATGGACGAATATCTATCGGATGAAGATGTTGTGGAGGAGAACTTTGAATATGATGGACGTCCTTACAGTTTCGAGCCAGATTATACAGATAAGGAGCTCTTAGAAATGAGGAAGCGAAGGCAACGCTCCAGAGAGTACTGCGCATGCGCGAAGGGCACGTAAACAAACTCGTCAGTTCAGCCAAACAGCGCTGTGTGGAGTGACACAGACTGCAATGGCGGATCATACGGAACGGATCATGATGGAATGTTGGTGAAAAACATGAGTTTTTGGACGATTAATGCAGTTTTTAGGAGCGGCGATCCATGCCCTACGGGCTACCATTATATCGGTGTCCGCTGCTCGATTTTGGATCTAAATATCTCCCGAAGCACCGTTTGCATCAGGAAAGCCTTCTGGGTGAGTATATTGTTCTACTTCATTCTATAAACAATGTGAAAGCTGCAGGAACCGAACTTTTCCTTTAAGATCCTTTTACTACAGCTTAGCATGTCAGTGTCTTCAAGCGAGCAGGACAATGGATGCAAAACACAGTTCCAAGGTGTATTACTGTGCGGACTTTGGTTCATTCAAATGCGTTTGAAAAAGTTAAATTATCGAACCCTGTGAGGTATTGCCTTCTTGAAGTTCTTCCTTCACCTGCACACTGTTAATCATTCAGGTTAAACTTCTATAGACAAACTCAGAATTTATTAAGTGAATGATAACAAGTCAGGGTTCTGGTTTGGTGGAGTTGAAAGCAAAAAAAAGCTTCCCCCCTTAGCGGAGAAAAAGAGGCAGACTAACCTTGCAGCACTGTCACCCGCAGACTATGATTTTCTATCTAAGTGTTCACTTCCTTTATCTTTGTGACCTAAATTCAACACTAAAAAAAGCAGCATTATGGAAGCAGCTCTGTGATGGGACACCTCAGCTCCACCCTGCTTTACCTTGATCTGTGTGTTTTTATTTTTCAAATTACTAAGCATTTCAACTTTCAGTGCTGTTTTGCCAACTCTCTGAAACTTAAGCGCTATCAAACCCTAATATTTCATAACAGTAACCAATTTCTTAAACTTGATATTGTACAACTAGAAAATCATTTTCACAGTCTGCAAATCTGTGTGTTATGTAACTGCAAATGTGTGTATTGCTTTTACCCGGACAGAGAGAATAAATAAGACAAACACATTTTTATTTTGGAAAAAAAAAAGGAGGAGGGGGGGATAGCAAGCTCCCACTGCAGTGATGAAACGTCCTGCTCCCTGAAACTGACTTATTATTGTTTAATATTGAATTATTATACATTTGTAAATACATTTTTTTATTATTTATTTTTTTAACATACTTTTTAAATAATGTCTTTTTTTATTTATTTTCCAAGCTTTTGTAAAATTAAAAAAAAAAAGTTTTTTCAAAGTCCATTTTTTTGTCATAATGTCCTTTTCCACAATTACCTTTTTATTTCATAATGTTGTTTTTCAGCAGAATGACTTGGTCTGTCAATCAAAGTACATAAGGTGGAGCCAGTTAAGTGATTGGCTGATCCTTTACACAGACACCGCAGCAGCACTTGCTTTATCAATTCAAACGTGGTGCCTTATCACTAACACTAAGAAGCCTGAAAAGCTGAAAACACGAGTGCATGAAATGTCGAGACAGAATGGCAGCAGGAAAGAAGTCCGTTTCAGCAACATGTTTTTGATGAGGTGGTGTCTGTAAGTTCACATAAGAGCTCAGCATCTACACTACCAAATTCTAACGCAGGTGACCACACGCCATGAGACCCAGTACACCCAGACACCAAATGAAAAACATGCTGCTGCTGCAATCCTCTCTCAGGCTGAGGTGAAGGCCTCGCGTCACTATCCAACCGATATGCAACTTCCCTGAGCAACTCTGAAACTGAAACAGCCATTCTGTCTCAAAAATGTTTTGCACTCTTGCTTTCAGCTCTTCAGGCTTCTCAGTGCTGCAATATATGTGGAAAGGATCAGCCATTCACTTAACTGGCTCCGCCTTATGTGCTTTGATTGACAGACTGAGTCATTCTGCTGAAAAACGACATTATGAAATAAAAAGGTCATTGTGGAAAAGGACATCATGACATAAAAATTGACTTCGAAAAAACATTTTTTTATGTTATAAAAGCTTGGAAAATAAATACATTTGACCACTGCTACCCCCTGTCTGCCATGACTTTTGACTTCTTTGTTAAAGGATAACTTCGGTTCCTGCAGCTTTTACATTGTTTATAGAATGAAGAACAACAATATACTCACCCAGAAGGCTTTCCTGATGCAAACGGTGCTTCGGGAGATATTTAGATCCAAAATCGAGCAGCGGACACCAATATAATGTAGCCTGTAGGGCATAGATCGCCGCTCCTAAAAACTGCATTAATCGTCCAAAAACTCATGTTTTTCACCAATATTCCATCATGATTCGCGCCGAATGGACGGCCATTGTAGCCTGTGTCTCTCCACACAGCGCTGTGTGGCTGAACTAACCTCTAAACAGACGAGTCTGTTTGTATGCCCTTCGCGCATGCGCAGTACTCTCTGGAGCGTTGAGATCGCTTCCTCATTTCTATCAGCTCCTTATCTGTATAATCTGGCTCGAAACTGTAAGGACGTCCATCATATTCAAAGTCCTCCTCCACAACATCTTCATCCCATAGATATTCGTCCATTTTGCACAAAACTGGAAGAAGAAAGTCGATTTGTAGCTGCCCTGAAACAATGAGCCGCACTGCGCATGCGCGAAGAGCATGTAAACAAACTCGTTGGTTCAGCCACACAGCGCTGTGTGGAGAGACACAGGCTGCAATGGCCGTCCATTCGGCGCGAATCATGATGGAATATTGGTGAAAAACATGAGTTTTTGGACGATTAATGCAGTTTTTAGGAGCGGCGATCTATGCCCTACGGGCTACCATTATATCGGTGTCCGCTGCTCGATTTTGGATCTAAATATCTCCCGAAGCACTGTTTGCATCAGGAAAGCCTTCTGGGTGAGTATATTGTTGTTTTTCATTCTAGAAACAATGTAAAAGCTGCAGGAACCGAAGTTATCCTTTAAGGTGTGCATCTGATGAGAGCATCACCTCTTGATTCGCGAGGCATGCAATACAAAGTGGAAGGAACTGAAAAGATTTCTAATACTGAATCCTAGAGGAAATTGTTATTACTTCTCAACTGGACCTGGAACTTAATCCCTATCCTTTGTCATATTTAAAGGAGACATATCATGCTGATGCATGATTTAATACTTACATATAATATAACAAATTTGAAAACAAGACCTCACACCCCCTTAATTTTCAAAAAATGAAATATTGTATTTTTTCTGATATCCTAGAACGAGATTTGATGCCTCTGAAAATAGGTCACTGCGAGATGACCGCGAGATTTAAATCATCGTGACGACACGAGGTACATTTCTTTTTATTGGAGTAATCTGATAAAACACTTCCTCCTCTGTGATGTCCATTAGCCCCACAACCATCAGTCAGGAACACATCCACCCAGCAGCAGTATATAGCTCCATAGCTCACACTCACTCATTACCAGCTCTGGCCTGTAGGGGGACTCAATACCCGGTCGCTGCTTTGAGCCTGCTGGAAAATACAGTAGAAGAAGAAGGACAGGCTGGCTCAACCCCCGATAAAACTGACCAATCAGAGCACAAAGGGCTGTGACGTTGTGAGGTTACTTTAGGTCAGCCTGAGATCCGAGCGTTTCAACGAGAGCTTGATAATGGCCTAAAATGAAGATTTTGAGAACGCTATTGTGGGGCAATGAAGGAACTTAATGACTTGTACTGAAGGCAGAAATGCTTTACAGGCATCCTAGTCTGGCATAGTGAAAAGGAGAAACAAGCATGATATGTCTCCTTTAAGCAGTCTGAACACGTGCTTTGTTTCATCAAATGCTTTGTTTCATCTAGGGTTGTATTGCAAAAGCTTCCAGGTGAAACTGAAAAATTTCCACTGAGGTCAGAGAGCCCAACTTCATCTGCTGACTCAATTATCAAGATAGTTTTATCTACTTTTCCAAAGCACTATCAGCCTTCTTGTCTTTTCCCAACTTTCATTCTAAACAAATTCCCTCCTCATCCCATCTTCATCCCATCTTCATCCCTTCTTCATCCCTACTTTGCGTGGGCAGTAAGACACACACATTTTAACATTGCTGCAAAGCCTTATGTTGACTGTCTGAAAAGTGACGAACAACTCTGTCAGCAGAGCTCATCCTGGCCTGCTCTCCTGTGTCCTTCCCCTCGCACAGTCCTAATCCTTGCAGCTTTACATCTTAAACCATTCCCCCCTCTAGCTCAGGACCAAAGAGAATTAAAAAATTCCCTAAGATGCAGAAGACACAGGCTTTTCCATGGAGAGTAACATTGAACTCACTGACATTACTCGTCCATAACATCAGGCACATTCTTGACCTTTAAGCCAGCCCCAGCTTCAATACAAACACTCTCCTGATTACCCCATGCAAAGCTGCATCTTTGTATTTTCTAAGTCCCTTTGTTTTCTTCTCTCAGCTACCTATACATGTTATTTTCCCCACTTAGTCCACTTTCACTGGTTACACTCCATCAGATTGTACACTTTTCCTCTTCCCATATTTCCCTTCCCAGCTCAAATCACCAACTCAGGCCTGGCAGTTCATTATTTAAAATTTACGGCCTGTCCACTTGGCCTGCCTTGAAGGGGAGAAAAAATCCAGCTTTGGTTAGAGTGCTGTTCTGAGGCCAAGCTTGCAGGCCCTTCTACACCCCCCAACAATATCAAAAAGTCATATCAAATTAAACTTGATGAATAAATAATATGCTTCTCCTAAGTGCCAAGAGCTCAACTCAACAAAAACATGCACCTCAACTGAAGGCATTAATACGTGCACATGCTTGCAACCAAACGCTTTACAAGGGAACTGTGTGTGTTTGCAAATGCTGATGACAGTGCGAGTGTGAGTGCACGTGTGTGTGTGGGAGGTACTGAGATCTTTCATCCCAAAGCATACAGTTTGGCCCATGAAAAGTGATGCATTCAAGTGCTTAACGCAATAAACTATAAATAGACAGCAATAATTTAAAACTGCATGTGTGCAGGGGGACAACATGAGTATATTGATCTCTGCAATTTTGTCAGTCAGTTTGTGTCAATGGATGTGTGTTAGTACTGACACACATTTATTAACTCACTGCTAACACCGTCACTAAATAGAATAGAACAGTGTGTCTTTTAAATGGATCAGACTAACATTAATGCAAAATAATGATGGTTGTCTATATCAAGGCACTCAAAGCCTTCCTATCCCTTCATGCTCATAGGCCTTTTTGGGATTTTAGCCATGTGAAAATATTTTAAAGAGGCCTGATTGCCCCCAGCTCAGAAGCTCAGAGAAGCCTTAAAACCCTGCAGCTAAATCCTGGGGTTATGTAAGGTAAAGCCCTAAATCTCACTGCGCCTGATGTTACATATTACTGTAATTGCAAATGAAAAAAGGGGGGTGGGTGGGGTTAAAGAAATGCAGAGACAAGAGATTCTGAGGGCTAGAGAAGGGAAGAAAGAGGGAGAAAGGAACAGAGATGATAGAGGTGTGAGAGGATGGACACAATTTTGGAGAGACAGAGGGGGAAAGAATGAGAACAGCACATTTTGACACACCAGGTCCCCTAATGTGTTTTCTCTAAGTCAGTCTACTCTGTTTTACTGTTTATCAGACTCTCTTTCCTTCTAGGATACAAAGTGTGCTCAGAGGGAAAGTCATAGCGCTAGCCAAAAATTTGGACTAAAAATGAAATTTAATAAGAAACACCATAAAGTCTGCATTTATCATCTGTCCACCTTAAGTCAGTCTCGTCCAACTCCAGTCTTCAGGCACAGACCTTCACATGTAAACACAAATTCAATCTTGAGAAAAAATGAAAGCAAACCCTCTATGTTCTCTATTTTTCCATGTCGGCACGTAGCTTGTTTTTCTGCATGTGTATGAATCTAAAATGTGTGTGGGGGCGGATGAGGCAGTTAACATTATGATCACAGTGCATGAAGCAATGCATCATGTAAAGATGTAAACAGGCCTTAGAGTCACTCACACAGAGAGTTCTGTGGAAAATAGCGTTTTTGCCAAATACAAGGCCTGAAGGCAGGAGGGGTCTAAGGTACACGACTGTGATGGAAAATGTTAAACATCTTTTAATCTACCAATGCAGCAATTAAGACTTTCAACATTCAGGCTACAAAACAGGTTTGCTCAGTCCTAACCTTTTCATAAACTTATTAGCCAGTTACTTTAAACCGTCTGCTTTATGACATAATAAATCCAAGTCTGCAGTCATGCTGAGGCTCTGATACACTGCAGTTGGATGAAATAGTGCTTTGAAGCAAAGTGCAAGGGCTGCATGATTTGGTCAATAAAAAGATTAGCACAATATTACATGGTATAATCTTAACTCAAGGAAACATTTTATAAGATGTTGTTACTTCTGATGCTTTAAAGACCTCATACAAAAAAATGCCCAAAGTTACTCTAACATCTCTTGTTGGGAAAAGAAACAAATAAGACAAGATAAGAACGTATGATTGGATTTGACTCAGTGTTTCCATTCTAATACAATTAATGGCTGAATAAACATGTGTTGGATTTAATAGTTATATAGATCAAATGAACTGAGAAATTTGTCATTTGACATATTAGAGTTGTTGATTGAAATTCTTGTCAAATTACATCACAGATTTGTTTATTGTTCTGTATATAAAGTCTCAAAAAGTCATCTAAAGTAATTTTATGGGCACCATTGTAAGTCTGCTGAATAAAAAAAAACTGGTGAGGAAGGCTAGCCCTGTGGTGGGCACAGAGGTTGATTCTCTGGTGACTGTGGTGAGCGAAGAACCGTGGATAAACCGCTTTCTATCCAGGACAACACCCACCACCTCTGCACAGCATTGTCATTAAGCAGACGAGTGTGTTCAGAGGCAAACTACTGTCACAGTCCCACTCCACAGACAGGTTAAAGAACTCCTATGCCCCCTACCCATATGGCTGTATAGGGTGAGAGCACACAATAAAAGTAGCTTGTACAATTGCATGCAATATCATGCTTCCTTACTCCAGTGTTTAACCTTAAACCTTAACCTTAAAGTTTGGATAGCACACTAAAAAACACACACTCTGTTTTCACCTCAACAGTCACTGCTGTACCCGAAAACAAAGATGCTGCTGCTCAGCTCTTTAATACAGGTCTACTAGCTTTTTAATACCTGTTGTGTGTAGGTCGTATTCCCTCTGATATATTTTCTTGTAACTTACTCATAACCCCTTGTGTTCCAGCCCAGCTCAGAATGGGATGTTTAAGAGTAAATTCTTATGAACTGCGTTTGACCACACCCTTTTTTAAAAGTGGTTGTGGTTTGGCTTTTCAGCACTTCTTCTCTAGTCTGGCTACAAACACCTGCACAGAGATATATAGACAATAGTAGCAGCCTGAGCTATACTCAGATAACTGGTCATGGGAATGTTTCACATGAGTGCCAGGATGCATATCCCTAATTATTTCATTAGTTGACATTTCTCAAACAGTCTGTTTGAGAACACACCTTTTAAAAGGTAGAGCAAGATATTAAAGATGCTATGAGGAGTTTCTAAGTAATTACAAAAAAGTCTCACTTTTAGATATATGCCTGATCGAAATACACACTTTAAGATGAATTTTATAGCATCAAAATAGGTTATCTATAAATGCTATTCCTTAGCTAAGTGGTCAAGTCGGACAGGGCTGGACTGGCCTGGATACCTAACTTTGGGAAAAAGACAATTAAAACTAGAGCAAATTTATATTATTCAGACACGAGAGCACCAAGCTGTTAGTAGCGATATATAGCCGGCTACAAAACTATGATACTAAGTTTTCCAAAAATTGCTTGTTGTCACACATCAAAAACTACCGCTATGTACCTTGGGTCACGTCTTTTGGTGCATTCCAGTTGTTGTCAGAAGTATGGATTACCGAGTTCTGAGTAGGAAACTGCAACTGGAACGTCCCCCGAAGTCGGAATTTCCTACTGGGAACTCGGTGAAACCTCGCCACCCTGAGTTGACAATCGAAGATGGATGCCCCCAGTGTGAACAGTTATTTAGCTCCAGTAATAATCAATTTATTTGCACTTCTGACTGGGGTGTGTCACTCTCGATCAGCTGTACATAGTTAGACTATGTCTTTAGTTAGATTTATATTTACAAAAATGCTGCAATAGTGATAATCACATTCTTCATACAACAACGCAGGGTGTGCTAACAACTGCTAACAATAGCCTGGTAGATCGGCATTTTTTTTTCTGACTTCAACTGGAACGCTGATAAGTCGGAGATGATGTCACTCCCAGTTCTGAGGTTACTGGTTTCAAAATGCCACAGCATGTGTACTGACTAGAACTAGGAGAAAAGACCACATTACTCATGTATTAGCTTCTCTGCATTGGCTTCCCATAAAATTTAGAATAGAATTCAAAATTCTTCTCCTCACCTATAAAGCTCTTAGTGGACAGGCACCAGTTTATCTTAAGAGCTTGTAGTGCTGTACAACCCCTCCAGAACATTATGCTCCCAATATGCTGGCCTGCTCGTAGTACTATCAATCCCCAGAAGTAGTATGGGAGGTAGAGCCTTCAGTTACCAGGCTCCTGGTCTCTGGAACCATTTACCGACCACAATTCAGAGGCAGACTCCCTCTCTACCTTTAAGGCTAGACTTAAAACATTCCCCTTTGATAAAGCTTTCAGTTAGGGACAAGCTTAAGGTCCGTGATTTAGTCCATAAATTAGAGTCATAGTTAAGATGCAATAGGCTCAGACTGCGGGGGGGGGTATCTGGCACATTGGACTCTCTCTCTCTCTCTCACTTTCTCTCCATATCGGCCTTTGCCCCTTTTGTTTGCTCCTGTACTAGTTTCTGGCTCTTGTCTTGTAGGTGGCCTGGGATCCTTGGTGGAGACTTCCTGCTGTTGTGGAGTCATGAAGTCTCAATTACTACAATTACAAACATGACACATACAGTATTTGGCCATTTCATTAGGAACGTTCCATTCCCATTATCATTATAGCTGTTAATGTAGATATTAGCATGATCTCCATGTCCATGGTTGACACATCTATAGTATCTATATTCAGCACCACATAATCGTGGGGTCCCTCTTGAAAATAGGACGTCAAATCTCAAGAGGCCTTTAACACATTTATACTTAACGGAGACAAATATGGTAGGGATGACCTTGTGGTCTGGGCACCCATGAGTTTGTCACTACCATAAATTCTTATTTTAATTAAGAATATAATCGGTTATACTCCTATAAAATGATCACCACAACCATTCAGACATGAGGACCCTTCTGAAAACGAAATGTAGCATCTCAAGAGGCTAACCTCTAATAAATCAGACGACAGGTCTATGGTTCATGTCACTAACTTTAGTTCTTACTTTAGTCCACTTGTCTCCTCTTACCTTCCTTCCTTCGCCCTCACACCGAACACAGCATCGTGTGGATTTGCTGTTCATCATGAGACTGGGATCCACATTCAAGATTTCCTGCTGCTTAACAGAAGGTTTTTTTTTGCCGCCATGATGGAGTGATTAATGATTGGCTATATGGATTCATGTTGGGTGCTGGATGAATATATTTGTATACACATGTATACGTGTATTTTATATGTATCTATGCATATATGTGTATCCATAAAATGAAGAGCTTTATGCTCTATTGTAAAGTGTCTTGAGATAACACTTGTTATGAATTGGCGCTATAAAATACAGATTGATTGATTGATTGATTGATTGACACTGGAATGCAGCATTACGACAGTCGCAGCACGTGCTCATGGGTAGCAGAGTCTTTATGTCACAGGAAACAGATTCTCCTCATAGCACCTTTAAGAGACTGAATGTTTTTACTGATGGGAGGGGAGTTTGTGGACAGGCCTTGGATGCATAATTTGGTGTAAACACCATTCAAAACTTTAGTTATAATTATTCTTGACCTTAACAGTGATAGTGTTTTTTGAGTAGATTTAGATTGATTTAGATTACCAATACATTAACAAATGAAATAATCTTTTTTGACATCCTTTTTTCTGATACATCTTTAAGATATATAAAGCATGACTGTCAGCACCAAAGTTTACAAGAGTTCTGTTATAGCATTTATTCAACAAAATATCAAATGCTTCAGACCTATTAGAACAGTGTTCGTATATGTCAGTAAAATTACAACAATCCTTCTATTAAGTATCTAATCTTGAAACAAGGAAGTGTATCAGCCCACAACCATTCTCTGACATGGATGAAAATTTTCAATGTTTCAAGTATTGCTAAGTAAAGGTCCCCAGAGAACAGGTCAGAGAAAAGGGCAAGTGGAATTTAAAAAAAAAACATTGCTTGTGACTCTAGCTGCCTCTGGGAATCATTCCCAATGGATATACTACACAGCCTGACAGTCATGTACATGTATTCCACTCTGAGGTTATAACCATTAAACACAATAATGAAATTAAGCCTACATTACCACTGGCACCAGCGACTGGATTACACCTCTCTGTGGATTAAACAGATGGATTGCAAACTCAAGAAAGAAAGGAGACTGAGTAAAGAAGGTCAATTGAGGGATGGCTAAACGCCGCTCATGTAGATCACAAACACTGCCTGTGTCTTTGGCTGCCATCCAGGAGAAGGACAAAGGGAATGACTGTAATGTGCATGTATGCCATGAAGGCTAAGAAAGTCGGGTAAAAAAAAATAACTGCTGATCTTTGGTTCTGCACTTTAAGAGGGAGCTCAATGAAGGTTTGCGTTGTTTCTTACTGTATCACAAGCTAAACTGACAACAGATAGACTAAATAAGAGTATAAATGAGAGTAAAAATAAGAAATCTTTAAGAAATTTGTATTCCCTTTTGTATTTGTATTCCTCAAAGCATTGACAGTGATTTGAGGAAGGAATCTAACATAAGAACAAAGGACAGAATGAAGTCTGAAAACACTTCCAGAAACTTGGGGTGTTGTTTAGTGGTATGATGCTTTGTATCTGTTGGTTTGAAACAATCAGTTTCCTGCCCGTTGGGTTTCTTCTTTGTTAGCAGAGTAATGCTGCTCTTTAATTGACTGTAGATTACAGTAGATGTAAACACAGCTGCTGTGAATCCCAGGCGGGTTTCAAGTTCCTGATTTGACTGAAATATGAACAAATGTTTATAGTCTTACAATCCGTTTCCATGTGACTGTTTTTTTTCCGAGTTGATTTCTTAATATATAATCCCTCTGCACTGGTCAATTTTTTTTCCATATTGTGCATCATACTGATACATCCTTCATTGTTCTTCTTCTGCTCTGCCTTTTTCCTTCAAGCTGCAGCCAACATGTGATTTCGATTACCTACCAATGTAATTACAGTTGAATGGAATTGACTGATGGTCATCTTGCTGTTTCTACCTCCCCAATCACTCTTTCCTCACCATGGGAAGGACTTGATGAAGGAACCTGTATATTTTGCTTTAGTTTCAAATTCCAAAGCCCAAAAAATCGAAGATGTGGGCTGCACACCACACCTACACAAAAATGCTGAGCTGCAAAAACAGCTGTATGGACAAGAGCGGAACAAAAATGTTCTGTTGCTACCTTGCTCTTCTTTAAAACACAAACTAAACCAACTCTTGGTCAATCGCAAATTCGTCATGGCAGTCAAGACAAAAATGTCAATAAACTTTGTCTGAGAAACATTGCTCTCTGCTCTCCATTGGCTCCACGAAAGGTTTGCTGTTGTCTGTAAGACACTCTAACAATTACCAGAGAAACCTGTTGTGCTCTTGGGGGGCTGTTTACACAAGGCCTAATATGGTCAGTTTCAATTGCATCTGGCCTCCTGTTTACATGGGAACAGTATACGGAGTGCTTGAATCTGCAGACTTTTAAAACCAGGGTCCTGGGTGGAGAGTTTTAAAAATGCTCCTCCATGCAGCTTTGTGTAAATCAGAGTCAGATTGTTTCAGGGTGAAACGCTTACATCATCACATGCGCAGTACTCTTTCAAATGAAGGTTGCGCATTCCAGGAACAACAACTGTTTCAGCCATCTACTGAGCAGCATGGGTGCTGCTTGCTGTGCTCAGTTTGTTAGGCAGACAAAACTATCCAGTCAGAATTGTTGTCCTAATAGATTTGTTGTTCAGACAAGAAACTCCTGCGTTGACGTTTTTGTTTGTGAAAAGATCTTCTTCTTCGTACATGTATTATAGCAGTGCTGTTTCTCTGCAAACCTACATCACCATCTGCTGGACTGGCATGCACAACACAGCAGTTTCATTTGTTTTCAGCATCTCCGCCTGAACGCAGATCGACTTTGAATATGCATCGGAAAACCTTTCTGTTTTAGGTCAGAGTGTCTCTGTGTAAACATGGCCTTGGTTCTCTCCTATTTATCCCATCATCTCAACAGGGTGTTTCCCCATCCAGTGGAATTAAAATCCCAGTGGGAGAAGAAAAAATTGACTGAAACTAGTTGTCTCTTGAGGTAGTGGATGGAGACCTAAACAGGCAAAGATCCTTGAGGGTGCCAAGAAAATGCCCTAGTCCCATAAAAAAATACATTCAAGTGAATGAATGAGCATTTGACAACCTTTACCACGACGAAGCTCCACACCAATCAAATTGAAATAAGATTATAGGGTGGCTGACCAAAAGAGACAAACTGAGCCTCACTGTTTGCTTCATATAGTGCAATACATTTGGGGCAAAATAACAAAGGCTTAATTGCGTGTGCAAACAAAAAAATTGCACATGGAATTAGTGGGTGTGTTGCAGGTGATCTACTATGACTGTGTGTACTATTCATAACAGGTGCAAAAGTGATGCGGACCACCCCCTTTAAAGGTGGATTTTGAGTGTTCTATCTGCTGTCACCATGGAGAGTTTGGGAGAGCAGTGTGGCTGTAAATGAAGTTTACAGTTTGAAGCCATGGAGTTGTAGGCAAATAAACACACTTGCAGTAACCGTTTTTGCTGTCTGTCATTTTGAGTGACAAGGTTATTACTTTTGTCTCTTGCCATGTTTTAAATAAACAATTTCAGGTTCATTTTATAACCAACTACCAATTTTTACATCTATTCTAACATGATGGAAAACAAATTTGCCCTCCAAACAACAGGAATTATTCAAGTTTTCAGACTGAAAATGGTCTTTTTCTTGTAATACATCTGACCACACTTGGAGATATTTCATTTATTTGATTGCAATTTTTTTAGCTGTCTTTGAACACATCAGGCTCTAATTTCATAGACCAGGTGCAGGCGCAGTTCACCCGACATACACCGTGCCTGCGCCATGCCATTTTTTAATTTTTGTGCATGGCGCAGACAGGTGCACCCACACCTCTGTCCGATGCAAGGGTGAAGAGAAGGCGTTAGTGGGTTTTACACAGCCGAGTGTAAACTTCACCAATCAAATGAACGCCTCTCCTTGCCTTTAAATGTGCTGTGGGCGAGGCACAGTGACTGATCCCCGCCACCGTGGCCACAGTGTGCTGAAAAGACCTGGTGACAAAGACAGTCAGAGCCGCTGTCACTTTTACAGCTGCTGGGAGAGCGCAGGGGTCATCAGGGTCATCAAGGCCATGATGCGTGTCACTGTGTGGACCACCTCAAGGGACAGATGTAATCTGTTCCTGTGTCATGAATAGAAGTACAGAATTAAGTGACAGTTACATTTAAACACAGCAGCATGCAAATTCATTCATCATGTTTGTGATCCACCTGCATTCCTGGTCAGTCATAGACAAAAGCAGAACCTTTGATGATATGTCTCCTTGCAATAATGTACTCCATCTTTTTAGGTCACGTTAAGAATAAAGATTACAACAGAAAAATATGGGCATCACAGTTAAATCCTTTTGACTCTGAGTGACTTACATTTATTTAGCGAGCGTCCATTTTTTTCCTCTCCTTTCTTTCAAATTTCATGAGTTGAGAGAAGCCGGATATATACTCTGTATCGGATGATGAGGCTGTTTGTGGTTGGCTTGAGAAATGTTAACTCCTTAGTTTGGATCACACTTACAGCTGTCATCAGGTTCAGTTTCCATTATGACAAATGTCTTTGTTCTGACATGAGATGTGATGGGACAGTTAATATAGATACAAATGTATATGCTGGTTCAGACAGTTAAATTAAGTAGTGGTTGCTGTGGTTGTTTATTGCATTGAAATGTGCCTGACATCTGCCTCTGAAGTTTTGGTTAAGTGTGTGCACTGTGCACCTGCCAGCCAAATTACCACTGGACCAGGTGCGCTTCATCTCTCCCGAGAATAGACCAGGTTGGAGATGGTGAGCTTTCAGAAAACCTTCCACGCAGTTTTTTGGCAAGAAATTGTCACTGCGCCAACCTGAATCTGTCGATACCTCCCCCTGGTGCGCTGCCTTAACCCTCTTAGCACAGCCGGTCCACCAAATAGCCAAATTGGCCGTGCACAGTGGTGCCCTGGACGAAATAACCACTGCGTGGGGTGCACCAGGCTCTGCCACCCTGCACTGCGCCAGGAAATTAGGCTCCATCACATGTAGACTTTGCCAGTCACTCATAAGGACTGTCTTAGATTCATTAAGTTTTTTTTCTGGTTATAAACCCGCTTATTTAAACAAGGTCTTCATAATGGATTAAACATGATTATCAAATGGACTTCAGCTGAAGTTTGGGTGTCATTACCTCAGCCAAGGAGGTTATGTTTTAGGGAGAGTTTGTTTGTCTGTCTGTCTGCACATCTGTCTGTCCGTCTGTCTGTCCATCTGTCCGTCTGTGAACAAAATAACTCAAAAAGTAATGGACGGATTTTGATGAAATTTGCAGGAAATGTTCAGCATGGGAAAAGGAAGAACTGATTTGATTTTGGTGTTGATCCGGATCAGCGTCTGGCTGCCATGGTGAAAAATGTGATTTCTGCGAATAACTACTGAACTTAAATAGATATCATTATGAATCCAGTTGCTAATAGCATGTTTTCATGGTCAAGGAATCTAAATATATTGATGAAATAAAGGTAGGACTAATATTTATGGTCAAAATCACAATATGGCTAAGGACTGTGGCGCTGGCGGAGGTCTGCGCTCTCCGAGTGCTTTTCTAGTTTTTATAGCTGTTCTGAGAGAATGTAGTAGATTTTCCTTTTACTGAGGCCAGTATGTTATCAGTCTGATAAGTTCTTTTCACAAGGTTGCAATGGAAATCCATGACATGCTATCCTAAATTTGATTCAATTAGCTGATGTGCTTGGAGTTAACAATCCCTCAGCAAAACATGATGGATATGGTGTGTGCACAAGCAGTTGAATAAAATTATGCTGTGGCACGGGATCCACAACACACACTTTTGATGGGCTGCAACATTATTGATTTCAGGTCTGGCAAATGCTTACTTATCTTCACTCCTTATCCTCCCATATGTTTTTTTTTATTGCATTGGTATCAGCAAATCAGATTCTTCTTCATAAGGCTGCATTCACTCTGCAGACCATAGTGATCTTCATCTTTTTTATGTCACATTTTTTAAATCTCAGAACAGTTTTAACAGGCCAAACCACATGAAACCCGTCGATACAATAAATTATTATAATACCGTATCAACAGAGAAAGCTAGAAAAATTAAACTTAAGTTTAAAGACAAACATGTAAGAACATATGTGCTGACATAACCAGCTGGTATTAATGCTGTTAATATCTGCAAAATATGGACATACATTTATTTATTTATTTAAAAATCAACAATCCTTGATCAGCTGAAGGTTTTTTTTTGTGTCTGTTGTTCTTGAGAGTGGCTCTTCACGATCAAAGTTTTCAGTTTGAAAACAACCTTTTTTTTCTATATTCACGAATGACTTATTAACTTTAAAAATGCAAAAAAAAAAGGTTGTATGCCAATCACTCAACAATTTATTCAGCACAAGCCACAGCTAATGTGCTTGTTAACATCTTGACAGCAGACTTACAGTTTGTTGATGAATGGTCAATAAATATTAAATTTGCTTTTTAATGTTGCAAAAACCAAGATCGTTTTAGTTAGAGCAACAACTTTATGATACATGTGCTAAAATTGAGATTGTCTGGAATGATATCAGTGTTGAACAGCTACAAGAATTGAAGCAGCTTAGGATAATAGTCAACAACAAACTGTCTTATACATGACAAACAGTTCAGCTGTATGGAGATCTTTTAGTCATCAGGATGTGCTTTCTTTATTTACCTTTGAAAGTAGTAAAAACATTTTTTAGTTTTTTTGTTGAGTGCTTCTATAATCTAAAGGCAATCCAAACAGCCCAAAACAAGGCATCACTGTGTTTACTATGCTGCTCATATAGAACCAATGTAAATTTATTGCATAATTATTTGTCTGGCTACAGGTACAAGAAAGATTTACCGTTGAATTTGAAAAAAAGGTCATTTGTGAGTTTTCTGAGCTTGTAAGGTCTGGGCAAAATTTGAGTGCACGTTATATTTGAGAAGTGTTCTTCAGGAAAAAATCTTGTAAATATATATGTACATACAGTACATGTTTGGATGGACTGCAGGAAGAGTAGCTGTTCCCTCTATGATAGCTAATGAAAATTCAATAAAGATAAATAGGAAATCTTCAAACTTGTTTGATTGGAGGAACGGATTTCAATATACATGTACACCATTAGAAAAACATTCTCTTTTGGCTCCTACAGATCTCAGTCTAGAATTTCGTACTTGAAGGGATATGCAGCATGCTTTACTCAGAAAAAAAATATATATATATTTTGAAATTTTCCATTATATTTATATCAGACAAAACATTTGTCTTTTCAAACCAGATTTTGGGAACTTTCACATGTAGGTCAACAAGTCCAAACTGGAGTCTCGTACATTACACACTTCATTAATGAAAGTTAATTCTTCGACAAACAAATACAATCTGCCATTGGTGAGTGTGGGAACAGCCATTCCATTAAGAAATTTTCTAGCAAATTTCAGAAATGCATGTGCAAGAACAGCTGTCGAGGTGGTCAACTGTTAATTTGCATTCATCATTAAAATAGTATCTAAGGCTGCCTTCCTGTGTTAGTGTGATCTTTATATGTTCTTTTACAAATTTGCCAAATACAGAATTTCATTAACATACATCCCAGTTTATCATGCTACATGTACTTTGTGCTCTGTCTACTCTCCCAGGGTCTTACTAAGGGGGTCTCCCATACATAAACACCTCTAAGACCTGTGGCTCTAAAGCTAAAACTGAGATAATCTGATTTTGCAGAGTGGAAAGAGACTACCTTTCTCTAATTCTAAGGAAAGTGCACACATATTATGATGGATTATTTGGCAGCTTTATGACCTGCCTATGATCACCCCTTGGTGTGATTAGCCAAAAAGCCAGCTAGCTATACATGTGATCCTGTGCACAAGAAAATGCACTGAGGTAAATCAGTACCATATCAATTTGGGCTTGAATGCAAAATTTTAATATTTAAAAGTAAATCAACTTGAAAAATCAGTTTAAGTCCTGACTTTTGTTACAGTCCCTGCAAATACCTCATTTTGGTCACTGTTGCCTGTTTCAGTGACATCACGGCCGATCAACTTTCACTGCGATCACATCACATATAATTTAATAGTAGGCCCGTCACGATAACCAATAAATCAATTAACTGCACGATAAATAAAAACATGCCAGGGTCTATAGCACAAAGCGCTGTCAACTTACCCTGGGTAACTCACACCTATCCAGGGTTGAGTAAACCCCAATGGCAATCAGAATAACCGATAGCAGGACGTGGATTATCAACAGGGTAATTCTACCCAGGATTGTCTCATCAAGAGCCGTGAACGCGCATGTATAAGGGGAGGGCTCAGAGGCAGCTGAGCAATCGCATCATGATTGGAAAACATGCTGAGAAGAGCTGGGAATGCACGATCAGAGTTCCATATTTCCCATGTTAAGAGTAGTGTCTGATGTTAAAATATAAGGATGAAAAAGGCCAGTAAAATGGAGAAAGGAAACACCGTAGCTGTAGTCAATCATAGACAAAATGCGTGGCAGACTGTGAAAATGTGCAAATTACTCATCATTGGCTAAATCTGACACTGATCACACTTATGAATGAAGCAATATACTGTGAAAATGTATTGCATGTCTGACAATTATCACCCCATTCCCTCAGATAATCCCTCTGTGGTAAGGAGGTCTTGGGAGCAGATAAAAAATAAATACAAAAACACAACTGCACCTGGTCGATTGGTCTGTTTCATGTCATATCATGCTACATTTAAGATTTAAGTCGTTGCCAAAATGAAATAGATAACATCTGAGCTGATGTTTGACCCAAATTAACAATTTAACAATTTAATCAAAGAAAAAAAAACCTCAAACACAATGAATAAAGTGCAGGAATGACATGATGAAATGATGTGATGTTTCACATAAGAATTACATCCCTTTTATTTGTCAAGCACTTTATGATACATGTGAATGCATGAAATGTGCTATTGAAGTGTAGTTTATATAGCAGGGGGATGCACAATGACAGCAAGACAGTCAGTGCACCGCCCTGACTGGGGGCAAGGGCAATAACGACTCCAATATATCACACAGGTAGATGATTCCAGGCCGGGGAAACAGGTACCTCTCATAGCGGGTTGTCGGATTGATCTAGTGGGTCAGATCAGTTTCGGGACAACCTTTCTCATCTTTATGCTCATCTCAAGAGTTGTGCACCTCCCTCTACCAGGTTCAGGAGAAGAGGGTAGGCCATTGATACTGAGAAGCTGATTGGCTAGTGCGAGGGTAATTGTACAGGATCAGATTCAATGGCTATCCTGCTCGAGAGCAGGTTAGCTGTTCAGAGTAAGTCACCATGATTATCTACTCTGATAAGAAGTTAAAGCTGTGGTCTACGATTTGAAACCGCAGCCTGCCCCTCCTTCCCTCACCTCTCCCCTCCGTGTTCCAAGATCCCGCCCCCAGCTTGTGTCGCCTCATAAAGCCCCCACGGACAGAGCTACGAGCGACTAGCACAATATATCAGCAGCAAACTCAATCAAAAACAGCTCAGCTCAACTGAAAGTATCAAACACGACAGACATCCCCCTTGTAACACACAGCAGTAGCCATTTCAACTGGACCGGCGGCAATGCGGGTTTGGCGCCGCCAGAGCGGAGCCGAGTGTGGGGGAGGATTAATCTTACTCAGCCTGTCCTCCCCAGCTCAGCTTACAGTGCTAACGATTAGCGGCTAACAGGCTAACCCGCTCCCCTACAAGTTATTAGCCCGTACAGGCACAAACTAACCAGAGTTATTCAGCAGACATCTCACACTGTAGTAAACAAAGCCATTACCTGATCAACCAGGGGCAAAACGGCCGATGCTGAAGGTCTGACGGCCGGCTGAGGCTATTCGTTAGCCGTTAGCCCGCTAACAGGCCTCAACCCGCGGGCAGAGCTCTGTTGGGCCCGCGGGAGAGGGAGGCGGATTCCCGGGTTCGGCGCTAGGCTTTTCCGGCTCCATGATAGTTCAGTAGCTAACGCTGCTAGCTGCTCACCGGAGGTAGAGGGGAGGAGGCGGGACCATGGGCAAGATGCTGCATACTGCGTAGTGAGGGAGACAAGGATTGGATGGACTCATGGACTAACTCACGGACCAATTAATAGTTGCAGGTTCTTAGGCTTGATTGGTCAGCTAATATGCAGCTTTTCAGCGGATATACTGAATGGATTTTTTTTCGTTCTTTTTGGTCTTTATACTGTGTAGATAGGACCATAGGACCATAACAGCCTTATAAGCGGTGTTATTAATATGTACAAAGCTTCCAAATCGTAGACCATAGCTTTAACTGGCTTTGTGCTATCGATAAACCAGGGTTAACCCTAAAGTTACCTCGCTAAGACATTAATCCTACTTTGTGCTATAGGCCACTGGCCTCGATAAATTGACGCGCATACGTGTTTGTTTCCCTCCTCTCTTTCTACCAAACAGGCTGGATGAGAAGATGGCTCACTCCATCCATCTTTCCCAACGCCTGGGCGCGTTAGTTCTGTAGCGGAATCAGCGGGGTTAGGGTTAGTGATCCATCTGTCATTCATTCAATCTTTGAGGGGGAGGTGGGGCCCTTTGAGCATACACACACACACACAGAGCTTAAGTGAGTATCGTGAGAAGTAACGAGGAAACAAATACTAATATGAATGATGGCAAGAAAGTGACAGTTCCTAAGCCAAATGCCACAGCCCAAGTGTGGGAATATTTTGGTTTTAATCAGAATGAACCAGGGGCCTTTGTACAACAGTAGGACTCAGACATCCAGGATAAATGACTAAGCCCAGCTCATTGAATCCAAAACAAGGGGGTTCAGCCTTATTTGGTTGCACAAAAGACCAAGCAAGGATGAGAGCACAGGGATTCTTCAAGCCAGGTGTAACCAATCCTGGATCAATGCGCGCACGCGATTCCTTAAACAGACCCCGCGATTGATCACAGAATCACTGCATGCAGAGCCGTCTCTATCTAATGTGGGGCTCTAGGCAAGATTTTATATGGTGACCCTTCCATCTGTGATGTACATAAGCTAAGGCCTACATAAGAAATTAAATAGCATTGTTTTTACCATTGTATATGATTTATAAGAAAATGTGCCACCAAATTTACATGCTCAACAAATTACAAATAGCCTTTACAGAAAATTCTGAAATACAATAAAAAATACCCTTACCACAAAATAAAAACCCTTTAAAGGTGCTATGAGGAGAATTTATCGCCGGCATAATGCTGCGTTCCTGTAACCTTGGAAATGAGAGTGACATCATCTCCCACTTATCGGTGTTCCAGTTGAAGTCAGAAAAAAACATGCCTAACTACCTGGCTATTGTTAGCTGTTGTTAGCACGCCCTGCGTTGTTGTATGAAGAATGTGATTATCACTATGGCAGCATTTTTGTAAATATAAATCTAACAATACTATGTATACAGCTGATCTAGAGCGACACACCCCAGTCAGAAGTGCAAATAAATGGATTATTACAGGAGTTAAATGACTGTTCACACTGGGGGCATCCATCTTCGATTGACACCTCGGGGTGGCGAGGTTTCACTGAGTTCCCAGTAGGAAATTCAGACTTCGGGGGATGTTCCAGTTTCAGTTTCCCACTCGGAGCTCAAAATTCCTACTTCTGACTACAACTTGAACGCACCAGAGACGTGAAGCCAAATGTGTTTGTTTGTTGTGGTAAATGCAGCATGGATCTTTGTCGGAACTCCGCATTGCTTTACAAGTTCTTTTTCAACAACTTACAGGATGCAAAGCCACGAGGTAATGTATCTGTTTCTAGTTACGTAGCGGTAGTTTTTGATGTGTGATGACAAGCAATGCGGGGAAAAGTTATTATCGTAGTTGTAGACGGCTATATATTGCTACTTACAGCCCGGCGCTCTCAGACGTGTAATATAAATAATAAAATAATATAAATTTGCTCTAGTTTTAATTGTCTTGTTCCTGAAGTTGAGTATCCAGGCCAGTCCAGCCCTGTACGACCCGACCAGGAGGCTAAAGAATAGCAATTATAGATAACCTATCTAGATGCTATAAAACTAATCGATAAGTGTGTATTTCGATCAGGCATACATCTAAAAGTGAGACTTTTTTGTAATTACTTAAAAACTCCTCACAGTCTCTTTAAATAGGTGAACAAATAATTGTAATCATAAGTACAAAAATCAACATCCAACAAATTAAATAACCACACAGTTAGCAGACTGCCTGATCAGCAGTGTTGTGGCAGTGCAATCTACCAGCACCTGTCACAAGGTGAGCCGCACAGCCTCTGTTGATAACCACTTTAACATCATGGCTGTTTCTGAGGTTATGAAGATGATGATAGTTTGTATTCACAGGTGAATTTTCAGGTGAATTTTCAGGTGTGTTTCTTTAGGACAGAGCGCATACCTGCCAGCCTTTTCTCCTCCAACTGTTTACAGACCCTCAGGGGGCACAGCAGCCATACAGTCATGCCCATGCCAGGACAAGGACCCGAAAAAAATGACCTATGACCTCCTAAAGGCACACTCTTACTGTGCTGTCCTCCACAATGTATCCTGAGGAAGAAGAGACCCCCAGATGCCCTCACACATAGACTAGAACAAGACCGCCATCTTCCATGACAACAGTGCCCGTCTGATCAGAGACCAGTAGGTCTTAAATTGTTTTAGTTTTGCATGCTGTAAATGTAAGTTAAATATGTCCTGCAATTGCAGACAAATGTGTTGAATTTAAAATTAATTTATGATTTTACGATGTTTGTGCTGTACACAGACCTGCAGAGAGGCTACTGCATCATTCATCCATATATATATTTACAGACCTTTGAATGTGCATTTCTTCTTGTGCTTTATAATTTGCTTTTATTCTGTGCTTTCTGCCTTGCTGAGCACTGAGTGACTTCAGTTTTAAAGGAGCTGAAGGTTTTCCCATTCTGCTTTAACCTTATTCAATAAAGAAACGCCATGTGACTCTTTGACTTTTATTTGAACGAATATGGTATGTACATTTTACATATATTCTATGGTTAGCTCTTATTAATTGCAAAATTATATAAAATCATAATTTTATCTAAAATGACTGCAACAAATGATCACAAATGCCTAAATAATGAATATGGTTCTTGTTGAATGTGATGACGATGTGTGGTGGGAATAAACAATGGAATAAACATTGGTTTCCGTTTGTGGAGACTGCTGAATGAGAAAAGAGATGAGATTAAATAAATCCCGGAATTTAGCCTTGTCTTGAGCAGGCTAGCTCCATAGAATAAGTCTCCATGGTAACATATGTCAAAACATATCCCACGTCCTCTGATCCCACTTGTGTGCAACCACATCATGGATTAATTGATCCTGGATAACCAAGATATCCCAGCTTAAACCCTTATCTTGGTTTGTGCAACAGGCCCCTGGTGTGAGCCCATTAACACAAGCCGATATGTCGTATTTGTTTGAAAGTAGTGGCCTTGACAGTCAGCGCTTACTGAGGCATTTGTAAATATAAATAAAACAGCGCAAAATGGTGTGTGCTCACAGACAGTGTTGTTCACTACATTGCAAAAGAAATGCAGTCCTTCAATAAGTTTGAATAGTCAGCAATTCAGGAAAAGTTATAAACATTTGACAGACAGTACAAATTGACTGGGAGAAGGTACATGTCACAAACAATTCAGGAACTGTGTAAACTACATTTTATTTATTGTTTTTATTGTTGCGTGTGTTTTTATTGGAGTTGGGGTTTTTTGTCTTTACGAAGACGGGGTCTATTTTTTAAATTGTTTTTGATTAGTATAATGATGTTTTTACATGCAGTTTTTCCCAAAACTTTTCATTTCATAGCATTTTTTGCTCTTTTTTTGTTTTTTAATTTATTACATTGATTATTTTATTTAAAAGCTCTTGACCTTCCAATTACAGTTTAAGAAGGACAGTTAAATACTTATACGACATCAAAGTTCATTGCTTTTGATATGGTGTACTCACTTTATTACAGCATATAATTGCATTAATGAAAAAAATGATGTTTCAATGTAATATTGGCAATAATATCGTTATCTGGCAACATTTTTTGGACAATTACCATCCAGCCAAATTTGTTATCGTGATAGGCCTATATAATAGGAAGTATAAGCTAACATTATTCCAACCGTATCCTTTTCACTCACTTATCAACCACAAAAAACTGCAGCTGATGGCCCTGCAGCAGCCCTGTCTGTGAGTTCTCTGCGGTTCATCTAGGCAGAACTGAAGTACTCACTGATAATAGTTCCCACATGGACAGATTGTTAGTCTGTAAGCCAGAATAACAACTGTCTGTCATGGGTACCATCACCTATCCACACAATGCTGATTGGATGTTGCCGCACAGCCACACACGACCTGAAAAGATCAACTTATTCAACTTTGGTGACGAACAGCAACCGACGGGGTCACCTCAAACATGGCCCTCACGTTGCCGGAGAGTTAACTGTGCCCCATCGCAGCTGTGAATTCACCAACAATGGAGAGTGGTCACAGAGGACCCTCAAGTTGCATTCAGTGTGTAGGCACCTTTAGAGTTACCTGGGTGAGCTGCTGTGATTGGATCACCTGGTGCCTCTTGGGTAAGAGCCCAACCCCTTTTCTGCTTTCTCTCTCTCTTTCTCATTCCACCTGGACTCCCCTCAGCCATCAGATGCACCTTTTGTCTTAGTTTGTTCTGCTTAACAACTTCACACAACCAACATTCACATCACTGTTTTAACTGACTGATCACACTCCATTTCTGCAGTTTAATAGCACTGGCTGTTTTATTTAGTTTGTCATAAATTACATAACTTTCCACAAAATTATGTGTCCTTCCCGTATTTGTCATTGAACTGATCCAGGTGGTGAAGCCAAATCAGGCCAATAAGAAGTTTTGTAATTAGCAATGAGACCTTAGCTACAAAGAAAAATGCAGGTGAAACATGATTACAGGAAATCCTCGATTGAACAGGATGCAGATAAATTTGGACTCATCCCCTGAACTTTTAGACCTGTTCATCTGAAGGAAAATTTTTTTTCTCTTCATCAGCATCAACAAATCCTATCACACTACCAGCAGGTGACATTTCTGATGAGGATGGAAGAATTCCATCGAAAAATGTCAAGTATGAACTCAAGTCTGTTATAAAAGAAATTACAAGCATATTATAAGCATAGACATAATGAACCTTCTTTCACTATTATGTAAAAAAAATCCTGCTTTTGATGAGGGAGGAGGGGTCAGGTCAGTTGGAGGTCATTACACACCCACTGGCTTTGGGATTCAGGTACGGGACACTTTAGTGGAAAAGAGTTTGTCTTGGGAAAAGCCTGATCCCTGCAGCCGAAGCTGCTTTAAATGACAGCCAGCGCTGAGTGTGAATGTTGTTTACCAGTGATTTGTGGTGTAGTTTGTTGTTGTCTGAATATGTACAGTGTTGTGAAAATGAATTTCCCCTTGAGGACAGTAAATCTTAATCTAACCTAACCTAATCTCCACAAACACATTAAAAGGAGTGAAAGAATCCTTCCTTTACACTAGTGTAGGAGTAACAGGGGTTATAAGATGCTGCTTCCTGTAAATGGTTCCTTATGGGTGGTAAGGGAAAGGGCATTCTCCCACCTCCATTAGTTAGCCGCAGCAACTCTTCATACAGTTCTTGTGTGGCTTAAGTCCGTGGAGAGAGTCATCTGGCAGAGCTTTGACGTGGATACTGTCATACACAAGACCCACTTCTCCACCTATTTTTGTGTGTGATCTTTGAGTTACTACTGCATACCAGTCAACCAAATGAGCATGTTTTTGGTCTGTGGAGGAAGCTGGAGTGCCCGGAAAGAACCCACACATGCACAGGAAGAACATGCAAACTTCACACACAGAAACCTTGCCCAACCCAGGAATCAAACCCAGGTGTGAGGCACTTGCACTACCTGCTGTGCCACAGTGTTGCCTGAAACTGAGCTCTTTTTCACTTATTTTAATTTGTTGCTTGTGTCTCAAAATGCTTAGATGGTGAAAATGCTTGGAAGGTTCAAGTTCAATAAATGCACATGGCACAGATATAAACTAAAACAGAGTTTGAGACTAGTGATTTGATTATAAATCCAAACAACCATGATCATCTTAATGCCTGAATTCAACAGCCCGAGAAGTATCTTTTATTCAAACAAAAAGAAAAGCACCATTTAAAAGAGTCATTGAAAGCTTGTACTCAAAACTGCAGGCTGTGTTGAAATGACTGGTAATATTTACTGCTGCATGCCTGCAGATCTAAGTTGATCTTCTCTTTGTAAAAAGGATCATCCCATTCCCAACAAGCTACCCTGATCTCCTGCTCATATTCTGTCTTCAATCAAAAAAGCACAACCTCTTCCTTTAATCCTGCTCCATAATCACAAATTCTCCAGTTTTCATCAGCCTGACCTTGCTGCCCTTTGAAGCTCTGTACAGAGTTGAGCAGAGCAAGCTCCATCATATTACAGCAAATGAATATCCCTCTGCTGATTAAATCATTAAGGAGCTTTTTCTGACCAACCCAGCTAAAACCCTGTCCTCTAAATTTGCCTCTGCTCCTCTGCCTCGGCTGCAGATCTGGAGTTAGTGAAGGGCTGTAGAAGGGTAGGGTGGGTGGTGTTAGCGACGGGGGGTGGGGATTAACTTGTTTGGGCTGTCCGCAGGCTCAAACACTAAGCACTCAACCACTCAATCACCGGGATCCACACGCTCAGTGGGACTTAGCCTCACAGATCCCACTGACATTGACCATGGCTGGACCTCCTGGCTGACCCACACTGCCACTGGTGATCCTGTAACTCTTTCTGTGATGCTTGACCAATTTCCCATCACTATCAGCAGCTTCAATGAAAGATTAAATTAAAAGACAATGGCTATGGGGGGGATCTTTCTTTTGCAGTATCAGGTATTTTTCAAGAGCACATCACCTCAATGTATTATTCAAAGAAGCACCACACAAAGGAGTTGTTCAGTCCAATAAGCCAATCAGGGATTTATGAAAAAAAGCTAAATGGCAGAATGTTGACAAAATACTATTCAAAACAACATAAAACTTTTTTAATGCAGTTTATATATGTATATGTGTATATGTGAATGTATGTATGTATATGTATGTATATGTATGTATATATATATATATATATATGTGTGTGTGTGTGTGTGTGTGTGTATATATATATATATATATATATATTTATACATATATATATAAACATATATATATATATGTATACGCGAAGATTTAAAATGTATTTTTTTCAGAAAAAGCACAGTTAAATGTGTATTAGATATACAGCTGATGGACAGTATTTGTAATGTCTGAATCAGCTAATCACAATAATAAATACACTGTCGACAACCTAGAACAAAACAATAATTAGTCTGAAATTACAAAAAAAAAATTTAATATGGGCAGTACGGTGGTGCAGCAGGTAGTGCACGTGCCTCACAGCAAGATAGCACTGGGTTCAATTCCCGGGTTTGACAGGAGCCTTTCTGTGTGAAGTTTGCATGTTCTCTCCGTGCATCTGTGGGTTCCCTCCGGGCACTCTAAAATGACTCTAAAATGCCCTTTGGTTTGAGTGTGAGCGTGAATGGTCTGTGTCTCTCTATGTGGCCCTGCGATTGACTGGTGACCAGTTGAGGATGTACCCCGTCTCTCGCCCAATGACAGTTGGGATAGGCTCCAGCCCCTCGGCCCCAAAAGGGATAAAGGGTATAGAAAATGAATGAATGAAGGTTTTAACATGAAAACTGGAAAGACACAGCTAATATGTCAGGGACACACACCCTCTGAGTATGCAGAGAGAGAAGAGGGAGGACTGAAGGAAATTAGACAGCATATAATTGTCTTTACATGAATAAAAACTGAGCATTTTAGATGTATCAAAAATAAAGATCACCTACAGCCCAAGAATTTAAACATAAAGAAAAGGGGAAACAGAACACTAAGGTTTTCTCTTTGACTCATAAAAAAGCCTCCAAACATCATCATTACTATAATTTATATCTACTTAAAACTATTATGCAAACAAAGAAAATTGTCAACATAAAGTTACCATAAACATTAAACTATTAATGGACAGAAAAAAACGATGGGCAGGATTTTTCTAGCAAACATTGAAACTATAATTAAAAAACCAAGCCTTCCTGAAAGATATTATATTAGTAACCAATGCAAAATAACTATTTGACCAGGGAGGTTACTTATTTACAGTTTATTTATTTCCCATTCCCCAACCTTTTTTAGTAAATAGAGCAGTGTAAGGGAAGTAAAAGTCACAGATGTAAACATTCTCCAGTAGGTTTTGTTGACACCACAAACATAACAAAAATTGCTCAGCAGTAAAATCATTGAACTGTTTATTCTACTTTTATATCTCACGTTAAAAAGTGTCTGATTTTAACTCTCTGAAAAGATAATAGGTTGTAATGCTTTTTGCCCTACTTAAAACTAAACTGGTTTGAGCTCATTGTTTTGAGAACTGCTGTACCCATCCATGGTCCAACACCTATCCACACCAGAAAGCAGATTCCAATCTACCACTGCCGCTGGGTCACTGCACTGTGCACACACACCCACACACATGGACTACTACAAACAGCAGGCAATGATTAAGCTAATGTAGCTGTCTAGAAACAGAGAAATATTGAGGCCACACTAAAAGCCATTCAACTGTATGAAGGGACTTTTCATTGTCCAAAACTTTGAGGAAAAATTGCCTTGATGAGAGAAAACTGTTGATTCAGGGCCAAGTCCAACCAGAAAAGATATTAGGGCCAAGTTCTGCAAGTCTGCTTTAATTTATTTGGGGTTATTAAATTTTCCTTTTATCAACACTGCATCGGTGTTTCACTATCTGTCTTTTCACACACTATTCATTCTTGAATTAAGGAGTGTTTATCAAAACATCTCATCTTTATGAGCTTATAGAGATTCCCTGTTGTGCTTCTGGACACATTTGTTTTTGTATCAAACTTTTATTGCACACAAAGTTGCTCCATACATTGTAAAGTAAAGATTGTCCTCAGTGATTGAGAATTGTCCTACATCCTTAGAATTAATAGTGTTCTGTGGTTTGCAGTTTTCATTAACACTGGATGGGGGAAAAACACTGGTTTGAAAAATGACACAAGTGCTAGGGACAAAATCTTGGGGGAGACAGGAGTGAGAAGTCATCACATTAAAGTCTGGAGGAGAAGGAGAGAGCAAACGAAGCAGTGCTGGTGTCTGTTTTCCCTCTGGCTGGTGGTGGGCGACTGCAGCCAGCATAAACACATGCCTTCATGGCTCACACATTTCCTGCTTCACTCCACATCCCAGCGCTGGGCCACACAGTCTCAGGACACCACAGAGATGTGTGTGTAAGTGTGTGTTGTGAATATATTTTTGTGTATATATGTACAGTTTGCATACTTACGGCCTTGTGGTTAACTTGGAATCACTGTACATCTGTGAGTAGCAAAAAAACAGGGGCAAACACAAATCACCAAAATCTCACATCCGAGCTGAAGGTAGAGAAACGTAAATTCATATTTGCATCGGCTTTTCCCTTTCTTTAACAAGTGTGGTTTAACAGGCAATAACACTATTCATCTCTTTACTTGCTGGCCTGCCTTTCCTCCCACAGAAAGATATTTTAAAGCTTGGAGCCACTCTTTTCTCTCTACATTACATATGTTTGTGTCACAGATAGTATTGCAGCACTCTGGTACTGTTCAGGGGAGTAGCAGCGAGGCTGTCTAGTGTGTTAATTCTACACACCTCCTATCACCTATAATAGAGCTTTTCTTCTATAGAGTGAACCTCCTCAATCATCTTTCAGACAAAATCAGGCGGAGAGATAGATTTCAGACAAAAAAAGAAAAAACATGGTTGAAGAGGCAGTGCAGGGGAGTGGGTAGATCATAAAGGGGAGGAGATACAGAACCAGACAAAAAGTAATGGGTGGCATCAGGGCTCCGGTCCTGGATCCATCATGCAACTAGAAAATCTCCCCAAGAGAGAAGCTCAAATGTCTGCATTTGTCTAAGAGTCTGCCATTACTCAGAAAAGACTGCTGTCTGCATTATCTCTGAGTTATTTAGGTAAGGTATTCTTAACTTTTCGTGTAAATTTGAGAAATTCTGAGGTAAAATGACTCTTACAAAACAGACCAATTGCTAAACAGAGCAGAGGAATTCCACAAGAAAAGTTGTTCTCTGCGTAAAAAATAAATATAGGACTATAATGTTGGATGGAAAACACAATTTATGGGTGGAGTTGAGCTGCTTGGTAGAGATCTGTGCACTCTGAGTGCTTTTCTAGTTTTATATTATCTTAAACCCCTTGATAGAATTTGCATTTTGAAAATAATTGTGTGTATCTGTTTCCAAAAAGGATGAAATTTAAAAATCTCACTTCTCAGGCACCAAACATTTGACTTAAAGCTATGGTCTACGATTTGGAAGCTTTGTACATATTAATAACACCGTTTATAAGGTTGTTATGGTCTTATGGTCCTATCTACACAGTATGAAGACCAAAAAGAACGAAAAAAATCCATTCAGTATATCCGCTGAAAAGCTGCATACTAGCTGACCAATCAAACCTAAGAACCTGCGACTATTAATTGGTCCGTG
Organism: Scarus forsteni; assembly: GCA_036419115.1. Taxonomy (NCBI): domain Eukaryota; kingdom Metazoa; phylum Chordata; class Actinopteri; order Labriformes; family Labridae; genus Scarus; species Scarus forsteni. Next base: position 1,904,876 of record JAZDUH010000413.1, read on the forward strand.
AGTTGGTCCGTGAGTCCATCCAATCCTCGTCTCCCTCGCTACGCAGCGTCATGCCCATGGTCCCGCCTCCTCCCCTCTACCTCCGGTGAGCAGCTAGCAGCGTTAGCTACTGAACTATCATGGAGCCGGAAAAGCCTAGCGCCGAGACCCGGCCGCCTCCCTCTCCCGTGAGAACTCTGCCCGCGGTTGAGGCCTGTTAGCGGCTAGCTAAGCGCTAGCAGCATCGATGCCTCTGGTTGCGGACTGGCGTTTACTACTTGTCCTGACTCTGGTTAGTTTGTGCCTGCAGACTATGTGGGAGTAGGGAGCACGGTTAGCCTGTTAGTCTTTTGCACTGCACTGCCTGAGCTGAGGAGGAGCGGGTTAGTAAGTTACTGTTCAGAGTTGCTGAAGAGTTTCGGCGCCAGACCCGCATTGCCGCCGGTCCAGTTGAAATGGCTACCTAGTGTGTTACAAGGGGATGTCTGTCGTTTTGATACTTTCAGTTGAGCTGAGCTGTTTTTGATTGAGTTTGCTGCTTGATATATTGGGCCAGTCTAATTCATTGTCTGACATCACAGAGATCCATCTTGTCCGTGGGGGCTTTATGAGGTGACACGAGCTGGAGGCCTAATCAGGGAAGAGAGACAGAAACTGATGATGCAGGTTAGTTAATGGTAGTCACTGTTACTCAGCGGTACCTGAGAAGATCCTCAAAATTTTACTGGGAGGACTTGGTTGGGATTATCGTTGATGAGGTTCATGTCACATATAAGTGGTAAATAATACATCAGTGTTGTAAGATGATAGTCTAAGAACTGAAACGTAGTTCAAGCTGATGGCTAATAACAGGTCCAAGCTGCTACGTCATACTGTGGCTAAATGTGGATTGGTCTGTGATAAGTGTTACTGGCAGAGCAATCATCTAATCACCAGCTGCAGTTGTTTCTAAAGTTTCTGCCCTTTGAAAACATTTTCTATGGGCTCTTCTGCAGATGGACTAGTAAGGTATTTCTGTGGTGGATATAAGGAATTGTCCATCTGGCATGTCAGGTTGGAGCACTCATGCTTATGTCTAATCCAAATCACCACTACACTCTAACCATTTCTTCTATATGCCATTCTACTCCAAAACAGATGCTTTGTTTTGTTGACCTAATTCCATGATGATTTTCATGAGAGATGTGATGTTCTCGAACAAGTCGAGTCTTTTAAACAGCTCCTTTAAATGAATGATCAGAACGGATTCATCTAAGTTCGTAAAATGACTGGGTAGGCTAGTGAGAACCAGTCTTGACAGAACAGGACAAAGACCATTTGATTTAGCCATAGCCGGTCATATTGGTGCACCTTTAATGAGTAATGTCACGTTCACAGAAGGTAAAAGGCAACAGATAGCTTGAGGTGAAATACATTGCAAGCCCAAACACAGGAGTTAGCATGAATTCAGTAAATCCTACGCAGCTTGTTAGTCGTATCATTTCCACACTTATCTCAAAGAAAATTCAAGAATACTGAACACGATTGAGGTTTTAGTATTAGACTGTGGTGTATAGATTAAGGATTAATTGTCACCGCAATTGTTTTGTCTTTACATTGCAACAGAATATTTATTTTACTGAAGTATTTCACTCGTCCATATATTGCAATTACACGTTATTTGTAATGACAGCTTACAGCAAAATTAATTAACATAATCTCTCTTCTAGTGGATTTGAAGTCATTATTTTATATCCTTCATTTAAAAGTTCTTTATTTAACCAGATCACTAAGAAATGGCATACAAAGTACTGTGAACACACCGTCATTTCACTGGCAGACTGTCTAACTTTAAATAGATTTTTAAATAGATGACTTTGTTTAACTTCAGCTTTCAGTTAGGTATGAACAGAAATAATACCAAAACTGTTCTCAAATTTAAAACGGATTTTTGCAGACTGATGGTTAAAAAATAATCTTTATCTGTGCCAATCTCTGCAGGTTAGTGTGTGACCTCCAAGGACCTGAGTGTACTCTGTGATGAGCAGCTGTTCATAACCCTCTTATGTGATGCAAACTGCAAAAGAACTCAAGAGATAATTAATGATTTCAGAAATAATGACAATTCTTTAAAATAGTGGTAATTATTATTTTATTTATTTGAGAAAGGTACATACACAAACTAAATTATTGTTCACCCTTTAAATTAACAGCATGGATCTGCAGACTAGTGAGTTTGACATTGATAAACACAAGAAAATCCTGTTTGCAGGCCTGTGTAATCATGTAAAAACACATGTTAACTATGTTTGGTAAGGTCAGTCCTGTACACATGGTGAAAGCTGATCATCAGCAAGCCTCTCAGCTTACACAGGAATTAATATGTGTCACACATATAAACTCTTTTTTGACATTTTGCCTGTTTTTCTGTCTGTTTTCCATTCTGCCTGCAGCCTTCTAATGGCTTAAAGTGAGGTAATTCTTTTTCGGAGAATGTACCCAGTAACCTCTTTCAGCATGTGTTTATGTCTTTACATATATAGTGTAAGCCTGTGCATGCATAAAAGTCAGTAAATGTGTGTATATGTGTTTCTCCTGTGAGCCAATAGCATTTTCCTACTGCCTTGAGCTGAGCAGTGGTTAGTTTCAGGTTGTGGCCTAAGTTCAATAGCCAGCTTTGACATATCCTAGGATTCTGTTCAAACACTGTAGAGGGGTTCCCCATGCAATTCTCCCCTGCAATTTTGACTGTGTGTACGTGTGTGTTTCTGTGTGCACATATATGAAACGTGTTCAGAACAGCAAAAGGCAAGCTCGAGGAAACAGGGCAGGAATATCACCCTTATAAATTGCAGTGAAATCAAAAAGGAAAGAAAACTCAAATGAACAGCTGAGATTTTAACCTGTAGGTTGTCAAAATGTATGACTGTTTTTTAGAGAAGGAGACGCAAATCATTTTTAAGTTACAAATTCTGCAGATAACCTTTTGTCACCACTTAAGTTGTAAAAACTGTTGCTTGCTGTCCTTTATATTGAGTGTTCAATTTAGAAAAAAGTGAACCCTTGATTTGTGTACAGTGAACTTAAAACAAGTGTTTTAGTTTCGTGAAAAGACTCTGCATGAGAGAGAAAGAAATTTAAAAGAGGATTGCCGATATGAATTCATAGTTTTTTCACAATGAATTTGCTTAGCACTCTGGGGCATGCTTCTCTGGAATCCAGAAGCCTATTTCAGAGGCTGTTTCTCCCTCATTAAGTGAAATTTATCAGTGAAACTGAAGTGCTGGTTTGCTGCGCAGTGAACAGAATCCTCAACTGTAAAAGAAAAAAAAAGGTTGGAGACAGAGGATCTCCATTGGACTTGTGGAAGTCTTTTTTGGGGGGGTCAGGGTATGGAATTATAGGATGAAGTTTGGGTAACAACACACAGTGGGCAGAGATTAAAGGTGGCCCATCAATAGTAAGCAGCACAAAATTAGAGCCACGTACAGAAACAGAAATATAGCAATAGCATGTTCTTCTTATCACCAGCTGTTGCCATAATCCGGCCTGTGTCATATGGATTCTGATTGTAGGTTGATGGTACCAAATATCCATCTATCATTCTCTCTCTCTCTCTCTTGCTCTTACATTACATGCTGGAAGACACTAACCTAAAAAACCTTCAAGCTTGCTTTACTGGCAGCCTTGTTCTCAGTGGAAGGCTTGCTCTGCAGTATTATGTTTAGATACACTTACGCTGACAGTATGAATTGAAATTATTGTAGTGACATTACGAACAATATATTTTTTCAAAAGTCATTTCATTCCCTCAACTTTTTTCTTCCTTTTGTTGGAGAGTGTTGAAAGACTTTCAGCATACACATCCCAGATCAAAAGAAAGTTTAATAGATGAATTATAGGTGCATGTAATATGATTTAAGATAACACATTACAGCCTACTGTAGAGTGTACTACTATCTGAATTCAGTGCATAAGTTGCACTCCATCTTGGTGGTGGTTCTCCCATAAAATGCAGTTGAATGTGGGTTTGCTTTCCTGCCAGCTTGCTGCTCCTATAAAAACATGGGAATGAGGGACCAATCTCACTGGAGGAAGATTAGGCCAAATCTGTTTGCTGTCCTGATGCCACTGCTGCTGCTGCAGCTGTGGAGCTATGATGAGTAGTAATGCCACTGGTAGGGTATTGTAACAGCTTACATGCTCAAAACACATCCACTTTCCACACAGTTTAAGCTGTTATGAGATGCTAATCACTGCTGTCGTTTGCTTGGAGTGGGAGAGAGAGTGTGGCCTGACCATGTGCGTCTGTGTCTTTATTTGACTGTATGGTCCAAGCCCACAAACAAGTCCCAAAACACCCAAGAGAGATGAGTAACAGACCAAAGACAGAACCAAAACAGCTATGATGTTTTGAAGGGAAAAAAGTAATGAGTAAGAGCCTCAACTTGGGAGGGGCGGTGGAGGGATTGAGGGAGAAAGGGAAACACGTGATGAGGTTAAATGTAACAGAGAGTTTATTGTTTGTGGTTCTTTGGGGAGGGAACGAGGCAAGCAAAAGAGGGAAAGAGAGCAGTATGAGGGGGAGGAGACGAGCAGGAGGGAGACAGAGGGAACAGTACACTGACAAAGGCTACAATGTCAGGCAGAGCTGCTCTGACAGCCTGCTAAGCAGACGCCTCCCTGCCAAACAACAGTACAATTATCAACTTATGCTACTCAAGACTTGGCCAGCATAACACTGGTCTAACTGCTATAGGGCAGAGGATTAAATATTTGCCCATGAGGTGGTCAACTTTCACCTCATGAAACCATTTGACTTATTTTTTAATTTTACAGAATCTGTCGGTGGTGATTGTTAAGGGAATAAACATTCAATATGCTATAATGCACATAACCTCAAATTAAATTATATTCAAATATGATGAGGACAGATTTATGGTCTGGGAATCCATGGTTTTCTAGCTGCCATTAATTCTTTTTTAGTCCCTTTGTCTCTCCTTGGATAGATACATCTCTGGATAAACATATCTGTATATGTTTATAAAAATATGCAGAAATGTGTATCTTTAAAATTAAGAGTATGGCTTCCACTTGCTCTATTGTAAAGTGCCTTGAGAAAACACCTGTTATGAACTGGCAAAATACAACTACATATTTACTGGTTGATTAATAATTCAGAATCAGTAAAAAGCTAAACAAACAGTCTATCAGTGAGCAGTAGAAATACAACCAGCTGATGGCCAGTAAGTATGAAAATTAGAGAAAGATAGGAGATTATGTGGGAGACTACATTGGGAAAGGCCCAATGAAGTTTGCTTTCTCCTGCCAGCTTGCTGCCCTATAAAACATGTGGGAATGAGGGACTAACTTTTCATACCAACATTACCAGAGAGTTGTTATATTACAAACATACTCTTCCCTGTGTGCGATATGCTTAGTTGAACACAACAATCAATCTGTTTTGGCACAAACAACCTCATCAAGCTGACTTAAAATAGGTGGTCTCAGCTGTTTGGAAAGAGGAAATCATTTACCTCCCAACCGACTCAAACAAGTTGACGAGTGTTCATCACACTATTGTTGTAGTAACACACTACTGTAGTAGTAACACAGCAGTAGTAGTAGAAATAATAACTGCATTACAACTACCAGGCAACCAGACCGATGAAAACAGCAGTAGTTCTAAATATAACTCATCCTCTCTAAATAACAGATCATCACAGGACTGGCAGTTCAGTTCAGCAACCACAGAAACTACAGTGGCCAACAAGCCAAACGGAGTTCAACAATATAACAAAACAACTGAAACCTAGAAAACACCTGAAAGAAAAGCAGCAAAACTAAGAACAACACCAGAGGTGCTTCCTGCCTGGAGAAGGGTCTGGAGCAGAGAGAGTGTGTGACATCGGTCCAGCCAGCTGCTGTTTGTTTTTGCATAGTCAAGTCAGCCTCTCCGACATTTTAAATACATCTGTATTACAAGCTTTATGGCAATACATGGCGACGCCTGTGAAAGTCAGCACCAAGATACTAAGCATTTATCAGCTTTGGGTTTTCAAATAAAATGTTGGGGAATTACATACATTTCTGTGTGGTCCAACATTACATCAATGCATTTTTTGTATGAATAAAATATGAGTTTCAATAAAATGGAATAAAAAGATGTGTATTTAAATCAAGCAGTGCAGGTCTTTGGTCCTGAACTTGTGTCAATATTAATTCATATGAAATATGCAAAGTATTCAAAGGGATAAAGGAAGGTGTGTCTTGATCTGCCCATGCAGTCCTTTGATTCAACACTGATATGTAGTCTCTGGGTCACATGACCTTTGAGTTATTGGCCAAAATGCTAATATTTAGAGAAAAATGTTATTATAAAAGCTGCAAAGTATTCAAATGAAATAAAAAGAGGAGTGTCTTGTTAAGCCTTTGCATTCCTGTTTATTCCATACTGAAATGGAGTTTTTGGGTCACATGACCTAGGAGCTCTTGGCCAAGAATGCTAATATTTAGAGGAAAACAAAAATATTAAAAAATATTCATGTGAAATCTGCAAAGTATGACCCAAATACTTCAAATCTATGTTTCACTTTGCAACTCATGTTTCACACACACACACACACACACACACACACACACACACACACAAGCAAAGACACACAGAGTACCCCCCTCCGCTGAGTCCACATGCCCGAGATCACCAAGTTCAATGTCAGTATCTCTGGACCACAGAGCCCCTTCCCCCTAAATTCTGTCTTCACAATATTCAACAGAGATGTAAATATTAGGGCTTTTCATTTAGAGAAGAGGCATAAAAGTATAATGATGTCTTACCTGTAGCAGAGAGCACAGCATGATGGCAGCAAACATGAAGGGAAAAAAGACAAGGCAATAGTTAGTAAAATATTTTGGACATCTCCCATGTGCTGAGTGAAGACTTAAATGGATGATTAGTAAATATGTTGGCAGTATTGCTAAACTGAGTGACTAAACACAACAATCCTTTAGATCTGTAAAACTCTTGACCTTAAATACTGACATTAAGTTTTTTAAATCTCTCTTTGTCTTAAATCAACCCCCCTCTAAACACACAAAACTTTTTAAGTAGCCTAATATGCAGATATTATATAGTCAATGGCTCTTAAAATCATCATGCTAAAATACAAAATAAAAACAAAATTCATTGCAATAGCAGAGCTGATAAGACTTTGCTCTGAATAGCTTAAAAAGTTACTATAATGTATCGACTTGTGATCCAAAAAAGTTGTGAGATAATACAAATAGTGTCAGAAATGTCTTGGTGGAGGAATGTGCACTCGGAGCACTTCTAGTTGTTCATATTATTCAGAGGCTGAAGGCTATCCCTCAACAAAGCAAATTATCAATAAAAAAAATGGAAAAATGGATAAAACGCCCTAAAAAACACTTGATAAGTCAAGAATAAGTTGCACTGTCCCTCATGAGGTCAAGACAACTTTCCTCCCCTGCTCTGTGTGTGTTTCCATCTAATGGCATGCACCCTGTGAGGTAACCCAGGGGCTGATGAGGCCTGACAGAGGGTCAGCGACCTTACTTCCTATTCTAATTGGCTCTGGGTCATAAACCAGTCCCCTGGGATTTGATGAGATGTGGGCTCACAGGAGCAGGGAGTTGTGAGTACTCAGTCATGGGGGTCCAGCAAGGCCACCTCCAACTCAAGCATTTGGTTAATGTGTTAATTAATTTTAAGAGATCTGCATGGCTCTCACAAGGAACAGATGTTGGGCTGGAATAATGGGGGGAAAGAGTGGTGGTGGTCATGGTGGTGGGTGATATAGGAAACTCTGCTGAGCAACACAGATTTAAACGTCCAAACCAGTGAGACTGATATGACCCTTACAAAGAATAAAAAACACTTTTTCCCCAACTTACTTCCTAAACTATATTAAAATGTAGATCAATTAATAAATGATGTCACCTTCTGTAAAGATACCAATGACTGAAAGAGCCCTGGCATTTTCTGCAATTTCTGTTTCATGCTCCCTGGATATTTTTTCTGATTAGACAAAGACCTTTGCTATCCTTTATCATTATCATCTTCTAGATGCGTTTTTTAGCTGTTTTTTGATAATACAAATTGATAATTCAATTGTGATCCCTACAAAAAAATACGATGTGTCATCTGAAATGGTAACAAAATTGATTTGTTGAATCAACTGCAAAATATGCCACAGGGGTCAACACTAGGCCATCTACTTTTTCCATTGTCCTAAATGGCTTACCATTGATTTTAAATGACTGTCGAGTTCAACTTTCTGCTGATGATACAGTGATATACACATCTAATTCTGATACACCAAAACTCCAAACATTACCCAAGTTAAAATTAGGATGGATTAGGACTGTGATGCTGTTTATCAACTTGCATCAAAATCTGATCTTTCTCATCTCGACACACCCTATAATAGACTTTGCAGATAGTTCATTGGTGGCCCATTTCATACTATCACAATTCAATTTATGAATTATGTGACCTTCTTGAAGATGATAGAGGCTCTAATTCAATTTCTATTTAAATAAATGCATTTTGATTGTTCATCTAACTTAATAAAGTATAGATCCAACTAAACCAGTATTGTGTTTATTTTGTCTTTGTTGTTGTTTAATTTTAATTTTAGTAATTAATTGACTCTGGTAAAGCTATTTTACAAGTTTGTATCCAGTTTGGACCCCCTTGGTGCATCTCAAGGTTTTTTTTCTTTTTTCAAATAAAACAGACTTATACAACGTGTTCTCTATATCAGATATGAAGCAGATGACTGTGTAATTTCACACATGGCTGGGAAAACAGCAGATTTTGTATGCACAACACACACCCCAAACTGAGCTGCAGTGCAGTGGAGTGAATTTTACCTCATGCATAAAGTTGGGATCTAAAAAAATCAAGCAGCCCTTTAATGAGCTATGGTTTAAAACCACATCTTTGCAAATAGAAGAAGGAAGTGTTCCAAGAGGCATTTGTGTCTACATACATTAACAGTGAGAATGGTACTGTCTGTGCCTGCTATGTGATCACCTGGAAAATGCCTCAAATACTATATTTTTAGTAGCAAACAGAAGAACAGGAGCTGGTGTTAACCTAATGAGTCAGAGGATCTGGAAATGATCGCTGGCCTTGACATGAAAACAGAAAGGGATGTGTGTATATGTCTGTGTGTGTGGGTGTTTAAGGGAGGTGGTTGGAGAAGGGAAGGAGGGGAACAGGGAGGCCCAATTGTTGTAACCTCTGACCTTTCGGCACACTCCAGGGCCTCCCAGAAGCCACTTCAAACACAGCCGGCAAGGGAGCCCCCCGTGCACAGAGAGAGGAGGAGCGGGGTGTGTGAGTCTCAGCTGTCATCGCTGTCACAAAAACCCAAGTTTCTTAAAGCCACTCACAAAACAAGCACTTTATTTGTCTTTGGTACTGTTTCTGTGATCTGTAATCATGAGCAGTGGCTAGCTCATGTTACTTCAAATCCTTGTGGACAAGTTGTTTTCCCTTTACACGAATAAATGCATACATTCCACTGTAATGGCTTTCTTTTCCAGATGTAAGTATTCTTTTAAACAAGATATGGGGTAAGAGCATATTGTTTAGAACAATATAAACTACATACAAAAACTAATGATTATTTCTTTGTTCTTGTAGGAGCCAGAATTTCCATTTTTGTTTTAGATGTAATACGATGTTGTGCCAGTAGGTGTCAGTATAGGCTGGTGTCCTTTGTCTATTTAGTCAGGTGGGTTAATGAGCGCAGCAGGTGCGCACAGTAGGGAAGCAGCACAGTTTTTGACTGTGCCGTGGTTTGTGTGTGATGGTTCGTGGAATACTGTGTCTTAAAATAAATTAGCACAAAGGACTAAAGTGTGTGTGGACATTTGATACGTTTGTTGGTTTTGGTTGGCACACTTACACACGGGACGCGTTCAAGCCCTTTAAACCACTGTGCACCTATAGTGACAAAGGAAGCCGCTATAGTTCTGATAACATTTTGTGCTTGTATTGTTTGAAAACCTGTATATTGCCCCTTTAAGTGGTGCTATTGACCGGCAGTCTTCGACAGATTTGCAGTTACAGTTTTCAGGACAATATGGCCAACAGCTCTTTGCCCAGACAAACTCGAACTGACTGCATGCAGTAAATCTCCAGTCACATAGCAATACCAGGAGGCTGGCCGAGACTGTTCTTCACCATCAGGTCCATTTGCACTGGTGTCACCAACACATGCACTGGAACCAGAAAATGTGGAGGAACATTATGTTCAGCAATGAGTCCAGATTCTTCCTTCAGAAGCTGGATCATAGGGATAAAGTGGATAAAGTGTAGAGAAGATGCATAGATTGCTGTGCTGATTGCTGCAACGATAGCATAGGATCTTTTGGTGGAGGCAGTGGTATGGTGAGAGGAGGCATCTTCCTCACTTGAAAACACAAATCTGGAGGCCATCTCAATCCAGAAAGAGATCATGATGACCCTTATATTTTCAGTATGAAATCGAACAGTATCTTCAGAGATGACTTGCTTGCCCCAACAGAGCAGAGTTTATCAGAGACTACCTCCAGAATTTGGGAGTGGAGAATGGAATGTCCAGCCAGCAGTCCAGACTTAACCCCATTGAATGCTTGGGGGATCAGCTTGGGTGTGCTGTTTGTGACCACTACAGCCATGTCGGCTGATTTGCGACAAATACTGGATAATGAATGGGATGCAATCCCACAGCAGTGTGTGACCAGGCTTTTAAGCAGCAGGGGGAGGAGTTGCCACACTGTTGTGGTTGTGTATAGTTCTTCCACACACTTCTGGGGCTTCGGTGGCGCAGTTGGATAGTGTGTTTGGTCAGTGATCGGGGATGCGGGTTCAATCCCAGCTACGGGCAACACATTAGGATTTGTCCTTGAGCAAGACACTTAACCCCAAGTTGCTCCCACTGCTGTGTCAGTAGTGTGTAAATGGGCATGGAGGGCATGAATGTGTTGATACTGAGTGTGACCTGCTGTGTAAAGCAGCTTTGAGCGGACAAAGACTAGAAAAGCACTATATAAGCTCAAGTCCATTTACCATTTACTGATAATCCTGTTCATTGAATGAATAAATTGTTACACTGTCAGTATGTCACTTAACAACACCAAACACTCAGTTGCAGAATAAGCTGTTTGGCATTGGCAGAGAGGATCTGATACATTTTTCATGGGTGCAACCCACAAACTTAGCTCTGCTGACCATCACATAGATGCATGTTCCTTACAAATGCTGCACCATTAAAAGGAGAAATACACAGGCTTTCCAGTGGCATTACTTATTGCCAAAAAGCACTGTTACATCTAAAGCGTAATCTTCCATATACTAATTTCCTTACTTTTTGTGCAGTTTAATTTACACCAATATGCCAGGCCTAATCCTCAGCAAGAAAAAAAAAAAATACACTTAAAATCACTGACAGCGGGGTGCTGGTTTGGCGGAGTGGTTAGCAACCAGGCACGTCCCGTATACATACTTTTGCCAGCCCGGGTTTGAATCAAGCCTGTGGCCAGTTTGCAGAGTGTCTTCCCCTACTCTTTCACTCCCTTTCACAAGTTGATGACAATCTACTTAAAATATTTGGTCTTAATGAGGAATTAAGTAAATTAATGAATAAATCTCCCAGGCATGTTTGATCAATTATAATGATAATAACATTTTTTTAACAAGTGGGTAGTTTTCAATGTAATTCTCTATGTACATTTTGAATGTCTGAAGAAAATACATTGGATATATAAATATAAATATAAATACATACATATATATATATATATATATATATATATATATATATATATAGATATATAGATATATATAGATATATATATACATATATATACATATATATATATGTATTAGGGGTGTAACAGTACACAAAAATCACAGTTCGGTACGTACCTTGGTTTTGGGGTCACGGTTCGGTACGTTTTCGGTACAGTATGGGAACAACGCAAAACCTGTTGTTTGTTTAGCATGTTTATTAAACCAAAAATTTCTCATTATAGAAACTGAAAAACAAAATCAATTCAGTGTGCTGCTAGGTAATTCTAATAAGTTAAATAAAATTATCAACAAATATATATAAAATTACAAATAATGAGTTTCTTTTAAAATTCCTGGCTTAAATGTGGACAACTGGGTATGTGTTTAAAACCAGCATTTTCCACAGCTGAATATGGTCTTAGAGCCGATGCTATAAAAACACTGATGGATGCTGTTATCGCTTTGGCCCCATCTAAACTGTCAGGGAGAGGCTGCTTGAATGTAGACGGCAGTTGAATTTGCAGATGGGCAGAGGGCTAAGACTTTAATTAGATTTCACAGATTAAGGATTGTACTCATGTCAAATATCTATTTAAAAAATGAAGTAAAACATGTGAAATTAGGTCTACAGCTCAGGCTACACTCTGGCAGCCGACCAAACATCAGAACTCAATAACAACTATCGGGCATAAGCAACAGCAATAAAACAGACAGAGACACAAACACTGATCCAGTATCATGTCTCACAAGAACGAGACTGGAGACTCTTATTTCAGTAGAAAATTCACCAGAGTTCAAGACGATAACAAACCAAACCCAGCCTAAGTCTGAGCTGACCATCCTGTCTCTACAGCCCGTCTGTGAACACAGATCACACACGAACACAACTCCAAAATGACTGGAAAAGTCATAATTACGTCTATTTGCTTGCAAGTTGGACAGAATAGATCATTCAGCATGACAATCTGTTTCTTATCTGTCTTTGGCTTAATTTCACACATTAAGCAACCAGTAGCTTCAGTAAACTCCCAGTTAGCCCATAGCTTATAAACTCTGATTAGCCACATATCCTCCACACAAAACACCAACACAAACTCTGTATTTTAAATGAACTCTTGCTCACCCACTGACAATCTTCTTAAGTCGATGAATTCAGCTGCACCCGCTGTTCACCTTAAACTTAAACATCCAGCCATGAAAAATGGGTCCTCTGGTTCAGTAAAAGTTAAGTGTTGTCCTCCGTTTGTTGGTAGTTTTGTGCTGTCCTTTTGTTTTTATCCCTCCATCAGCTTTACGTCTTCACCGCTGTTAGCATGCTAAGGCTATCCGCCTTTAGCATGCTAACCTGCTATGACGTGTTTTCTCATGAATATTCAAGTAGCCATGTGCTGCTTATGCAGATCAATGACTTTGTGATCCAAGAGCACGAATCACAGAACACTTTCCTCTTGAATATTAAAAAGCCTTCCCTAACCACGCCAATCATAGTACCCCCGTGAATATTAAGTAAACCATGTGCAGCGGCTAACGTAAACGTACTGTACTCGTTCGAATACAGCACTGTACCGAACCGAACGTCCATTTCGAGCGGTTCGGTACGGATACACGTACCGTTACACCCCTAACATATATATATATATATATATATATCAGTGGCGGCTGCTGGTCAGTCAGGGAGGGGAAGCTCATTTTTCTTCTGGCCTACATCATAAATTTATTTATTTATGTAAATGATCTGTGACCCTGTTGTACCAACTAGGTGTCTTTTCCAGGGATTTTATTCCCCAAAAACCCACTTTTGACCAGACAACACATTTTATTTGTGACAGCACTTACAGTGAGCCATCTCACCTTGTCATACCAGGAATGCTTAAAAGATCTGATACTTTTCCTCACCTTTTGCACTAAATCAATCTAGGAGTTGATCTGCCCTGCTGTTTGACTCTAGTTTTCTCTTCGTAAGGAAGACTATCAAATGGCCTCGCCAAAATCTGGTCTACAACATTCATACTATCTGCCATGACGTGCAGCTTGCTAGCAGCTGGAGCAGCTATGTGAAACTACTGTTTGACGGGCTGTGAATGTGAGTGAGAGAGAGAGAAGCTCCCCAGCCACAGCTGCTCGTTTGTGAAAAGAAAAATTGACAGGAGAGAATCTTCAAACACAACGCTAGACATTTTTAAGAAAGATAAAGTCGCTGGTGATCGACAAAGCCTCCGGATCAGTCCAGAACAACTGAATGTAAAACTTAGAAGATACCCCGGTGAAGGGTGAGCCTTCAAGATCGCTGATTGGCTCATTTCACTGTCAATCAAAAAAGGATTCGGCCTCAGACAGATCATCCAATCATCATGCAGAAGCTCAGCGTCCAGGCCAGCCCACTGCCTCATAGACCCCCAGAGACGCTGAGCGTCCGATGGGCGGGACAAAGCCCAGCGTTTATCCAATGATCATCCAGTTTCCACAGTGGAACAACCCACTCTATATTTAAGCGCTGAAGTCTGAAGACGCTCAGCGTCCGACTGTGTTGAAGCACTAAGATGCAGCGGGGATGAATGAGAAGGAAGTCCCGCCAGTTACCTGTGATAAGTAGCTGATTCTGAACAAAAGATGAAGGTATTCTAGAGCATATTTAGTCAATGAAATGTACACACAGCAGGACATATCACCACTTTTTTGGGGGACATTTTTGGGGAAGCTGAGCTTCCCTTGCAGTCTTAGAGCAATCGCCACTGATATATATATATATATATATATATATATATATATATATATATATATATATATATATATATATATATATATATATATATACACATACATATATATATATATATTTATATACACACACACACACAGAGGACTGGTATTGATAAATGCTGTGTAGCAGAATCTAGCTGAACTGACAAAAAATGGGTTTAACTGGTCGACAGATAGGAAGAGATTTCTGCTGATGGGTGATGCAGGACATGGAGTTTGAGCAGGTCCAGACATACTGGTTCTATCTCCCATAATACCTTTGGAGATTGTATCACGAGCAGGCCCTCATTTTGGGAGCATAATGTTTTAGAGGGGTTGTGCGGCACTACAAGCTCGTGAAGATTAATTAATGCCTGCCTGCCCATTAAGAGCTTTATATGTGAAAAGAAGAATGTTTAATTCTATTCTAGATTTTATGGGAAGCTAGTGCAGAGAAGCTGTTACAGGAGTAATGTGGTCTCTTCTCCTAGTTCTAGTCAGTACACGTGCTGCATCACTTAGAACCAGTGCAAGTGTCTTAAGCAACTTGCTGGAACAGCCTGATGAAAGAATTACAATAATCCAGTCTGGGGATAACAAAAGCATGGACTAGCTTTTCAGCATCCTTCTTTAATGTTCAGAAAATGGGTTTGTTTACAAGTGGCAGTTACACATAATAATTGCAACTTTTTAGTGCTTTTTAGCACTCTGAGAGCATAAACCTCCACCAAGGTAGCTCACATATTTCTCTTACATCTATAAGCAGTAGTTCAATAATAAAGTTACCATCATAATATGATTCCTCGACCCTTAAAACCCACATCTATTGCTCAGAATCATGTTGAAATCAGTAGTAGTTAGACAGCTATTGAGCACAAAACAACTGTTTCCTAATGGTGGTTATCTGGATCACCACCAATATCTAATCATTTTTAAGTTGGGCCATTACCAGAATGTCCTGAAAATTTCAGCAAGCAAACAGACAAACAAACACATGTTGGCAAAAGCATAAATCACCTTGGCAGTGGTATGACCATGTTTTTTTGTCAATGAGACTGTTTCTTTGAGGCAGAAATCCTGAAAACCTTAAAAACTACTTAAACCACCCCTTTTATATATGTCTGTCTTTCATTTTGCAGCATGAAAAATATAAAGCTATATGCAATACATGAACCTTATCTGTATATTTTATATATTCATTAGGATTTTGTGGATTATATTATTCTCTGACTGTCAATCATATTATTTCAATAATTACAATTTAAAAAATGAATAAAATGTTGTAAAATTAAGGTATAAATGTGCTACATTTATGTGAACAACATCAAGCAAAATAATTGCGAGTAGAATTTTTTCTTTAATGAGCAGTCTAGTTGCATACTCCAAAAAATATCTTTGAAAAGGCTTCACATATGCATCCGATACACTCTCATGAAAATAAATGTCAGTGCTCTAACTCTTTTGGGGCTAATTTCCTGGTGCAGGGCAGGGCGATGGAGCCTGGAACACCATGCGCAGTGGTACTTTCGTCCAAGCGCACCGCTGTGCACAGCCTATTTGGCAATTTTGACAGATTCAGGTTGGCACAGTTACAATTTTGTGCCAAAAAACTGTGCGGTGTGGGTGTGCCTCGCTGCACCGGAGCGTGCTATGCGCAGCCGCGGCAACAGAGCAGTTGTGCTTGCGCCTGGTATACAATATCAGAGCCCTTTACCTTTATCTATTCAGCTCTTGTAACAGTCTGGGAACCCTCCACAGGGAGCTTAAGCTTCAGAAAATCCCCTAATTTCCCTCAACAGTTTTTGTTTAATTTTATCCTGTTTAAAAACTTTATTGTCAAATGATACTGTTTTTGATGCTTTGCAGCATTCTTGCATTGTTTTTACTACCTGGATGAAGGTGTCACTATTTTGAAAAGCAATATTTGCAAGTTGCTCAATAAAGAACTGAACGATGACAAAATTCCATAGAAACACTAAAGAAACAAAAATAACTTTCTTTTTGCAGTAAAAGTTGCAGATCTATACCTAACATCCTGTCTTTAGCTTCTAAAATCCTAGTAAGTGTTTTAAGGTAACATTTCTCACTCAACTAATTAAAAAGCCCTTTCAGTGTCCCTTAACAGGAACATTTTTACACTGCATAAAAAAGTCTGTATTGACGAGCCCACCAAGCTTAAGAGGTCAATACCACCGAAAAACATCTTACCAGGCACTCTTCACAAGATCATATCTAATCAGAGCTGTTTATTTTCTATTTTCCTCTTTTCTCTCCATTCACTAAAACCTTTCTAGAGCTCCCTGTTTTTTTGTGTTCCCTTCCAGGGCATCATACATCAACAGAAATCTTACTGTCTCACTCTCCCTGAGTATGTGTGGTCTGGAGAGTCAGGGTCCTGGGGTTTAGATCTAACCTGAGGAGTATGCTGAGCAGTTTGATGGGGCAGCTGTGCCAGCAGGAGGAAACACAATATCATCCATGAGCTGTCAACCTTCCATGAAAATTTGGAAAATCTCATCTTGCACCGCTTGTCCCTCAATTCTTCTCACAGCTCCATGTCTATATCTGGCCAATGCATAAACCAGCTGACAGTTGACAGGAATATCATCAATCTTTCTAACTGATAATATGAAACTGTACACAGTCAGACAAGCATATACCAGCATATATATAAACAAAAGTATGTATTACATGCATTGTATTGATCTACTGAACATAAAGGAATTCCCTGACAACTTTTGCCTTGTACAGAAGTAGCTCACACTTCCAGTGGACTGAGGGTGGACTGCTCCTTTACTTTGGCTGTGTCAGCAGCCACCTTGGCTGTACTGACCCTTCCTGGGTCTCTCCTGGCTGAGAAAGCAGTAACAAAGCTATAACTACAAAGAGAGAGAGAGAGAGAGAGAGAGAGAGAGAGAGAGACCCCACATTTGAAAACTACTGACCCCTAGTCCTATCATCACCTTACTCTGAGCTGCCAAGAGCTGAAACCAACTTGTTGGTTCAAAGACTTCATCCATATCACATGAACAAGCCCAGAGAGACTCAGCACCTAAACAATCCAATGATACACTCAAATCAGGTTCAGGACCACAATGGCCTCCAAATTTGACCAAACCAGATTATAAATCAACAAATGGAAAACTGTATAAAATACTGGAAAGAAGCACCTCCCAAGCAGCATATTAATATTTGGCCATGAACAGAGAATACAAATTAGCACATGCTCTGAGCACTGTAAAACTTTCTTGATTAAAAAAAGATTCTGACCAGGTACAAACTCAGGCCCTGTTTTCATGGAGATTCTCTTACCTGAAACACAAAGGTTTTTCCTTTGCATTTTCAAAAGCAATCCATGTTCTCATAGAAATGCCAGAAAAACTGAAAACGCTGCAGTGTGCACGCCAGTTCATTAGATAGTGATGTAGGCTTGCAGAGAAACAGTGCTGTTACAACACACTTACAAAGAAAAAACTTTTCACAAACAAAAATGGCAAGTGGAGACACAAAGGAGTTCCTTGTCTGGACAACAAATCTCTCTGTATAGTTTTGTCTGAAAAACAAACCTAACACGGTAAGCAGCACACATATTACTCGGTAGACTGCCAAAGCTGTTGTATTTCCTGGTAGGCACGCACAGCCTTCATGTGAAAGATAACTGCACATACGGTGACGTAAGTGTTTCACCATGAATTCTATTTACATGGAGCAAAAGATCAGTCTGTCTGATCCCGGCCACTGTGGCCACGGTGTGCTGGAAAGACCTGGTGATGAAGACGGTCATAGCCGCTGTCACTTTTAACCACTGTGAGAGCGCAGGGGCCACAATGCAGGTCAAAGAGTGGACCACCTCGTGGGACATGTAATCTGTTCCTGTGTCATGAATAGAGTACAAAATTAATTGATAGTTACATTAAAACACAGCAACAGGCTAATCCATTCATCATGCTTGTGATCCACCTGCATTCCTGGTCAGTCATTGCCAAATAGCAGAACTTTTGGTAATATATCCTCTCCCAGAAGCCCATCTTGGCGCAGCCAGTCTACCAAATTGCCAATTACCACTGTGCTGGATGCACCAGGCTCCACCACTCTGTGCTGCGCCAGGAAATTAGGGCCCATAAAGCTGATCATTGGGGTGCAAATGCAAAAATTGAATGAGAAAAGAACTGAAAACTAGGGTCAAATTTCTGATACATGTAAGACAGTTTAACTATTTTAGCACTGAATGTCCAACATGGATTTTATTGAGTCAAGAGGTTGTAAACAGTCGAACATCTACCCCCTCAGTGTAAGGCAATAGTGTGGTCAGAGTGGGGGTGGGTGGGGGAAAGTAAGCAGTTAGTCCTTCATTTCCTGTGAAGGCACGCTAAAGAAATCAGCAATGTGCTGCAAATGTTTTTCAAACAACTGCTTGCCATATTGATGATCACAACTGGCAATACTCCCACACTGGGTTGATTTGGGCTTGACACTCGACAGATTGAGCTGTGTAAGACTCTGTGTGCTCACCATTGCACATGTCTAACTGTCATACTAGTCATCTGCTCAGAGCTCTTTGCATACACTGGGCACACATACAGACACACACATGCACAGAGTAAAATATTGACACAAGCTGCTAGAAGCCTGGCTGTTTTGTGCTACAAAATGCAGGAAAGACCTCTTCTTTCAATCATCCAAATCTTGGCCTCTCTGGTTCTGTTTTGTTTCATGTCTTGCTGCTTTTGAGGGCCTGAATGCAGAACACATGCTAAACGTGAGCACCCATGATAATGCAAGGCGGACTAGATGAGAGCCTGTTGTAGTGCATGCATTTAGCTTGTTGAGTCTGGGATGCTGATGCAGGCTCCATGGGAATCAGAGGAAACAGGTTTTCAGTTACGACCACCAGATTATCAGCTTCTCTATGCATGTCAGCTCTGGAGAACATCACAGAGATGTATAATGACAGTCACCGTGAATTCTGGAGTCAATGAGCCTAATAAATGTTAATAATGTAGCCCCTCTAGCTGTTGCCCCCTTTTCAGCCCCCAACCACCGAAGCCATTGTAGCAATTAGTATAATGAATGTGGTTTTGCTGGTAGGTAATCACATACTGTATTGCACAGCCCCCTTTCCCTTCACACAGCCACTCAGCTATGAATGCTTTGGTTTCATTACAGTCCAATCCGCAAAGAAAAAAAACATTCACTCCCACTTGCTTTCCCTCTCTGTTTCTTTTCCTTCTGAGCCTGCCCTCTAACTCCTACACCCTTCCTTTCCTCCCCGTTCAAATCTAAACAAAAGACACATCTGGTCCGTCTCTTACCCCCCTTTTCTCCCTCTTGCATTTTCTCTCTTTAACTCCCTCTTTGTTTCTGCTCAGGGTCTTTTTCAACTGTTTACCAGTGTTAAAGCAACACTTTGTTGGTGGAAAGAGCTGGGTGAAGAAGCTTTGTGAGAGGGTCACCCACTTGACTCAAGATTTGTGTTGAAGTCTAACTCGCTGTGAAAGAACACTGTATTCCATAACCTCATGTATACAAACTTCTGACCGCTTGCATATTAATCTTTTTACACTCTATGACAGTGATTATGTTTTTATTGCTAGTAAACTGCAACAGTCAATTCAAAACTTTTTGTGTGATATACTTGTACAGGCTGTCAGAGCACATTATCTTCACACAAGTTGTGTGAAGATAATGTGCAACCAGAGGGCTCTAAACCTGAACAACAACAAGAGATGAAGAGCTGAGACTAGGGCTGCTCAATTAAGGAAAAATATATTATCATTATCATTATCATCAACCATTTTGCTCTACTGATATCATGATAATTAGACTCATTGATCTTTTGACATCTGTGCGAGAATTTTAAATGAGTAGAAAATAAATCATATTTCACAGAGCAGCTGTAGTTACATATTTTCAAAAACAAACTCATGCAAGAGGTACTTGTTCCAACATTTTTAATACATATAATAACTTTATTTACTGATTTTGCTAAACAAATAACTCAATTAAATTAAATCAATTAAATCAATAATGAACTACAGTGGTTCCCATTGTGGGGGTCAGGAACTGCTGGAGGTAATGAGGCACTTGGAGCAAGGATTGTCATGCACCTTTGTCACATATAAAACATTTGCTACAGATTTTACATGGTAGCATTTATTCATTTTTGTGGAAAAAAAACACACAGAGTGAGTCTAGATTGAAAAAAAAATCATGGTTATTTGGTGAAACATGCTAAAATGAAAGAAATATCTCAAAATAAATAACCAACTCTACCAGTGTTTATGCATTTGAGGCTGTCATGTTCTTCTGAGTTACACTTATGTTGGTGTTGGAAGAGGCCTATTAGCAGTGTGCACATTGAGTTAAAAAGTTGTGAACCCTTGGTATATTTTGGATGTTAGAAAAACAACTAAAATCCTTGGCTCTTGTCTTACCAGCAAAGTTAATTCTACAACTCACTGTAATATGCATAGCACATGCTAACATCCATATAAGGATCTTCTGTGGGATTTCTAGGCTACAGGTCTTGTTAAACTATTTGCAAGTTTGGTAAATGGTGCAATAAGCCTGTAAAAAGAGAACTTATACACTGGGCCCCTCCTTCTGAACTCTCACAAGCAGAAATAGTGCGGCTGACATTCCTAAGTATTGACTGTCTTCTGTAAAGATAACCTTATACATCTTCTGTTCTGGGGGCGGCACGGTGGCACAGCAGGTAGTGCACAGGCCTCATAGCAAGAAGGTCCCTGGTTCAATCCCCAGGTTGAGAAGGGCCTTTCAGTGTGAAGTTTGTATGTTCTTCCCATGCATGCGTGGGTTCCCTCTGGGCACTCCCGCTTCCTCCCACAGACCAAAAACATGCTCGATAGGTTAATTGGTCACTCTAAATTGCTCTTAAGTATGAGTGTGAGTGTGAGAGGTTGTCTGTCTCTCTATATGGCCCTGCGATTGACGGGGGACTGGTTCAGGGTGTATCCCGTCGATCGCCACATGACAGCTGGGATAGGCTCCAGCACCCCATGACCCAGCATGGGTTAAGCAGTATAGAAAAAGGTTGAGAGAGAGCTTCTGGGCCATCAGCAAGCCAAGTGGATGTCAAAAAATCATCCAGGTTATCAAGACTTCCATAGGGTCTAGCATCTATCTGATTAGCAGTCAAACTACAGACTTCTTCACATCTCAGGCCAAGGTGTTTTTGAACACAAATCTTCTGCGATTTTTGCTCATCTTTCACTTATCAACTCCTTTTCCTAACCTTATATAACACTCTTTTTCTCATTTTCTTCCCTGCCTCAGCTTTCTCTATTACTCCCTCCCCCAGTTTTATATGGAAAAACATTCCTGGTGTTCTACTCAGCTTCAGTGAAACCTGGTGCTTATTTTCAGTACCCTAAATTGATAGCAAATGTGAGGACAGATCCCTCCTCTAGTTCATTCTTCCCTCCTTCCATTCCTCTTGCCCCCACCTCCTCCCTTTCTGGCATTAACAGTGAGGATACGTGGAACATTTTCGTGACCACAGTGAACCCTGGGGTTTTATGTTTTTGAAGGTGTTCCCCTTTTTATTTAACTGCATGTGTTTTTGTTGAATTTCTGGGGAGAAGTCTTTTGCCTGAAAGTCTCAGTAAGAACAGGACTGAGTCATAGACTTCTTGTTTTTCAATAAACCCCCCACTGCACCGTGGAAACCAAACCTGGTTAGCCTCAGCTGTCTTTACCCATAATTCAACAACGCTGCATGTTTGTTTTCTTTTTCTGCCTCTCTCTCTCCTCTTCCTTTTCTGCCGTTCTGACTTTGCAAGTGAAACCCTAACTGCCCCCTTCATTTTGATGCAGCCAAGTGAGTTGTACTGGACCAAAATGTCCTCTATTGTTATGGATGTGTGCCGGGGAGGAAAACTGAGCCTTGCAGATCATTCCTCTGTGGGTGAAGCTTATTATGGTCTTGATTAGAAGAGGGAGAAAGAAAATCCGAAATGGTCTTGCAAAGTTTGCTTTGTTTCAGAATGAAAATTCTTGACTTTTTTGCTGTATACATAGTCCATAAAATGCATGAAACCATGGTCTTAAATAAGCAATCTACCATCAAAACAATAAGCAACCTCAGTTTTAACTGTTGCAGTCAAACATCACAACCATGACAATCAAAATGACTTCTCCACTCAACAAGAAATTCTGAAGTTATCCATAACAATAAAAAAAGGCATGCAAATTGTGTATGATTTTTTCAATAACTCAATCAATCTTTATTTTGTAAAGTGTAAATTCATGATAAGTGTTAAATATACATATTGAAATGTTTCCATTCAGGCAGAGCAAAAAGACTAAAATCAATCATTTGTTTTAGTGAAAACCCCATGATGATAAATCTGTCCTTATATTTGTCCCTGCTCAATACAGATTTATTCCAGGTTAAGCCCCGAGAGAAGTGGCATCTCATTTTCATTTAGTCTTCCTTAAATGACTAACACACTCATCTGAAATGCTGTTTATTTATTTGTTTTAATTGTTTACAAATCGCAGTGTGGCATGAAATGACACTATGCACGTGTGTCAGGGCCACTCCAAAAATCTACAAAGTCCAGTCCCAGACAGTTAAACTGGTGCACCTTTAGTTGTTATTAGCATGAGCTGAGGTATTTGTATTTGTGCACATCATGATATCAACACCACTGAAGGTAACATCTTCATAAAGAAGTAAAACTTTTTGATAGAGTAAAACTGATGTGTAGTTGCATGTCAAAAGAATTAGTGGCATTTGAAATAATATGCATTTATGCATTATCAACAAGTAAATTTCCACAGCAGCCCTGCTCAAGTTGTGCCCTATATCATCTATAAACAAATAGTTAGCCCTTTCGGAAGAGCCTTTTGTTTAGATGACTCCCTACCTATTACAGGCTATAATTCTTCATACAGCCCTTGGTTGCTTCTGGCCCTCTAAGGACGATGGTGGTAGGCTAGATGGTGGTTGTTGAGCTCTGCTTGGATGAAGAGCCAGGCCTGCATGTTTGCATTGGCCAACTTTCAGCATTCCACATGTCTTTGTGCATTTCAGCTCCCTGACCTCAGGAGACCCTCCACGCTACTGTAAGTTATACTCACACCAGGAGCACAGATGGATCAGGAAGGAAAACTGAGGTCCTATTGGTATTGGGCTGTTTTTTACAGGCACATGAAATGAAAAATGCAGGCCTGTTTCAGCTACCAAAGAAAATCAACTCTGAAAAGGGAAAAAAAAATCCAATTGAATTTTTCAGGTGATCAAATGTTGTACGTTGTTACATCTGACCTAGTGGAATGCTTTCAAAATGGTATTTTAATCCTACAAAAAAAAAATATTAATTTTTCAATTCTTCAGTTATTCTTAAGCATAAAGAGAACATAAGATGATACATCAGGAATACGTTAGTGTGAAGGGGTAGGTGGTAGCAGCGTATAAAATACTCCAGTGCCACTTTAAGGAAAATGAGAAGTCAGGAGTCATGGGCCCCAGTTTTTACGAAGACTTCAGTGACATGTGTGGCCTGAACTTTTGCTCAATCTTTTGCTCAAAACACACTATTTGCAGGGTTGGCCATAGGGCTTCCAAAGATGAGAAAATAAGGCACGAAAACCTTGACTGACTTCTCTGGGCTTAAGCGACAGCATGAAAAACTTGTGTGTAAAGAATAAGAAAAATAAGAGAAGCAGCATGAGAACTTGTTAAATAAAGTGTAGAAAAATGGGTGTGTTTGACTGTGTGTGTACTTCTGTTAAAGGCAACTTCATCCTTAAATCTTTGAAGAACTCTCTGGAGAACTCTCCTTAGATTACATTTCAAAATACATTTGGATTTAAACAAAAATCTTTAATGTTAATGTGCTGCTTTTGTAATCAGGTTTATGGTATTAAAAAATACTACTTTCTTTCTTGCCTTGCAACAGAGAGCTGTTCATCTACAAGGCCTGGTTAAGATAATAAATGTATATATTAAAAATAAAGAATCCATAATACCAAGAACACTCTAGGCCGGGAATGGATATCTTTGGTCACCATGAGGGCCATACAAATATTATTCTCAGTTTTAGAGGACTAAGTGCATCAAATTAAGAATACCATCATTAAAGATGATCAAATTTACCTGTGATTAAACAAAACAATTACAGACTTTCATTTATCAGAATTTATATTGATGTTTTCAAGCTTATAACTGTTCTGGCACTCAATGTTGCCTGCTAAGAGTTGACGTCAGCATGTCTCAGTAACACACCAAATAGCTCTGTGTGCAATGTATTTCTTAAATTCATCAAAATATCACCCACCACCACCACGGATAGAAGCTGAAGACCAGGCAATAAATTCCTCATACATACGAGGCATCTTATTTCCAACTCCACCATTGTTGTTTACAAAGCGAATCACAGGAGTCCTGTCCCTTCTTAGTTTGGATTGGTCAGTTAGAGGAAGTGACAGAGACGAGCACGCCACAAACTCAACGTTTAATGATTATTATTAACTGAGATAAATGAGAATGCTGCCAATGCTGCAAAGCAACAAAAATATGGTGACGCTGAGGAAGTTTTCTGCCTAGGGTGCTGTGCACTGAGAATGCTTGATTATGTCAGTTTTGAATCAAAAACAAGCACTGCCAGTGAAAAAACACCTTAAAGATACTTTTCAGGAAAATAAACTAGTAATAGGTCTGTGAACGTGACTCGTTGGTTTCTGATTCAGCATTGCAGTTTTGTGGTCCCTTTTTCTAAGTGTTTTTTTAATTCTCTTAAGTTTTTTTTTATCAGTTTTGTGGGGTTTTGTAAGAGTTTTATATGCTTTTATGGTATCGTTTTACAGCCCTTTTATTATTTGGCTTTAATTGTTGATGTTTATTTGTCTTTTTAAATTTTACTTCTACTGGGAGTCACTGCACGCCACTTTGGTAAACAACTGTTTTTTTATTTAGGTTTTTTTTTTTTCAAACGTGCCATATAAATTAACTGAATCAGATTGAATAACTATATACTGTAGGCACCAGTTTGAAAAACCTTGGCTTTTTCTTCTAAAAGACTACTAATGCTTCAGAAACAACCTATACAGAGACATAACATATTTCAAGTATAACATATTTTTTTGGAAATATGAAACAAATTGAACTATCAAAAACAATTATGAAAATACATTACATTTTCCATGCAGTGATGCAAATTGGTTGTTTTTATTGTGTCAGAAAGGGGAAAGGGGCTGTCATACTTCATGGTAGATTTTCTGTCTTTGTAAATTTGAAACTAACTGGAGGGTTGCACTAAGTGAAGAAGAGGGCCAAATGTGGCCCCTTGGTGACCAGTTGCTCATCCCAGCTCTAAGCAAAACAGCAAATAATATAGTTCAACTAAATAGAAAATGAAGGAAGTAGGTTGGGACCCCTCTAAGGTTAAATTAGTCTTTCTGAATTGAGATGCTACAACACAGACTTTTACATGTAAATTAAGACAAGCTCGCCGGATATCAGCAGATCCCGGCTGGATGTCATGCCTCAGATCCTTTGAATTAAAAAACTAAAAAATATGACTGTCAGACATCAACATAGTGGGCAAAAAAAGCAACCAGATCAATCTTCCAGTTCCAGCATCTTCCATCTCACAAAACTGTCAACTGCCAACCTTTCCTCCACCAAAAATGTTCTATTTTTCCCCTTTACCCTGAAACTGAGTGTCAGGGTATTGTACACACATTTCAAACAAACAGGTGTCCCATTGCAACAGCAGGAGGAATGGATGTGGCTTTAGGAGGGAGACATATTGAGGAAGGATGGGGAGAGAGAAGGAGGGGGTGAGGATCACAGTACTCATTAAGAGGGTGAAAGGGAATGTGGGAGGAAGGGGGAGGTAGCAGTTTAGAGCAAGGGAGTGAAAGTTGTCATAAAAAAACAATAATAAGAAGCCTCAGTGCCACCCAGTGACCACATCAAGCCTGCTGTAATGACAGGCTGTGCAGAACACATGTCCGCCTAAGTGAGCCAGTGTCTGTGTGTGTTTCTGTGCATGGCGCGTGTTTGCCCTTCTGTCAGGGCTAAAAAATGGCTCAGATGAGTGAGTAACATTACTCTCAGCACGGACACATGCGCAGTATATTGTATTTGCCACAAAGCAACACTTAACCAGCAGAGAGGGAACACAGCTTACCACTGAGGCTTCTCTGCACTTCACTTGCTACATGTTTACCACTGTTAGGAAAAATTCAGAGATTTTCTTTTTTCTAGATTTCTGAGCTTTATCCTGAGATTAGCGACAAAACGTGTTCAAAGTTAATTCAAAACAAAAATAAGTTTTCAACAATACGCTTTTTTATCTGGTGGAGACAGTTGTATCAACGACTTGTTAGCTCAAAGGGTTAGTTTGATTTTTTTGGAAGGGGGGTAGCTCGAGGCCCATGGCCCTTGTAAATGAGAGTGTCAATAGAGGAACTTGCATGCATTGTGCCTGGGAGACAGAAGTTAAAACCACTCAAAAAACTATCTTGGCTCTACATTACGATACAGTAAGATTATTTATAATGTTTAACTTTTCCTCCCCAAAGGCCCTGTGTTTAGAACTATTTTGTGAAGGAACAAGACTATGGGCCTGATCTATTAAAGGTTAGCGGGCATAAAAACACGTAAAAACTTGATACTGCACACAAAGCTGATCTACTAGCAGGGTGCACTGAGTATTACATCTGTCAAATAAGCAAAATAGCACATGCAGTCCATTTAGTATATGTTTGCCATTATGAATATGCAGAATACATGCAGATCATCAGAACGTGTAAAATAATGGGAGGAGGGGATGCAAATGCAATCATTTAGCACCTGCAATGGGATTTATCAAACCTGCAACTGATTGCGCTCTGTGTTTTTGCATCTAAATTTAGTATGTTTGAAAAGCAGGTGCACAGCATTACAAATGGAGGGCTGCGATCATGGTAGCAAACAGGGGTGTCATTAACTAAATATTTTCCAGCACTAACTGAACTTTTTGATGAAAAAACAGAAATACTTTGAGGCTGTATGTCATGAGGATTGGAAAAGAGGAACAATCCAGTGCACCATGCAGACACATGAGTAAAGTAAACCCTCTATGTTTTGCGCTCTACATTGTGGAAGAGGTCTCTCAATCTGTGTAAAAAAAATAAAAATGAAAAACCCTCATAGCCTTAATCACTCTGTTTGTCACTCAGAGCTCAAAGCATCTTACTCTCTGCACACTGACAGTGAGTTTAGGAGCTGTGTGTGGAGTGCGTGGAGAGTGTGATGTAGTCACTGCGTAAAAGTTACCCAAGAGGTGTGTGTGTGTGTGTGTGTGTGTGTGTGTGTGTGTGTGTGTGTGTAGATGTAAGACTGCTCTTCCCATGAGAGGCTATTCATGATGAAGCTGTGCGGCTATGTCAGTGCTGTCATTTAGATTATGTTTAATTGCAATCAGAAAAGGAAAATTTTAAATGATGGATAGAAATAGGGCATGAGGGAAAAGTGACAACCTTGTTCCTCAAAATGACAGACGGCAAAAAAAAATTGTGGGTTGGTTTGCCTCAAACTGACTTCAAAGCTTCAAACTTTGTTTTTCATTTACGGTCTCTCTGCTCTCCCAAAGTCTCCATGGTGACAGCCGGTAGAACATGCAAAAACCCCCTTTAAAAAGGGCGGTCCACACAACTTTTGGGCCTGTTATCAATTGCGCACACAGTGATAGTAGATCACCTGTTACATGCCCACTAATAGCACATGCAATTTTTTACTTTGCGCACAAATTAAGCGCTCGTTATTTTCATATATCCCCCTACTAGCAGCTTACCACATTAGATCAGCTCAGAGTGCTGCAATGGGGTCAGGTGGCAACCACTGGAGCACAAACCAATTTATATCCATGTTTTAAATAAGGACATCAGAATTCCCCACTCTGTAGCAACAGAGCACTGTTTGCTGTGTCCATTTTACCGCTGACTACGACAGCAGTTTTAAAGGCTTACCAAAATTAAAACAGTGCTACAGGGGGGGCCAGGGGAAGCCATGTTACTTAGTCCAATAGTGACATCAGTGGATCCCCAGTTTGTGAACATGGGTTCTCACAGCTCATGCATCTGCACCACCAGGTAACTTGTGATCTGTCCTGCCCTCAGTTCTCTCTCCCTCTACCTCTACCTCTACCTCTCTTTTCTACCTGTGACTCCATCAGCAAAAGTTCTTCCTTTGTGTAATCTGGTTCATAAAAGTATCCTCTTGTATCCAATCTAATGGCGGGCCATCATTACTAGAGTCAAAATTACTCATTTTTAGATCAGTTTTAGTTAACTTAGGGCCAGATCCACAAAGAATGGATTGCTCCTACATCATTTGCACAGAAATAGCTCACACAATCTGCCGTTTAAGCGCCTCATCCTCAAAAGAATTTTCTCTAATGATATGCAAGTGCAAACACGCCTACACGCTTGGCATCTGAGCGCACTCTGCGGCTCTGTCTGCAATAATTCCCGTGGCATATAGGTGGCTTTGTCCCTGCAAACTTTGAGATTGACGTCTTCTTTACACTGAGCAGCAAAAACAAACAATGGCACAAGAACAATGAGCAGTAACAGCGAGGTACAAGACACAAACTTGCAGCTATAGCAAGTAATTCACGTCAGCTGAAGTGCTCTAGCAGGCCAAAAAAAAGAGCTCAAATGCAGGAGAGTCATGCAGAGATGATGGGGCTATGAGTAGGATTTCTGCTGCTCTTGAGTCCAGAAATGCTTCTGTTATAAGGGGGGCAGTAAGCCCAAACCACCTGCCACGTGATGGCAATTAAGAGGCAGGAAAGAAAAATAAATGTAATTCATAATGACCTTATGTGGCATTCAAGTTTTGTTGTTGTATTCAGTGTTTCCAGGAATGGTTAAGGCAATATATGTTGATTTATTGGTTATTTATTATATTGTCTTAAATAGTAATATAAATATATGATAAATAAAAAATTTAATTAAACAAGTTGACGAGGAGCTGTCCATTGTCCTGAATCTTTTATACTGATCTATTTACATTAGGGCAGAGCTGTCCGTGGTCCTGTCTGTAGGTCAACATAAAGCCCACTCTGACCTACCACTGAATTGCTATTGACAGGATGAGAAGCTGAGTTCATTTATTTCTCAGGTTTGTTTGGGTATCACTGATTTATCCCCTTATTTAGTGAAGCACTTGTGCGCGCCCGCCAGCTCACCTGCCACGGTCCCTTCGCCTGGCTACAATCATTACTGCCATGATTGCCAGAGAGTTCTGGCATGACAGCCCTTATAAAGGCTCTGCTCCATAGTTACCACCAACTGAGTGCAATTTCCAAACATTTTGAGTGCGAGACAGTGAGAGAGGGAGAAAATGAAATTGGGTGAATAGACGGGTCTCACAGGCGGAAATTTGCACCTCTCAACTGCATGGGGCAATTAGCGCTGGTCTTTGAGGATTAGGTGGTATTTGCAACGAGGCTCATTTGCAAAGTTAAGGGGCAATTTTGCACTGAATAAATGAATATTAACCAATTTAAATGCACGCAAACTGGATCGGCGCAGTGAGGAGCAGCAGTGCAGTTTGGGTTCAGTGTGCGTGCATTTCACCCTTTGCGTGTGCTTTGAGGATGGCGTGTTATTTTTTCTGTCATTTGCACAGGTTTAGCGGTCGTAAAAACAGTGCAATACTTTGGGAATTTGGCCCATAGTGTTTGTTGTTTAATCTGATTACCTAGCCAGCTGATGGCAGAGGGACACATAACCCCTACATCCTATCATACAAAAATTCTAAACAGAGCTTTGGTGAGGAATAATTAAAAGACTGAAAAGAATCTTACTACAGTGCATTGTCGAGCTAACAGAGCTTGAAGTGAGTTGATTATGAGGCTTTTGCTGGCACCATGCACTATTTTCCAGCTAGCATCCGCCTCGTATATCTCCCTGCCCTGAGGGCCAATGCTCGCTATTTCCATTACTGGCACTGATAGTTTCTAGTGTCATGAACCTCTAGCAACCCCACTGAAAAAAATCTTTAATCTTTAAGCAAAGCAGATGTAGATGTGCTCTACAGCAGTGTTTGTAGATGAATTCAATGATAAAAATTAACACACAGGGCCGTAATTTCGTGGCGCAGCACAGGGTGGTGGAGGCTGGCGAAGCCAGGCGCACCCCTTGCAATGTTGATTTTGTCAGGTTCACTGCCGTGCACAACCAATTTGGCAATTTGGTAGACCGGCTGCGCTGAGATGGGTGTGATGGCGCACCAGGGCAGGGGGAGGTGCAGACAGATTCAGGTTGGCACAGAGACAATTTCTTGTCAGAAAACTGCACAGAAGGTGCACTGAAAGCTCGCCTACTCCAACCTGGTCTGTTCTCAGCGCAGGTGAAGCTCACCCTCCGCAGCGGTAAACTGGCTGATGGCGCACAGTGCGCACACGTCACCAAAACCTTACGGGCAGGTCTCCAGAGTGTCTGTGCATTCTTTGTTGCATATTGCATGCCACATAACACAGCCTTACACCAAGGATATGACTTTGCCCTCACAGAGGGGAAATTAGAGGACTTAAGACGGAGAGAGGCTGAACTGCATGTGCTGTATCAGCAGGGAAAGCAGCAGAGCACACGGAAGAGAGGATCAGCTGGCTGCACAGCTCTGTCCTCAAATGTGCTTATATGCCTTCCGTTTATACACGTTTTTTTGCCACAATTTATTAAGTCACATTAAAGATACACAAAATCGTTCATGAGAAAGACAAAATGTATTTCAGTGCTCATGACTGCTCAGACTCTCTGATGGGGCAGCGGGCCCCTCCCGCTCCAACTTGACTCTCTCTCATCGGACACCTGACTGCAGCTGGATCTCTACCTTCTGTCTTCTGCTCTCTGACGGAGATACCAAACTCAACTGTTTCTGTCAAAGAAAATATGTTGTGTCAGGCTTTAAGCTAATGAATGTTAATATTAGAGCTGGACAGTTATGTTATGTTATATGACTGGTAAACGATGGCTGTGCTGTTTCTTACCTTGCTTTAAGCTGACATCATCAAATTTTAATCAGTGGCCCAACCCATTTTTTGTTGGGGTAGGGGTTCTTGTCCACTATTTCAAGGATAATTGGGAAGAAAACAAAAAGAAAAAAAATAATTTTATTCAATTTTTTTTCCCCCACAAATAGTCGTTTTATGAAAATTCGGAAATAGTTATATGATTTAATGAGGGCAACACAAAGGGGTCTGGAAGACTTGCCAATCAGAAAAAACATGGTTATATCATTTATAACCATGTATCATCATTTTTGAAGAGAGGACAAAAACGGTTGTGTTTAAAGTTTGAATGAATTGTATAGGTGAGTTTATGGCAAAGCAGTAGTTGCTGCTTAAAACATATTTCTTTTTTGTTTGCTCAGGGAGCCTCTCCATTAATTTCCTATTGGAAGTTTTTGACATTTTTGCCAATAACTAAGCAAAATATTAGCGTATGTCTTAGAAAAGTCATAGCACACAAGAATGAACCACACGTTTTTAAAGGACCTCTCTGAACTCTGCTGTTCCTGTAGTGTTTCTTTCTTATTATTAGTTGCTTGACACACCTTCTAACTTTAATTTGGTGAGTTTTTAATGACTCACCAAAATTGGCACACATGCCAGATCTGGTGAACAATTGCATTAAATGAAAAAAATTAACCTCAAACATGCCAAAAAGAACTCTCTATAGTGCCACCTTAGCACACTAAAACGGCCCTCACGGCCAGCAGGAATGTTGTAGGGAGATCATGCCAATGGTGATTTGTTCATCTCATCGAGACCCACAATTCACAAGACACCCCTGACCTATCTCAAACCAGAAGCCGGCAATTTGCCTTTCAAAATAAAATTAAAGGGACTGTGAGGAGTTTCTAAGTAATTACAAAAAAGTCTAACTTTCTCTAGACATATGCCTGATAGAAATACGCACTT
Organism: Scarus forsteni; assembly: GCA_036419115.1. NCBI lineage: Eukaryota > Metazoa > Chordata > Actinopteri > Labriformes > Labridae > Scarus > Scarus forsteni. The sequence goes on from JAZDUH010000413.1 coordinate 1,937,324, forward strand.
TAAGATGAGTTTTATAGCATCAAAATAGGTTATCTATAAATGCTATTCCTTAGCCTTTCGGTCAGGTCGGTCAGGGCTGAACTGGCCTGGATATTCAACTCCGGGAACAAGACAATTAAAACTAGAGCAAATTTATATTATTTTATTATTAATATTACACGTCTTAGGGGTGCTGGTTTGGCATAGTGGTTAGCACCCCATGTATTTGCTTCTGCCGGTCCAGGTTCGAATCCTGCCTGTGACCAGTTTGCAGAGTGTCTTCCCCTGCTCTCTCACCCCCTTTCACAAGCCTATCCACTGTTTCTCTCCTATCAATTAAGGCACAAAATGCCCAAAAATATACATTTAAAAAATATATATATTACACGTCTTAGAGCACCGGGCTGTAGGTAGCGATATATAGTCGGCTACAAAACTACGATAACAAGTTTTCCGAAAAATGCTCGTTGTCACACATCAAAAACTACGGCTAAGTAACCACAAAGAGATACATTACCTCGTCTCTTTGCATCCTGTAAGTTGTTGAAAAAAGAAGTTGTAAAACTATGCAAAGTTCTGAGCTGCATCACTAGCATCACAACAAACAAACGCTTTGGATAGCACACGTTGTGGTGCGTTCCAGTTGTAGTCAGAAGTAGGAATTTTGAGTTCCGAGTAGGAAACTGCAACTGGAACGTCCCCCAAAGTCAGAATTTCCTACTGGGAACTCAGTGAAACCTCGCCATCCCAGAGTTGACAATCTAAGATGGATGCCCCCAGTGTGAACAGTTATTTAGCTCCTGTAATAATCAATTTATTTGCACTTCTGACTGGGGTGTGTCGCTCTAGATCAGCTGTATACATAGTATTTTTCGACTTATATTTACAAAAATGCTGCCATAGTGCTAATCACATTCTTCATGTGATATTTGTGAACAACAACACAGGCATGCTAACAACAGCTAACATGTATGTTTTGATCAGCTGAGAGGGGGGGCGGGGGACCGATTTAGCGGAGGGACACTCCGCCCCTTCCCCTCTCAGCTGATCAAAACATGCTAGCGGCTTCAGATGCTGCCTGTAGCTTAGTGTAACTTTGATAAAGTATTGTTGCTCTTCTGTTTTGACTGTTAGCGGTGTGAGGAAGAGACAGTGCAGGAAATTAAAAAAGAGATGATTATGACAGCGCCGATGAAGTCCCATTCACTTTGGAGCCAAGAGTATACCTGTATGTACAGGAGTTTACAGAGGACGAGCTGCTAAAATGGAGACGAACCGACCGAAAGGAAAACAGAGGAAACATCCACAGACACTGGACATCAAGAAAGAGTCGGAAATACACAGTGGGGCGAATGTTTGACCTGGAAATATGTGACATGGACGGCGGTATTACTCGTCAAACAGACTTTCCTTTCCTGGAGTTTTGTGGACATTCTTCAATTTCCCGAAGATAAACTGGAAAAACGTCCCAAACCTGAAGGACCTAATGACAGTTTCTGTTCAAAGTAAGTAATAATGATATGTCAGAGACAAATGAGCAGAGTAGAGGAGGCTGTCTGCTTATTATAACAGTGCAGACTACTAGTGAGTGTGTGTGTCTCTCACACATGCACACACATGTAACGATTTCTGTGCAGCTGAGTTCTAGATGATGCTCATCTGTTTCTGCATCAAGGGAAGCATCACAAAAACCCATCTCAGAAATATTTGTCTTATAATGTGCTTTTAATTAGTCTAAAAAAGGTGTTCGAAGCCGGTAGCTCTCCGCTAGGTAACTACGGCGGAGGGATATAGCGGAAGGACACAGACGCAAGCTGGCTTAGGTCCAGATAAACTTTATATTTCCGAAAGGTTTATGCACTTCAAACAATGTATATGTAGCGTACGCTTAAACTGTGGTATTACTTTTTGATTTGAGTTCTTGTAGGCGGAGAAAATAGCCTTTAAATCCGGTACGGTACTTTTCCATTAGCGTCTTTTCTTCGTCACAGACTCTTACAGACTGTGGCTTTCATAAAACAAATACTCTCTTAACCTGTCTGTAAAAGCCTATTTGAGTGCTAAAAAGTCAAGCTTTCCTGAATGCAAGCAGTAGTATGTTTCTGCTGGTGTCAATGTTAGCAAGCCATACCCAATAACTTGCCCTCCTGCCTTTTGTATAAAACTTCTTCTAAACCCTGTTCTGAAGCATCAAGGTGAAGAATATAGGAAAACCTAAACCTTGGAAATGCCATTAAAGGCGGATTATTCAAAACATCCACTAAATAGTTCAGAGCTTTCTGGTGACTACCATATTATTTCCTGATGTGGGGGAAGCTGTCCTGCCCCTACTGATCGAAAAATAGCTTTTTGACTCGGGATTTGAGGTTACATCTGTGGACAGCAGGTCATACAGGCATTTTACATGGTGAGAAAAATCTTGCACGTAACTTCGATAGTATCCCTGAAAACCCAGGAGTTTGCATTGCCTCTTTCTTGTCCATCCTTTAGCCTTCAGATGAGATCACTTTGCCAACCTAACGTACCTTATTATTTAACAGGTCACATTTGTCTGGCCATTGCTTAATTCCCCAAGTTTGCTGCCATTTGAAGACAGCCCTCACATCTTCACATGCTGCAAGAATGTCTTACTGTATCATCTCAGTATGGAATGCATATTCTGTCTCTGAGACCTTCCAGGCTCTCCTCCATACTACACTGGGAAGCTGAGGGTGCGTTTGTACTCCTGTTCCACTAATTCTGTGATACAGCCACAAAGTGTGTGATTTGGGAGGCAATATTATTTTGATTTGGGGATTTATCTTTTAATAAAATCCTTGCAAGGTTTGATCCCCTTGCTCACAGAAACAATTACACTCTGATCCAACTGAGTGGTGAAGTCTGTTTAGCTGCAGGTCAGGTGACCTGCTGCAGCCAGGTAGGGTCAGGTGTGAAGGGGGGAGGGGTGGGAGGAGATCAAAGAAGAGAGAAGGAAAAATGTTTGTGGGGAGACATGGCTGGTGGGACCTGGATAAAAACTGTGCTGCTCGGCAAGGACTCTGAACACCAAGTAAGGAACAAGTGGACTGTTCTAGGGTTGGGGAAATAATGTCCTCCAGGTGAAAGTTCAGATACTGGAGAAGAGTACAGGTGGACCTTATCTCAACAGAAAATTAGAGGAATTGCTGAACTCAAAGGAAGTTTCCAAGGACTGGTTTCTGAATATTTATTTCCTTTTTTTTCCTTTTTGCAAAGCATTGCCTTTTTTTTATTTTGATGGATTTTTCCAGTTTAGTTTTGAGTTTTGAGTGGACGGGCAATGATCAACAGTATCAAACGCTTTTGATAAATCAATAAAAAGCACTATGCTAGGGCTGGACAATTATGGTAAAAATAAGAATCCCTATTATTTTAAGTGATATTGAAATCACAATTAATTTAGACAATCATTTATTTAAAAACTGCAGTATTGATTTAAACACAACTTTAAAGAACCAGCGAGAGGCGCATACAGTATTATTGATCCACATAAGTCACACACACTCGCACATGGAACACAGAAGCGCTACGAAGTGCAGGAACTTGCACACACGGCACTCAACGCTGTGTGGCATATTAATCGTTTTTCTTCGACTATAATGTTTTTATGATTGTCAGATGGCAAAATTTAAATAACGATCAAAATCTGATTAATTGTCCAGCCTTACGCTACGCCATGTTGTTTTTTGTCAAATGCTGACGTAATATCATTTTTGACTTTAGTAACAGCAGTAATGGTACTGTGCCCAGCTCTGAAACCAGACTGGTGAGGGTTCAGGGTATTAGCACTTGATAAAAAAAATTTCAGTTGATTATTAATCAATGATTCAAAGATTTTGGCTAAACAAGCCAATTTTAAAATTGGTCTATAGTTATTAAGTTATTCTGTGTCACCGCCTTTATGACGGGGTATGTCGTGCCCTTTTCCAGATCTGAGGATGAGTCGCAGATGTAACTGAGGAGTTAAAATGCATGTTATGTGATTTGAGATGAGTGGAGCAGACAATTTAAGAAAGAAGGGTTCTAAATTATCCTCACCAGTGGATTTTTTGGGGTCAATTATTATCAGAGCATCTCTAACCATGCTTATGGAGACTGGATTTCTGCTAAATAGTTGAGGATGGGGAACACAATAAGATGTCGGAGTACTTTTGGGGATTTTGCTGGAGAATGTAGCCAGAGGCAACAAAGTGCTTATTTAAGGCTAGACTAATTTGTTTATGGTCAGATATCACTTGATCATTTACCAGGATCTGAGTGAAGATGGAGGAGTGATTATGTTTCTATTCCACTCTCCAGAATTTTGCAGGGCTAGAGTAAGTATTAGAAACTAGGTTGACAAAATATTCTGATTTTGCTTTCCTTGCCATTGTTGTACTTTTTTCTTGTTTTTTTCACCAATGTGAATGATCCCCAGACTGTCTGGCTAGAACCCAAGCATTGTTCCTTTCAATGAATAAATCTAAAAGATCACCGGTAAACCAATCAATCAATCAATCTTTATTTGTGTAGTGCAAATTCATAACAAGTGTTATCTCAAGACACTTTACAATAGAGCATAAAGCTCTTCATTTTATGGGTACACATATATGCACAGATACATATATACATATGTAAGATACACATATGCCAGGGATTTGATCGATTTTTGACCCTATGTTTTTAAGTGGTGCATGTTTGTTACAACAGCAAGAAAAATGTTAGTAAAATATTCCAAAGCCAACTCTGTGTCTGGAATAAGAGATGTTGCATGGATGTCATTATAGAACAAATCAATCATAAATGCTTGTTCATTAAAGAAGCGAAGTTGACCGGGGCCCAGAACCACGCAGTGTGGATCCTTGCTGAGTGATTCGGCCTCATGTTCCTCACCGGTGTCAGAGACTGAGCAGGGCGGGTGGCGACCTGGGAGAGCCCCAAGGATATTGCAGGAGGCTTGGCACCAGGTGGTGAGGGTATCTGGCTTTTACAGTCACCAGTTAGAGGTGAAAACTGCGCTGGGGCAAGCAGATCAAATCTGTTTGGCAGCTAGAGAACCTCCACTGAAGCAGGGTGAAGCTGGCATGGACCAACTGACTTTCTTCTGCTTGGTGTAGAGCAGACTGGAACTTTGGGTTTGCACCCAGTCAAACCCAAGCGTCATCTGGTGAGGTCGAGTGTGGCACTCTATCGGATGAGTCACCGGCAGAAATCTGCAATCGGCAGGAGCCGTGGTTCCCGCGGAAATGGGGCATAGTAGAGTCGAGTCAAGCTCACCCCCAGTGCAGGTTGCTGCAGTTACGGCACGACCCTGAGTGACCATGGAGTCAATACACTTTCCATCAGAGTTACAGGTAGAGATTTTGACCTGAAAGGGTTGGTCACCTTTAATTGACATATCAGACTTTAAAGGTGCTGAGGGTTTGTGAGAGGGCAGTTGCTTATTTTCTCAAGTCACTGTGCACAGGTGGACCGTATTACGGTCATTTTGGGACTTTAGCTCCGAGGTTATGGCAAGTCCCTCTGTCAGAACCTCAGCTAGTTTCCCAATGTTTTCTGCTGATCCTCTGCTCTGCAGCCTCTTGCCCAATGTGTATCACTTCCACACTTAAAGCAATGGATACAGTCCTTTTTGGCCTACTGGGAGGCTACACATTGTCAGTTGGGTCTTCTAATTATTTGGAGCTTTGGTTTGAGTGAGGGAAGGAAGAAAAGGTGGGGAGAGACGGAATGATTTGTCTCTTTGTAAGTTTATAGTGAGTTCAGGGGCATTACATTATTTATCAAAATCCCTCTGCAATTGTATTGCACACATTATAGTTTGCACTTTATCCAGGTATCATTGTATGTACTCCCTCTGTACCTGACAGGTTTTGTTACTTTGGTCATCAAATTGATGTTGTCAAATGCCGTTTGTTTGATCATGTAATTAAAACATGAATTTTGCCCACTCACTCTCTACATTGCTTACTTGTTCGGTCACAAACCTGAGCATTTTAATGGTAAAAAGATGCCTAAGTTATGGTATTATGAAGTTATACCATTCAGGATCAGTTAACCCATCATGACATTAAAAATCCCAGTGAGTAGATCTGTGACGTCCTGAATTGTTAAAGTCTAATACAAACTAGAGAATTTGCATTTCCATGCAGGAAATGCGTTGAAATGCTGAGTGTGACTGCTGAAACTGTGACATGAAATTGCTAAAAGTAATGCAAAGAAAGTTGAAAATGTGACATGAATAGTTGTAAGCAGTAAATCAGGGCTGAAAATGTGTGAAATGTGCAATAAAAATGTTTGCAGAACATTATAGATACTGGAGCTCAGGTGTGCAGGTCACATGACCACGCTCTAACTTCAAAGAAATCTGCAGAAGTTGATGCTGCTTCAACAGTCATATCTCAGAAACTGTAGCAGATAGTGAAAAGTGCACTAAAAACTGTTTGCAGTTGTGAAAGAAAACAGAAAATGAAGGAATGTTTTGTAACATGGGTAAATGTGTTGATATTTGTAGATGTACCTAATAGAGTGGCCAGTCAGTGTAATAAGTGTAAAGTAGGGTTGAGAGTGTAAAGACAAGCATGAATATGCTATTGTAATGAAGAATCTGTATTAGATGGAGAAGAAAAGTACAATTGCCCCTGACTGGATTCGAACCCACGAGCTCTTGATACATAATTCACCGCTCTAACCATTCAACCACAGAGATACATATGCTAAGTCATCGAAAGCACAGTATTTGGCCTGTTTATTGTGCGAATGCATAGTCCCATATAGCAGGCTGATAATGCTCTGTACTTCCGGGTAAACGAACGTTCACTGTGTCTAAACTGTGATAGATATCAGAAAAGGAATTGCACTGTGAGTATCCCAAGAACCTGCTGAATCGATCAATGTAAGTTGTTCGTCTGTACTGTTGAAAATGTTGACACAGTGGCAAGTTAAAAACGCGCTTCAAAGTGAAGCACTCGGCTGTCCGGAGGTAAAGATTTGCATTACCGCAGATAGAAGATTTTGCGTCATACCGCAAAAGCTGAAGCTCACTGAGACAAAGTGATATCAGATTAGACTTTGAAGCAGATTTCATGTGTAAGAGGAGAAGGTAGTCGATGTTTTGATGCATAAATCATGTCTGTAGAGGACAGTTTGATGAAGTTATGACAGGACAATTTTGCTGAAGTTTTTGTCTGTCGGCAAGCGCTCCACTCTGAGATCACGTGACACGCTATAAGAACAGAACAATCCGCGAAACTTGATGTTGCTCAAAAATCATATTTAAAAAACTGTAAGAGCCAGCAAAAAGCTGAAGATATGTAAAAATAGTTGAGAAGTTTTTAAAGCATGAATGAAGTCTGTAGGTGGAAGCATGCCCAATCTGTGGAGCTTCAAATTTGCTGAAGTTTTCAGCAGAGCTGCAAAAATGTCCCATTGATTTCAATGTAAAAAAGTATGCAGAAATTATTTTTTACTGTAAAAAGTATAACTGTTAAACCTGTGAAAAATACAAGGGCACTTCTCATGAACATGCTGCACATGTCAATTTTTTTCTGTGAAAATCTGTGCAAATTTGAAGAATGTGAAAGGTGCCAAAAATCTGGGAAGAAGAAGAAGAAGAAAAAGAAAAAGAAGAATAAATTTTAGGAAGAACAATGTGTTTAAATGCTGACTCAGCATTTCAACATGCTGACTCAGCATTTCAACATGACAAAACGATGGCCTGGTTCAAAGTCAACAGTGGCTTACTGAGGCTCCTCTGCTTTTTGCCCGTTCCCACCACTGCCTCACGCTCAAGAATAGCAATGACCCTTCCATGAAAATTACAAGAGCGGTGAAATGCAACACTAGCTTATTGCTAGGCTAGCAGGGCTACACTGAGTTTGCTTTCCTGTCTTTATCAATAATATGGGCAGTCACTGTCATATAGGACTACATTCGAAGAGACACACACATCTGTTATCTTTATCTATTAACTTGGAAGCTTTTTCTTTTTTTCTCCCTCGTATTTTGCCGTTAGTGCATGCGTAATTGTGAGGCGCGCTGGCACTGAATATCCAGAAAAACATTGGAACCTGGAATTTCATGGGACTCTTTTAGTGTTCTCACACAGAGTTTTATATTAACCACGTTGTTCACTACAACAGACACTTTTCCTGCTGGAACTTTGAAGGCATCGCCAACTTCATAGTCGTGCAGCGATGTTTGCGCCTTTTCTATTTTTTCTCTCTCAACACAAGACTCTTTCCTTTCCAGTCTTCATCAATGAAATGGGCAGTCACTCTCATATAGGGGTCCATTCGAAGAGACCTACACATCTGTTATCTTTATCTATTAACTCGGAAACTTTCTCTTTTTACTCCCTCGTATTTTGCCGTGAGGGCGTGCGTAATTGTCTGGCGCGCTGGCACTGAATATCCAGGTTCCAATGTTCTTCTTGGCCTTCCACGACACCAATGGACCTCATACCCTCAGAAACAAAATAGTCAATTCCTTCTGTGATGTAGTTGTTGCATTTGGGTGTTTATATTAGGCATAAAATCCAGCGTGAGGCGCATGCAGTTATATTATTAGACTAGAATATTGAAATGCTCTTAAATAAAAAATATTGAAATGAACGACAAATACATTAAAATGGTGTTCTGAGACATGATGGGGGTGCTCAGAAAATACCCCCATTTCACTTGATACGTTTCTCCTGATGAAATGAACTGCTGGGGAAAAAATAAATTGACATATTTGGTCGACCAATCAGAATTTTGGTCGACTGAGCACGCATTGACCGATTAGTCGACCAGTCGACTTGGACTTTACTGCCCTAGTCAGAACTAGAGCTTTGACTTTATGCTTACCTAGCACGCAACAGTAACAAAAAGAGACTTAAGCAGTGAATTTTTTTACCCACTCATTATGAGGCAGAATCATTTTTTTATTACATTAGAAACTCCACCAGTCAGTGAATGTGAGAGCAAATGGGTGTGAATGGACAGATGTGACCTGTGATGTACAGCTGCTTTGAGTAGTCAAAGACTAGAAAAGTGCTTTAAAAGCTCATGTCCCGGGTGCTGGTTTGGCGTATGGTCGGCAACCCGGCATGTCCCATACACATACTTGTGCCTGCCTGGGTTCAAATCCAGCCTGTAGCCAGTTTGCAGGATGTCTTTCCCTGCTCTCTCACCCCCCTTTCACAAGCCTATCCACTGTCATTCACTCCTATCAACAAATGCCCAAATAAAAACATTTTAAAAAGAAAAGCTCATGGAATTATAGTCCATTATCTAAAGATGGTTTTAGTCCTTGGGCTTACAACCATACTGGGAGACTGCATCTTGACATTAAATAGACTTGAGTCCGATAACCAGACTAACATTTCCTCTACATTCAATATTTTAATTTTTTAATCAGTTTTATTACCTCCACCAGGAGGTTATGTTTTCGGGAGAGCTTGTCTGTCTGTCTGTCTGTGAACAAAATGACTCAAAAAGTTATGGATGGACTTTGATGAAATTTTCAGGAAATGTTCAGCATGGGAAAATGAAGAACTGATTCAATTTTGGTGTTGATCTGGATCAACACCGCCATGACGAAAAATGCGATTTTCGTGAAACACTACTGAACTAAAATAGATCTCAATATGAAACCAATTGCTAATGGTATGTTTTCATGGTCAAGGAATCCAAAGATTTACATGAAATAAAGGTAGGACTAATAAAAATGGTAAAAATCACAATATGGGAGAGGACCGTGGTGCTGGCAGAGGTCTGCGCTCTCCGAGTACTTTCCTAGTTCTGTTTACAACTTTTGCAAAGCAGCATGACACTGCTAATGGTAGTTCATATTATCATGCCAGTCAGCAGTTGTTACAGTCCACTTTGTGTAACACTTGATGTATTTTGTTTATTGTTTGTAATGCAGGAATTACTCACAGCTGACCACTAGTGAGCCTTTTTGCTACTGAAAAGGGTACATGTAAACAAGTGATATTCTTCTGAGCCTTGGAATACAATGTCTAGAGACAGACTGGGGGTATTATCTAGAGATTTTATTTCCACAGGCTCAGACAAAAGACTAACAAGGAGTAAAATGTTCATCTTTCACTTATATCACTTCAGACATGCTTACAGGTTCAGTATATGCAGTGAAGTCCCTTTATAGCCTTAAGTTTAGAGCATCAGTGTGTCTCCATGTGTGTGCTTTTGTGATTCATTAAGTGCCCTTTTGACCAATCTGACAGTTTTATTAGTAGCAAAAGCAGCATGACGCTGTTGTGATTCAGTGCTTCGAATTTTAGAACATCACAACTTTCAGTGCTGTCCAGCCTACTTTTTGAAACTTATGTGTTATCCCAATAGTTTATAAAGCAAACAGCTTTCTTAAACCTGGTGTCATACAGCTTCTAAGATCATGTACACAGTCAGCAAATCTGTGCATTAAGGTGTGTTGACAAACTGATTATCTGAATACAAATAAGATAATTTGAGAAAGGATTTTGACTTACAACTAAGTCTAAGGGGGGCTGTAGAACAAGTAAAGGCTTTCTGAATAAATGATTTACCATGATTACAAGCACACGCTGCAGCATGAGTAAAATCCTGCATCAACACAGGCAGCTTCAGTGCTCTGTGACTGACTTGTGGCACTCACAACTCCTAAATCTACCACCAGTGCATAGAGAGACTGTTGAAGTCAGCAGCTCTGACTGACAAAGTGATTCTACTCATTGGCTATAATTGGTTCTTTTATTTTTACATAGTTTAAATAAGCTCCTCTAGGACATCTTAAGTGCACAAAACAGAGAGAGTTTACTGTGCAGGTGTCTCTGTGAATATCATGGTACAGTGGAATACCCCTTTTCATCCAGTCCACCATCATGACAGACAGCTTCCAGATCTTTTATTCTTCAAAAATTTTTGTCAATGACGGAAAATATTCGGTTAACGTGACCTCTGATCATGAGTGGAATGTGAATCGTAGTGCATCTGTTGTGGCTGTATATGTGTCATTAATGCATCAGACTGCAGACAGTGCGCAGAGATTGTTATATCAGCCTCACCAAAGGTGTCCAACCCCAGTAAAAAAAGGTTTGAATTGACTGAACTGTACTGTACCATTTCTAATCAGATTATGTGGTACAAATAAACTTAAATTTTAATAATTGTCTGTGATTTTGGCCTGTGAATCAAGATTAGGGGCCCTAATTTTGTGACGCAGTGCAGTGTGGCGCAGGAGCCTGGCGCACCCCACGAAGTGTTAAATTTGACCGGTGCACTGCCGTGCGCAGCCAATTTGGCAATTTGGTTGACCAGCTGCGTCGAGATGGGTGTGACGGCACACCAGGGGGAGGTGCTGACAGATTCAGGTTGGTGCATTGCCAATTTGGTGCCAAAAACTGCGCGCAAGGTGCGCTGAAAGCTCACCTGCTTCAACCTGGTCTATTCTCGACTCAGGCGAAGCGCACCCTCCGCAGCTGTAATTTGGTGACAGGCGCACATGTGCCCACACTTCACTAAAGGCAGGTTTCCAGATTGTCAGGCACATTTCAATGCAATAAACAATCACAGCGATCACTATTTTATGTCCTCGTCTGAACCAGCATATACATTTGCATATATATTAATTGTCCCGTCACATCTGATGTCAGATTAAAGTTGTTTGTCATCATGGAAACGTAACCTGATGGCAGCTGGAAGTTTGATGCACATCTCACAAAACAAACAGAATCATCATTCAATACGGAGTATATATCTGGATTCTCTCATTCAGGAATTTTAAAAGAGGGAGAAAAAGACAGAGAAAAAAAGAGAGAAAATAAATGTATATCACTCGGTGTCTTAAGGATTTACCTGTGATTGCCCATATTTCTCTGTTTCAGTCTTTATTCTTAATGTGATCTAAAAGATGGAGTACATTACTGCAAGGGGGATGAGGAGGAGAAACCTGGAGAGAATACATCACCAAAGGCTCTGCTATTTGGTGACGACATACCAGGAATGAAGATGGATCACAAGCGTGATGAATGGATTAGCCTTCCTCGCGGCGTCCAATGCGCTCCCCGGTGGCCCTTCTGCTCTCCCACTTGCTGTTAAAGTGACAGCGGCTGGGGTGCTGGTTTGGCGGAGTGGTTAGCACCCCATGTACTTTCTTCTGCCGGTCCAGGTTCGAATCCCGCCTGTGACCAGTTTGCAGAGTGTCTTCCCCTACTCTCACACCCCCTTTCACAAGCCTATCCACTGTCTCTCCCCTATCAATAAAGGCACAAAATGCCCAAAAAATACATTAAAAAAAAAAAAAAAAAAAAAAAAAAAGTGACAGCGGCTTAGATCGTCTCCGCTCTAGGATCTTTTCAGTACACGGTAACCAAGTTGGCGTAGATCAGTCTGAGCAATCAGCCGCTCTGCCTCGCCCGCAATGCATTTAAAAGCAAGGAGAGGCGTTCATTTGATTGGTGAAGGTTACACTCGGCTGTGTTGAACCCACTCACGCCTCGTCTACTCACTCTCTGACACTTGCGCGGGGGGCAGGGACGGAGGCGTCGATGTGCCTCTCTGCGCCTCTCTTTGCCCTGCAGGAAACTTGCAAAGTGCGCTGGACACACCCTGTCGGCGCGGTGCAGGGCAGGTGCGCCGGGCCTGCACCTGGTCTACGAAATTAGAGCCCTGAGACTTAAACATCTTGCAAGTGACAGATTTACATATCCACAAGATAATCAGAAACTTGCTCAGAGTAGACTTCTCCCGAGTAAAAGACTATTATGTCACTACTGCTCTGTTGGAAATGTCTTATCAAATCCTTTCGTCCTTCCACTGCAAAAGGCGTGATTTGCATGCTCTTTCTAACTTTTTTCCACATACAGACATCTGAATAGTCCTCTATCTGTCATTGTGAGTCCACCTGTTTTAAGGTTGAGAGCACAAATCTGGTTTCAAATAGCTATTAGCCGCATGGTCATATGGAGCAATCCATGCATTAAGGCATAGGTAACCTGCTGAAAGACAAATAAAGCATCAGATTGGTAATATAAGTGACTTTGGGTGGGATAACAAGCCATGTCATAGTTCAAATCCTCTCAAACTGTTTTTTGAACATGAAAATGAGTTCACTGCACTCCAGAAGTTTCCACAGTCGCCAAATGTAAATCCAATAGAGCACCTGGGATATGGTGAAACCAGAGATTTGCAGTATGGATGTGCTCCTGACAAATCTGCAGCACCTATGTGACACCATGTAAATATTGAGACTAATATCTGAGAAATGTTTCCATCAACTTGTTAAATCAATGCCACAAGGAATAAAGGCAGTTTAGAAGGCAAAACGCGGTGCAAACCAATGCTTGCAAGGTGTATCTAATAAATTGTCCAATGACTACATACTCCAAAGCATGTCCAAAATAAAGTTTAACCCTTCAGTATGACAAAGAGTGTGTGTAGGACAAGGATGTTTTCCATACCAGACACTGACAAAAAAAAACAAAAAAACAAAAAAACAAAACAGACAGGCGACCCAAGAATGATAGAGAGACCTGGGCACAGGAAAGAAAAACGTGTTCTTTTTCACAAACACCTTATAGAAAAAAACTTGACCGCAAAAGAGACTCTGTGCTTGATGCTTTTTAAGTTAAGAGTTCTAGCCAGGACAGTTCCACTGAGAGCTCATGTGAGACAGAAAGAATGAAGCAAAAGAGAAGCTTTATATGGTTAACAACTTTCACAAATAAGCATTGAAAAAGAATGTGCATAATTTTGCTCTGTTTGCTTTGCATTAGGACATAAAATGTATTACGATGACTTCATCACACATCTAACACCCTTTGAAATGAATATGGTTTAGAGGCCAGAAAAGGGGAACCAAGGGTTTTTGTTATTCTGGTTTTGTATAACATATCAAATATTTCTCACTGGATAGCAACTTCAGCAATGCACAGCGAAAGAACATGAGCCCAAAAACATGCTGTGGTGCCAAAAATCCCACCTCTGTCGAAGTCATTACCATTCAGTTGTTACAACACTGAACTTGGAAAATACAATAAGTTAGCTTTGCATTTTGTGAAGTTGTTAATTATTTGTTTAAGACCGATTTTTGTGGGGCCTTTATTTGATCACATGAGTCAGTGGATAATGTAGAAAAAGAAAGAACACAACAAAAGGCACCTGAGGAGCCACAGGTTAGTGGTTAAAAAATGTATTGAAAAATAACACAGACTAAAATATGAAAAGATAAGCTGGTTTCATACAAATTAGAATTTGAGTAACACATTATCAAATTAACACTTAAACTGACTAAAGTAACTTTATTGATTTACCTGGGTATCATAATATTGAACGAAAAAGGTAAGTACTTTTGTTTCGAACAGTCATGGACTTCTTATGATTATCTGTTTTTAATCAATCTGCTTTAACATGTAGCAAGTGAAATTCATCTTCATTGTTGGTTTTAGTTAGAATTTTGTTTTGCGGAGATGACAGCATCATTTGGAAACATCCATCATCCAGTCTTATCAATTATTGAAATATTAATTCAATCCAAATATTTAGAGGTGTAATTTTGTAAATTACTGATGTGAGATCAGCACTTAACTTTGTTTTGACTTGTATGTGGAGTTTTTTTTTATTTAAATCGAGCTTTTGACTGAGAGTTCAATCCTTGGGAACTTGAAACCTGGTCAAAAATTGGTCACTAACATGAAATCACTCAGTTATTGAGTTTACCTTTTGCTTTTGTGTGCAGTGCTGAGTGGCTCCAGTGTGACACTGCCTGGACAGTTCTGATCCTGATCAAAAGATTGGATCTGGAAGACTTTAACATTTTTTAATCTGACCAGAAATTATTCTGTTCATCTCATCCTAATTGTTTCCTTTAGTTTCTGTCAGCTGAGTAAGCTCTACTACAGGCTGTACATGCACAAGAGGAGTGGCAGTAGCAGCCCTGAGACATGTTGGCGGTGTGGCCAGCCTAACCCCCAAATTCCGCCCCACGGAGCGTCCTTGAAACGGACTGCGAGCACTTTGCTCCCATTGTAGTCTACCGGGCAAAATTCCACTGCACGCGCTGCGGCGCGTCAAAGTCGCGTTGCTGAAGCGCCGGCGCGAGAGATACGCTTCAGGTCTATTTTCTGCGTGGCCGCTTCCAAACCTCGTACATTCACTGTCGTTAAGAAAGCACCAGACAGGAAGTCACCGTGTGGAGTAACTGGAAGTTTCAAAATAAAACACAATGCACGGACTCTTGCACATAATCTTCCTCAATTGTTTGTCATCATGTCAAAACCGGAGGCACGAGCATCAGGTCAGCAGTCGGTCAGAGGGTCCCAGAGGCAACACGACACCAAGGATAAAGAAAAGCGAATCATAGAGGTAAAGAAATGTATACATGACACCATACGTCTTTTCTACACGGATATACAGTACAGGCCAAAAGTTTGGACACACCTTCTCATTCAGTGCATTTTCTTTATTTTTATCACAAATTCATTGTAGATTCTCACTGAAGTAATGATGACCACTTGTTTCTCTTAACTTCGCTGATTGGTTCTTGCCATAATATTAATTTTAAAAGTGTCTAATAGGGCTGTCGGTTGTGCATCAGCCTGACTTCTGAACAACACAAATGATGGTCCCAACCCCATTAAAAAGGCAAGAAATTCCATTAATTAACCCTGGAAAGGCACACCTGAGAAGTAAAAACCATTTCAACTACCTGTTGAAGCTCATAAAGAGAATGCCAAGAGTCTGCAAAGCAGCAATCAGAGCAAAGGGTGGTTACTTTGAAGATACTACAATAAAAAACATGATTTCATTTATGACACACTTTATTGTTAAGTACATAATTCCACACATGTTCATTCATAGTTTTGATACCTTCAGTGAGAATCTACAATGTAAATAGTGATGAAAATAAAGAAAATACATTGAATGAGACGGTGTGTCCAAACTTTTGGCCTGTACTGTATGTGGATAGAAGTTGAGTTAATCACGGAGCTGTGAGGTTGGGACCAGCAAAGGGACTTTCGAGAAGTGAAGCAAGGTGTTGTTTATTTCTTTCTCAGTCTATAACACATTTTATGAGCATGTGACATCGCTATTCTCATGAGAGCCTGTGGCTCTCAATGGATCGGCCCTCGCCCTATGGGGCGGCGCGCCGCTTTCAGTGGTGTTTGCCTGTTGGAGCAAGAGCTTTTGCGTGCAGTGGAAATGGGTGGTGATGTATCAGCACAAGTTTTTAATCGTAAAGGCATTTTTTCTACATTCATACAGGTTTTGGGAGCCTGAAAACAGGTCCCAGAATGGATAAATCTGAAAGCACTGGCCTAGTTTTGTTGTGACTCGAAAGAATACAGAAACTATAACTTCATACCTCATCTCTACCTGAACTGCATGCACGAACCCCGACAACAAGGAAAGTAAGTGTTTGACTAAGGTGTTGTTTTTTTCATGGAGTAAGTATCAGAGCTCTTATTTTAACATCCAAAAACAAACCTTACAAGAGAAATATCAATTACTACAGCCTCTTAGGCAGTGTTTGGGGTCACCTGGAATTCAAATGGGATCATCAAAATGTCTAGTTATTCATAAAAAAAACATTAGGCTACTGATAAAAAATATTTTAACTAATTATTACTCTTTTTAAAATGAAAACACCACAATCAGTCTTTAACAACTGTATTCCATACTTTCACTCTCAAATATAAATGTAGGCCAAATAAAATTTAGCATTTAACATATCTGAGCCAGCGCAACTTGACTGAACGCAGCGATCACGTGATTTTACTGTTAGTGCGGCCTCAGTTCAAAAACAAACAAAAGATAAACTGAAAAGATTTCCTCAAAAGCAGCTCCAAAAATGGTTGGGAACCACTGCACAAAGGTAAAGGAGAAGGCTTTAGTGCCGAAACAACCACCTTAAAAAAGGAGGATAAATATCCTACAAACAGCTGGAGGTACCAGCATTAAGATATAAAAGATCACAAAAAACACGGCTGAATTCATCACTTTGGACAACCAGCCCTGAATGGATGTTTTTTATCATTTGGAGCTTTTGGATCCATGGTTATGTCCTCACCACAGACATTTAGAGCTCTGTTGTTTGTGTCATGTCATTGATGAATCTCACTGTACACTTAATTATGTCCTTCAATTTGGAGTTAAAGCATGATATAATGCAAGCATGCCATTTTCAGGGGTTCTAAACAGCAGAGTATGTTGTGCAGGACACTTAAATATGCTGAGTACAGGAAAACTCAACAAGCAACAGGTATATGTCCTGTGTGTAAACGGAACAGTATGGGGGTTTAAGGTGGGGGCTTAGTTTGTGCACTTGCTCCAGCTGGCTGAACATGAGGGCCTGCCGTCACAACGCAGCATCACAGACTCACTTGTAAGTGCAAAGAAGACTAAGGGGCATTTTAAACCTCAGAGTGGGCCTACTCATGAGTAGAAGATAATTCAAAATTAATATACCAGTTACTCACCAGTCACATTTACCGCTCCAAGGAGAAATTTAGGTACATGAGTGTTTACAATAATGCTTATTATTGTGTACATTGTTCACTTTATTAGGTTAACAAGCAAATAAATAAATAAATACAACTCAAAAAACAGGATGTCATTGAAATGTCTTTGAAATGTAAATATCAGATTAGGGCTCAGTACCTACAGATACTCATATCTAAAAAAAATCATATTGATATAGGGGTCAAAAAAGCTGACTGGTACACCCCTAGATGCTGCATCGAATATGACATGTTCAGCTCAGATTGCTCTGATTCACTGTCTTCTTATTTTCCCCTTGCATATAGTAGGAGAATGGCAGACAGAAACCCATTTTCTACCACCCCCCACTCAGTCTCCTGAGCTTGGGCAACCTTTTCTACCACCACTGAAGCACAAAAAACTATCAAGAGCTGTATCCCATTCCTCAGTGTGTGGACTGTTGTTAAAGAGCCTTGCATTACAGTTGAAACTCAAGACTGAGGCTGCATTTACACAGGGCCAAAAACGGTCAAATCCGATAAGTTTTCATTGCGTTTTGGTCTTACGTCTACATGGAAACTCGTCACGTTTTGTGTGGAAACGGTAACTTTTGAAAAAGGGGTCCAGAGTGGAAAGTTTCCAAAACTCTCTCCATGCAGCTCTGTGTAAACCCATATCAGAGCGTTTCAGGGTGAAACGCTGATGTCACCGCATGCGCAGTACTCTTTCACATGAAGGCTGTGCGCACATACCAGGAGCAACGACAGCTCCGGCTGTCTGACGAGTAACATTTGAGCCTCTTACCGTGCTCGGTTTGTTATCCAGACGTAACTATCCAGACAGATTTGTTGTTTGAACTGACTTGTTGTCCAGAAAAGAAACTCCTGCGCCTCTGTGCGTCTATTCGCCATTCTTGTTTGTGAAAAGTTTTTCTTCTTCGTACGTGTGTTGTGCCTCTGGATATCCACACTACAGCGGGTCCATGTGTCTCCAGTGTCGTCTTCTGAACGCAGAAGAATTTGAAAACACAAAGGAAAAATTGTTGCGTCTTTAAGTCAGGAGTGTCCGTGTAAACGTAGCCTGACTCAAAAGCAGGGGAGTTTGTCTCTTGTTATAAACCAACCAAGAGGCCTTTACATGAGGCCAAATATGGGCTCATGTAAATTTATCTGCTACATAAATGGCAAATACAAGACTAGATTAGCTTATTAGCTGCATCTAAATGTAACATCAGAAACAGCGAAAACAAATTCTGGCAGGTGTCTTGGAATTCTAATTTTTTTTCAACGCAAAGTATTTCTGAGCAGTATGGGATTGTGATGAACATTCAAGACAAACCATATGGTTTTGGAACTTTCGGGACTGTGGCAACAGATTGGACCCAGTCAACAACCAGTAAGGGGGATACTGATTTCCTAGTTCCTGTGACATGTGTATCCTGCAGACAAAATCCCAAATCTCGTGCCTTTAAAATAATGGCTGGGTCATGTCAGTGCATTCACACATTTAACACGTTTCAAAATGTGGTAGTTGTTCTTCATGTATACATACAAGACTCACAGGCATCAGGTGTGATGGGGGTTCAGGTGTTTACTGAGTCCTGTGAGGACTCTCATGTGCTCTTCTGTAACCGCGTTTGTTGTTGCTCAGCCAGCTCCTGTGGCCCACATGAGCATATGCATGGATGCACACGAACACTTTTTCAGAGCGCATACACAAACAACACTTAAAGTACACAACTGTCCTGTGGAGTTAAAGAGAGCCACTGGGAGGCATGCTTAATCTTTCAAGAGAAAATGTGCATTTCAAAACAAAAGGGGAAGGGCAGTATGCTCTTGTCAATAAATAATGACAGTTCAGTCGGGTATCTCCAGTGCAACTGCATAGTTTTCTGTCCATTTTCATTTTTCCAAACAAGTCAAGGAGGAAGGAATTCCGGTTGCCATTGGACATTCTTACAGGATAAAACTCATGTTATCCTGCAGACGGTGCTAGGGCAAATAAAATGTGTGAATAACATTAAGGGAAAAAATCTGCTCTAAAATTACTGTTTGACATTTTCATATGTCTTACTTGGTCAGTATCCAGTGACAAGTGTTATATATTTCCAGAGATAATGCCAACAAAATCTAATATCCTCCTCTTCCTCAAAGGCACATGATTTGATGTTTAAACCCATACACACTGTATAAGAGCTGACTTCTGACATGGAAAGTTACTCTACGCAGTCCTGATCCTAACTGTTAAGGTTTCTGCTTGACCTTCATAAAAGTCTGGGGATGCCCTCGATGAAAAAGAAAGTGATCGGAATGGTTTCCCCTGGCAGGGCTGCTTGCTCCAGTTGCCCAGATAGTGAGTCAGGGTGGCACAGAAAGCAACACAGAGGTTTTTTTTAAAAAAAAAAGCAGAGATGCGGCCAGAGCAACTACAGTCATGAGCAATTTCTGTTGGCTAGGCAATTCAAATATATAGTGAAATCTTTTCTACACCAGAGCAGGACAGTTTTCTACTGATACAAAATGCTGTTTCCATAAACATATCAAATTAAAAAAACAGATATGTTTCAGCACAAACATGTGTCTGATAATTAATTCCAAACAAACTATTTAATTGTAATCTTCTTCTTCCCTTATTTCTATCATGTTTGTAATGCTTACCAGGGAGGAAGGAAAACTGTTTTTCTACCTTTTATGAAATGTACCCATTAAAGCTGCCAATAAGAATTCAAATGAGTTCGAAATTATAGACGAGAGAGCTGAGTGCTGACAGTTGACTGGTATAATGAATATGTTACCATCCAAAAATTACATCCGTGAAATGGAGCTGGTCGGCCATATGAAAAGCAAACAGATGGAAAACTGTATTGAGGTGTCAGGTGACTTTGCGTTTTTTTTTTTTTTTTTTTTTTTTTTTTTTTTTTTTTATTTTATATTTTTTTTTAATTTTTAATTTTTTTTTTTTTTTTTTTTTTTTTTTTTTTTTTTTTTTTATTTTATTTTTTTTTTTTTTTTTTTTTTTTTTTTTTTTTTTTTTCCTTCCTCTTTTTTGAGCTGGAGCCCAGAACTGGTCAGGGCTCTGCCCTAAAAAGACTCCTCAGAGGAGATGGAAGGAGGGACACCTGAACTGAGACTAGAGATGAGAGAGGCCACAGTACTGTTGAATGTCAAAATATAAATTGACCCCTCTAAATAGGATATTGTCACTATCAAAGTCTTAATTGCACTTATCTGTTAACATCCTAAGAAAACGGCACGCTTATTTGAATCAAATCGTTCTAACCTGAATGTAGAAAGGTAGTCTATAGTAGTGCCACCACAGGCTTCTTTATCCCCTCCAGTGGCTTGTTTAAAGAGTAAATCTCCCTCTACTTTTTTGGCACTATTGGAGCATTGCATTTGCCTTTTAGCTACTCAGAGACATGGCAAGTTGATTTATTTATCCATTTTAAATTACCTATATATTTGCACTGACAAACAAAAAGCAACTGGATTTGTGCCTAGTTTACACTCACCTTCCCCTGAGCTCTCAAGGTGCAGGCTTTGCTAAAAATAATAAGTCATAAATTATCATTTAATAAAAATTTAATCGGAACAAATTTGTAAGTATGAATTCCAGGAAAAAGAACGTTTTATCACTGAGATGAAGGTGAAGGAAGCAAAAACTAATGGAAAATAATATTGCCATTCACAACCATTATACCTTAATGTGTACCAAGAATAGGACCCCTTCTTCTGCAACCTCAAATAGTCACTCTGTTATTTAAGGGAACAAAAGCAGAGCTCTCAAGGCCATGGGCGGATCCATGAAAAGGAGAAAGGACTCCTGCTCCTGGAGGGGCCTTTCACACTTAGAGAGGCCTATTTACCCTTCCTCAATAAATGCTCTAATTTTCTGATCATTATTAAGTAATTCCATCCACCCTTATCCCCAATGGAGGTTTATTTCTCCAATCACTCACAGCACTGGGATCTTATTTTACACTAGGGCGTCTAGTCTGTGTTATTATTTATGTACAAAATATAGATTCATTTCCTCAAATTCATGATAACAAACTAAAAAAATCCTGCTATTTGGTTTAATTTAAAAACATGCAAAGACAAAAGTGTCTCCTGATAATAAAGAAAAAGGAACAAATACGTGTTACCCCTGGCACTTTTTCACGTGGATTTGTTCTTTAAATGGAGGAGTGGGGCTTGCCTCCATTTTGTTTTAGACCAAATTTCACGTGTACTACTGAATCAACTAATACTCATTCAATTCAAAGTAAAATGAAAAAAATTCAAATGATACAGTAAAGGGACATGGGCAAAAAAACTGCCTTATAACATGGTAGCAATTGTATTCAGTAATATCTTAAATAAAGACTCAAATTTATGTGGTGTGCATTTGCCTTTTCCGGTTACCCATGGTGAAATGCAACCATAGGACCAATGGCACAGGCGAAAAGGGGACACACAGAAGGGAAGACTTGTTAAAAGCAAAAAAAGGGATATGGGGGAAAAATGTTAAAATGAAAGAGGAAAAAAGGATCCGAAAGAGAGACATTGGCAGACACTGTGTCAGTTTGAAAAGCTGGCACCTCTTAAACAGAGCTGCAGCTTTGGGTGCCAAATGCTGCCAACCAGCCCCACAAGCCTGAATATCTGCCTTCCCTCTCTCTTTGTTTCAGTGAGGCATTTTGCATCATCTTTATTCTACGCTTTTCTTTTTACTTTATATCAGCACCCTGTATCATGCAAGCAGCACTGATAGACATTTATAACCATTATAGGAGAAAACAGATGTGGCACATGGGAAATCAAAAATTTTTAATTATGTTTATTTCAACAATTTTATCAACTGTGTTTTTATGTGAAAGAATTCTATTTTAATAACATTTATAATGTTTGATTTTGAGACTGTTTTAAATGAAAACAAAAAATTCAGAGAGATACAGGGATCTATGGTAAGTGTGATCACGGCCCTGTTTTCCATATGGAAAGTACTGTGTCAGTTACAGGGCAGCCTCCCTACATTTTGCTCCACTGGGCCGAGGGAACAAGGTGAGAGGCAGATTGATCAGGATCTGGCATGCTGGGAGGCTGCCCAGAAAGATGGTCTTTAGGATACTTTCCTGCTCTCACCTCTCCTCTCCTGCTTTTTCCCCCTCGGCTCAAGAAGTTGATAAGCCAAGCTACCTTCTTGAGTGTAGATGTGTATGTTTGTTAGGTCACAGACAGATTTCAGGATTGGCGCCTGTACAGAAAATGAGACGGCTGGTCATGCTCCTTTACAGGAAAGCTGGACCACAAATAATACACAGAGGAACAAGAATAAATGTGTCCCAATCTAGTACTTCTCCATCTACAAACCATTAAAAATATATATTTTTAAAATAGAACAAAATTGGTGATTCATTTTATCCTTATTGATTTTGTTTTTACTATTACTATTCACTAAGGCCATGTCACTTGCTGATTTGGTTATTGTAGTTACTGGGATTTTTTTTTCTTTGTTAAATGTTTGTCTCCATTTCTAAAAAAAATGAAAGATACAGCTTCAAAATTAAGCTGCCAAATTTCTGAAAGAGACACCATAACATTTATTTATAACCCCTGATTACAAAATATAATTGAAAATCACTGTGCAGTGAAATTAGAAAATAAAGCTAATCCATGTTGCTCACAATGGGCACTTTCTGGTACAAGGCATTTTTCTATTTACAAAGCTAAGACCTGACCTTTGTTTCAAAATTAGGCTCAATTCAATCATATACTCAGTCTTTTGTGTATCTTTCACATAATTATTCACTAAACTGGATAATTACAGTGAATTTGGAGGGAGTTGGCTTCCTCCCAAGCCCATGGAGCTGCTCAGAAGTCAGACTTGAGGATAGAAAAGTTTTGAGAGATCAATGAAAAGAGGTCAGAGGATCCAGATGATTATATGTTGATTTCTGCCTCTGTTCCTTTTTTTCTATTATTTATCTAAAAGCCAAGATGGCACTATAAAAATCTGTTTCCTATAATTATTTTACACTCCCATATCCTCCTCCTCTTTTCGTATTTCAATCCACAAAAATCACACACCAAAAAAGACAACACAAACTTGGGTCTCTAACATTAAGCCGAGTCAGGGCTGCTGGAGCCCCCTGGGCATTTGTGCATATCATGAACACCACAACGTTACTGATGCTGTCTTATCATGAAAAAGGAGCTTGCTGAAGCTTGAACTTCATTTGATTCATTATTTGAAAAACAATATAAACAAATTTCTGCTGAATGTGTCGAACAGCAGTGTTGTTCACACCAGATGAATGTGGCTCCCTCTGCATTGGCACTCTCTGTTTCTCTGTCGGCCAGGGCGACCAACAAAGGTCAGAACACTAGAGCACATTAATGTTCTTCTTTCAGAAACTGTAGCAATACACAACACCCTTTGCCAAGCAATCTTGTTTTCCATGTTTTGAAACATTATTTTTCCTCAGCTTTTCTCACTTCAGAACTCAACAGCTAAAGACACAATACACTACTTCACCATGCAGACAAAATAGTACAGCTAAAGTCACACCCTCTTCCCACATATATTCTTCTACCATCATTTTACCAATATGCTAAAGAATACAAGAACATTTCTACTTGATCCTGATAGATCTCTGTTTTTTTTATGTAACTGCATCTCATGGCTTTACCTCCTTTAGTGACTCAGAGTACAGGGCATAGTTATTAAGATGTGTTTGATGGATTAGTACGACATGAAGGCGTCAAGTCTCTCAGTCTGGCTGCCTCCCTGTCGACTCCTCTCTTTGTTGTCCTCTATTAAAGCCTCCTGGCCATTTGTAACTGCAATACTACACACAGTGGACACAATGATGGGTAATGAACATCTTTACAGCACCATGGCAAAAAGAGACATCACGCAGTATGGCACATACACAATTTACTTTTAAATCTGTCCCAGACATTTCTGTGGTCCATCAAACTCTAGCACAAAAGAATGTGTGAAAATTTAATCCACAAAACAAATGTTTTAATCCTAATATAAGCAGCAATAACAAACTAATTATAATGAAACTCTCTGACGACAATGCTAACAAACTAAAGGTAATGGCACATAGTGCCCTGAAACATGACCATGAAATTAGATTCTTCATCTTTTTCATTTTTTCTAACCTCTGAGCTATTATCGTTATCATTACCCTCAGATGCACCTGACTCAGTGTGAGGACAAACAAACAACATTTGGGGTATAGACTCATCAGTTTGCGATGGTAATATATTCTGTGTTTGTGTGGAGTCAGGTATTTGTCATTTTTTTGCAGTGAACCTCTTCTTTGCAGCTGCAAAGCAGGAGCGCAGATCTAAGTAAAGTGGCTATGATCTGTCCCTGCTTTCACTGCCCAGTCAAGAAGGGCACGGATCTATAATTGGACAAAAGCAGAGACACACTCTCTACTGTAGGGAAGAAGAGACAAAGTGGAGGCTTAATGTGTGAAGTGGAAAGGGGGTGTATCTCCTGCTCTGTCAATCACATTGTTTGAAAGTACAGCCCCCCCACCCCTGCAGCTGGTGACAGTGACATCAATGGGACAAGAAAACTGAAACACTGCAGCGGGGAAGGGCGGGAGGTGCAGTCCAATCATCAGGCCTGGCAACTGATAGCTTCCGCAAGACACAGACACTCTGGAATGAGATGCTAATAATACAACTGTAACGCTGCCATCCTAAAGGTTAGAATGGAGCCACAGCGCGTCTGTCCTCTGTAAACTCTGGTTAACCCCAGCCAGCTTTAGGAAAACCGACATTTTACAGCTGATACAAGACAATGTTTTTTTTTCTTTTTTTTTTTTTTTAGTTTCTATTGTCTGGATGACATCAGGCTTGGGTTCTAGCAGTATGCAAAATGTGATGTACAAGGTGTCTTCTCTTAGACTGCTGTGGAAAAGCTGGGCAGGATGTGGAAAAGAGGCATTCTACCTCTCATGACATGGTGAGAGGATGTGGATCCCAATTCACAAGACATTCC
The DNA here is from genome assembly GCA_036419115.1 of Scarus forsteni. Classification (NCBI taxonomy): domain Eukaryota; kingdom Metazoa; phylum Chordata; class Actinopteri; order Labriformes; family Labridae; genus Scarus; species Scarus forsteni. Next base: position 1,962,763 of record JAZDUH010000413.1, read on the forward strand.
GACCAAAAACAAACATTTCGCAATCTTAAAAAAAAAGTGTTTTCAATTAGGGAAATAGTGTGTTCTTGACAACAACACAATGTAGTACTCGGTTGCAATTAATGTTGAAAAAATCATAAATCATGTAGATGAAGGGCTGGTCTAATGTATTCACAGGGATGACTGGCTGCTGGATTTTGGCACAAAGTAAAGAAAGGCTTTTCTCATAGGGGCACCAGTCTGCGCTGGGAGCTAATCTGAGCTGCGGTTCGCCACGGCACATTCTGGAACAGGAAGAGGCGCTCACGGAGGCCCCGCAAACTCAAGCAGAGTTACACACTAGGCTGAAAGGAGCCTGGCAAGGGGTACTCTGTCACAGAGGAGCGCTGCACCTCCCTGCCAAGGAGAAGAATTAAGGTCCTGTAAATGTCTGCCAGTCTGTGGACAGAGACAAAGGATAATAGTAAAAGGCAGAGGAAAGCTCTGTGACAGTGCAAAGAGAAAGTAGACCCAACTCCAACAGCAAACACCTGGATTCTGGAAACACACAATTAGAAGGTAACCGTGATCTTCTCAATGCTAAGATAACACAATATTCTAATTATCTGAAAATAAAAAGTACTTAAATTGAAAAGAGAACAACAGCAATAGTTAATTGTATTTCTGATGCTAGATGACATAAGAGAAAATTTAAATTCATAAAAATTGGTCTGATTTTACTTTATAGAATAAATCTTATAAACCTCTTTCATTTCATTGAAATGTCACCTTCCAACATTTGTAAAATGGGATGTTGCAATATCCTTACACCACTTAAAAACACAACAGTTTTCTGCAAAATTTGTTGTAATTAAAGTGGGTGATTTTTGTTTAAAAACCACAGTCCTTATTACTTAATTAAAAATCCAGTTATACTTTCTGAATTTTAGTGAGATATAACCATATAAAAGGCTGCAGTGTTTTTTTTCATAAAAGATTTTTCCTTCAATATGACGACTTTAATTTTTGTAGTTGATTAGCACTGTATTACCATAAGATGAAATCGTTAAAATTGCTACTGACCAGTTAGAAATAATTATAATTGATATAAACACCAATTCTTGTATGTTGAAAGGAGGCATTCTACCTCTCATGACATGGTGAGAGGAAGCAGATTCCAATTCACAAGACTTCCTTACCACACAAACATTTGGCAATCTTAAGAAAGCTTATTTTCAATTCGGGACATAGCATCACATATTCACCAAACAGCCCTGGCTGACCCTCGGTGCTAAGCTAACTACCTGGGACAACCACAACATACAAGGATCTGACAGAATCGTAACACACTGCCATTGAGAAACACCAGTCTCAGAGTAGCACACACATGGGTAACAGACATGTGACTGTTTCACACAAATGCACGTATGTACGTGCATGCACACACAGATTAAACAGGTTTGCAGATGCTTTTGTTTACAGATGGTACGGGAAAACGTGCATATTTGGATTTAGACAAATTTGCACACAAATACTTGAACAAATGTACCACGGCAAACGTATCCCTAAGTAAACACAGGTTTTAAGCCTGACTCTCAAACTCTCAGAATCTCTTTAAACCAGATATACACATCCGCCTGAGACACATTTTTTAGAGATTACACCACACAGACTGTACCTTTAAATATCAAGACGTGGGCCCTATCTGGGTCCTGTTTGGATTTATCAAAGTCTGTGCAGGTTCAGCGAGCTACATAGAGAAAGACAGCATCTAATCTGTGACTCACATGTAAGGGTGCGTGGGGTACATTACATACTGCCCTGTGTGTGTATGTATAAACCTAAACTGCAGACATAATTCACTGCTTGTTTAGAATCGACCAACATACCTGGTGTGTGGACAAAGTATGCCAGGTAAAGGTCTAGCTCCTTGACTGTCACTCCGATGTGGTGTGGCTGGACACACAGGCCATGGTTGGAGCACTGAGGTGACTTGACCAGCCGTTCCCCATCCGTGCTCTCCAGGGGGCTGCCCTTGAACAGGATGACCATCACCAGGTCCAGTCGCCATACTTTGTCTGCCTGGCGGAGGCAGTCGATGCGGCGGATCTTACCCTTTTGGTCAGGGTTGGACAGCACGCAGCAAGGGGGCTTCTTCCCTGTGATGGTGAGCACAAAGTCCTCACGGAACTCAGGCCTGATGTCCTTACGGAGCTTGGCCAGCAGGCGCGAGGCCCACTTCTGCTTGATCTCCGGCTTCTCCCCCAGCAGCTCATCTTTCACAGCACGCTCCTCATCCTTGGTCATCCTCTTTTCATGCTTCTTAAAGTATTTGCGCTTACGGGCTTGCAGGTTGAACCAGGTGTAGGAAAAGGCACGGACATGGGGAAGGAGAGCCTCAATGAAGGGATGAAATTCATCCTGTGACAGAGAGAAAGACATCATGCTTAAAGCCTGAACAAATAAGGTTTTATTTTGTGGGGTTGCAAGATAATACAGTCAATTTTTAAAAACATGTAAAGACTTAATACAATAAATAGACTAATCATGAAAAAGAAATACTTATGAATAAGAATAGCATGTGATTAGTAATTATTAATAATGATTGTAATATCAATTTATAATCAATTGACATTATTAATCTGAATATTAAAAAGTGGATAACTGATTAAAAGTAAAAAAAATCTAAAATGTTTTGTCATTACCATTCAATTAAAATAAAAACAAAAATACAGCAGTTATTTTTTTCTGAACTGGAAAAAATATTTTTTGCAAATCTTAAGTTAATGATCATCAAAACATTAAAGAACACATTTAAAAACACAAACACTGAACTAAAAAAGCCACCAGAAAACAGAGCCAAGTTGCGCTCACAAAGCTTTTCTGTAAAAGGAAAAGTTATTCTACTGAACCGTAATACCTTCACTACATATCTCTGGGCAACAAAGCCCAGATCTCGCCACAGCGTTCCTGTGCCAGGGTTGCCACACACCGGTCGCTCACCACCGCCAAGCTTTGCCGCCACAAGACCACTGTTGAAATGTGCAGCTAAAAGATCAGCCATACCATTTCCTATCTGCTCCACCATGCAAGGGAGCTCCAACCAGACTCACATGTCCACAACAAACTGAAGGCAGACAGAAATCACCACAGAAAACCACACAGCTAGAGGAAGACAGACGGCCTGGTAGTTACCATTTTGCACTCTCATCATAAATTTGGCTCAGCGTTTAAAGTGAAAAAAAAATCTCCAGCACCAGTTTTTTCTCCCGGACTCCCCAATGTAAAGCAAGTGCTTGCTTGGCAGGCTGTTGAGACTTTGCAGTTAGAAAAATAAAAAATAATAAATAAAAAATAGAAAACTTGGGGAGGCGGTTGTAAAAATAATTAGTAAAATAAACTGCTCATTAAGAACAATCAGCCAAGTTTAAAAAATATGACAAAAAAACTGACGAGCGACAAACATTTGATGCCACAGGAACATGGCCAGCAGCTTTGTGGAGGAAAGAAAAAGAACCAAAAGGAAGGAAAGGCAAAAAATTAAAAACGTGTAGGAAAAAATAAAAAGACATAAAATAACAGAGTCACAATGTGCTCATTAAAATAAAAATCAGAAAAAGATGCACTAAAATAAAGAATCCTTGTGCATTCCAAAAAATAAAAAATTGAACCTTTAAGTAGAAAAAAAACCCTTGGCAAAGTCTAATTGGTAGTGGTGTCTGTTCTGATCCCTGGGCCCGGCGCAAGACTCACACACACACACACTTTCGTGTGTACACACAGATGGGGGGGCCAGGGAGAGCAGAGCACAGAATAAAGAGGGAAAAAATAGAGAGCCGAATCAATGTTGGACGAGCGCATACGACCGCTGGCAAAGCCAAGTGCTGCTTCTTTTTTCCCCTTTTCTCTCCAACTCTCTCTCTTTCTCTTTCTCTTTCTCGCTCGCCGTCTCTCGTCCTCTCCACGTTCTTTCCCTAACCATTGCTTGAGCCTTTGCCAACACGAGTAGGGCCCACCTATTTGGCAACAAGATGCCTGTAGCCCAGCCAATGCGTTAGCTTCAAGAGCTGGAAGGGAGGGAAAAGAGAAAGGGGGGGGGGGCTTTAGTGGTAAAGAGAGAGAGAGGAAAAGAGTGAGCTGGCGCGAGGGGGGGGGGGGGGGGGGGGGAGCAGGAGGGAGCAGGTGGGAGTCTAAGAGAGCAAGCAGCCTTGTCCGATGCTTCACAATTTGCCAAATTGACAAGTTCCACTCTGACACAGAGGCAAAGTTCAGGGTAGCAAGTCTTCTCCCATACCAATCTCCACAGCTTCCAGCCCGCCTCCATCTTTACTATGGCCACCACCGCCTCATCTCCCTCATCCCCCCGCCCTCCTCTGTCTCTGTCTACCCTTCTCTGTGCTTGCATAATGCCACCTTGGCAGAGAATGGCAAAGAGAGGACACAGCTTCAGAATCCCTCCAGACCCCACAACCAGCAGCTGCTCATGGGTTTACCACAGCAAAACAAAGAGCGAGAAACAAACCCAGGCAGCCACACTCCTGTGACTGCACACACAAATCAATGACAAGATGATTTAGAGGCTAAATAAAGAAATGGTTACAGAATTTACAGGGGGGGAGGAGGAAGAGAGATTTGCCTTAGCTGTAATGAACAGTTCTGAAATGACAAGATAAATGGTCAGCAAGAGTGTATCAAAAAAAAAAAAACCTTCAAAACTTGCTGCATCTCTTCTTGAACCTGAGCAACACCAGCGTTGGTTGCCATGTTGCCTCATCTTAAAACATGTCATTCTCAGTGGTACCTGCTCTTGCGGACAGTCTAGGGGCACAAGCGTTGCTGAATCACAGATCAACTTCAAGATTTCATAGACTCTGAAAAGAACAAATTAATACAAGAGGAGAATTCTCTGTGCTCAGAAATTCCTTGACTTTGTGTGGAGTTCACATTATCTTAACTCTGCCAAAGCTAGGATCCAAGGCATCAAAATCTACCCAGTAGGCCTACCACCAAGAGGCTGGCTCTGCTTAAAACAACAACAAATGCAGATGCAAGGAGCATGTGTGGAGCTGACACCATTAGTTTAGTAATTGACAAGTCCTTCCAGAGACCTGACACACCTTAATTGCTCAACTTAACATTTCAATCATTTTCAAAGCTATTTGCAAAACTCTTCCTGCACAAAATGGATGCTGTTGCTTTGCCTCCAGTAGAATGCAAACTGTGAAATGGGGGTCTTAACACAAAGAAGGAGTTTTTTTTATTTTATTTTGGGCTATTTAAAGATAAGGGCAACGAAAACATTCCCAGGGAAAAAAATAAAACAATTTTAAAAGTACTTAGCTGCAGTTGCTGGGAGACGTATGCATCAAAATGTGTTTTTATTTGTGGGATTTCTAGCAGATCTGGTAAAAGAACTGAAAGTCTGAAATGTTTGATTCTAAGGATATGCTGCTAGTGTGTTGTTTTTTAAAGTGAAAGTTAGGAGATTGGCTCTCGAACATCTGGTTGAGAAAAGAAAAAAAAACGCAAAATGAAAAGATCCTTTTTGAAATATGGGAAATTTTGGCAGTTTTTGTTTCACTTCCCAATATGGGAATTTGTTACCAGGTTTCAAGATTTGTTTTTTATTTTAAATTTTCTCTTTAACATCACAGCAAGACATCTCTGACAGTTTTTTTTGTAAGGTCAACTTTGCCTTTCAATACATACTTTAGGCATAGAGCCCATGAGATCAGAAAGAAATAAAACTTTTTTGTTAGAAAAACGATTTTGTATTTTTTTATCTTTTTTAACTACTACTTGCTAATTTCCTGCATGAGACACTGTAGCTGAAGAGGGAGCATCAACTGTGTGAAGGCACTAGAGTTGTGCTTTCCATTTAGGAGGATTCAAAATTCTCTTTCTGATGTTTGCACTAATAAGTATATTAAGTCTTTAAAACACAGTGATATAATAAAGAGAACACATTGTGTTTCACTATGGTGTTTTAATAAGCCATGTATCAGACTCAGTGAGTCCAATAAAACTGCTTAAAGCTTTAATAACGGCAAAGGTTGCTGCGGTACTCATTCATTAAATTAGTTTGCACAAGCAAACTGAAACAATTCTACCATTTACCCACTTATACACATTTCGGCCTTCATCCGCACCTCATCCTTAAGTCATAAACATCAGTTTTCTAAAATGCTCTCACCCTGTATCTATTAAAAGAGAGAAGGATAATACATCTCCACTTCACCCTGGCACTCTCTCAGGGCCACTGACCGAAGCCAAACAGAGATGAAGTGCTTCGTGGATGGAGGGGGAGTCGGGGATGCAACGCATCTGATTGTAGCTACTCTGATAAAATGAGTTAGGTTTCAAAGTTAATTTTACCTTAACAAACTTTTGCAGCTTAACTATCAGCACACATTTAAAAAGCACTTGAATATAAAAACCCCTTTATACATTTCTGTATGAAGCACCCTTGACAAAACGGAGCATAACCATAAAAAATGTCAGCAGACATATTTGACAGCTATTGCATTTGTTTTCCAAGGTATAAAAATCAAGTTCTGTTCGTTTCTTAATGTCTGAATAAATGCTTTTCGGATAACTTTAAAAATTAAATTTAAACTTATATGGATCCATATTTAGGCGAGGCTAAATTAAGATGTCTGAATCATCTGCTACCTCCACATTTACTGTCCATTTGTTAATGATAACATTAACAAGAAGGTGTTTCAAGATCTGTCTTTTTACCTGAAAACAAGAATAGGCTTTTCCTGATGTGGTACGCACTTTCTTCGAGCTGATGGCCTTTCTTCCGTCTTTAAAGCTTCAGGTTTGAAGCTAACGATGAGCATCGACTTAGTGTTGTCTTACAGCTTTCACTGTCAGAGCCTCAGCCCAATCTGTCTGAGTGAAACTAACCATTTAGATCGCATTTTGCGCCTTAAAATTAGAATGTGAGTAAACTAAAATTTCAATAAATATGAGTGATCGTTGAACATCACTATCCCAAATCAAGCTATGCTAATAAATCCATCATTGTTCTGTGCATACCTGCCTCTCTCACAGATGTTATTATCCAGATTCGGTTAACAAAAATTTAAAAGAAGCTTTTCTTTATCTGTTTCCTCCTTTCTGGACCTCCTTTCCAACGTGGCCATCCCACATGGGTTTATGACCCCACAAAAAGAGTGAAGTTCTCATAATCTGAGAGAGGGTAACATCAATAAGGAAAAAATCGGCTGGGTAAAAGGAAAAGGAGAGAGGCTGGCAGCCCATGTGCGCCTCAA